>OX375873.1:75728277-76328277 GCA_947359465.1 Metellina segmentata | reverse complement strand
GAGAGCTGGAAAGGCAAGGGACAAGAAAAAAGCGCCCACGACTCTTGTTCCAGTGATTACTGAAGTTTTTTCCCGCATTAATATTGACGCTGTAGGACCTTTGCCCGTGACGGACTCAGACCAAAGATACCTGATTACGGCAATGTGTATGTCGTCGAAGTACCCAGATGCTGTGGCAGTACCAAACATAACATCTAGATCCGTAATTAATGCTCTCCTTCAGATTTTTAGTCGAATGGGTTTTCCTAAGGAGATTCAACACGACCAGGGAACCTCGTTTATGAGCGAACTCACATCGGAATTTTTTGAACGTTTCGGCATCAAGGTGGTACTTAGCTCTGTGTATCATCCCCAGAGCAATCCGGTAGAAAGGTTTCATCGTACCCTGAAACGGATTTTGAGAGTTTTGTGTACCGAAGAAGGACCAGATTGGGAGAAGCATGTCCATGCAGTCTTGTTCGCCTTAAGGACAGTTACTCATGAATCCACCGGATTCAGTCCAGCTGAATTGGTTCATGGAAAAAACTTACGGACTCCCGTCACTCTTCTGTATGAAAACTGGTTACAGCCGGAAGAAGGAAATTCTTCAGTTGTTGAATATATCATCAATCTTCTCAGAAGATTGGAAAAATGTCGCAGCCTAGCCATTGATAATATGGAGGAAGCTGCCAAGAAAAGAAAAAAATGGTACGACAAAAATACCGTGAAACGTGAATTCAATGTTGGAGATAAAGTACTGGTACTGGCACCCTCACCTGTAAATAAGTTAGCGGTTCAATTTAATGGTCCTGGGACCATTGAAAGCAAGATTTCGGAGACGAACTACTTTGTTGCCCTGCCTAACCGGAAAAATTCGTCACAAATCTACCATGTAAATCTTTTAAAACCTTATTACCAGAGACCTGAATTCATAAATCTGGTCACTACTTGTGAGGATGAAGAATCAGAGTTGGAAGAAGAATTCCCGCCCGTGGAAAACAATCCCAATATTTTTGATCTCGAGGAGATATTGAGAAACAGTGAAGTGAAAGGAAGACTGGATGACGACCAGATTGACCAGCTCAGTTGTATTATATGTAAATATTCCAATTGTTTCTCAAACGTGCCTGGCCTCACAGATCGTATCCAGTTTGATATCGAACTTTCTGAAATAAAGCCCCTCTGTGCGAAGCCATATCGAATGTCGGTCCGACATTCGCAGATCTTGAAAGCCGAAAAGGAAGGTGCCGCTATTGTGTTTGCTGTCAAGAAGCTACGATGCTACCTGGATGGACCTACCAGGTTCTTTATCCAAACTGATCATAATCCTCTAGTATGGTTAAAAAAGAACTCTGTGGTAAATCCACGTCTCATGAGATGGGCTCTTGCATTGCAGCCCTGGAACTATGAGGTAATCCATCGTCAGGGCAGAAAACACCAGAATGCTGACAGCCTTAGCCGACTGTTCTGAGTTACCAAAATGTCCTTTGAGTTTATTTTTATTGTTTTTTTAGGTAACTTGGCAGTTGTATATATTTTTGTAAATATTTGTATGAAATTTTGTAGAATTTAGTTTTTCTTAAAGTTATGGTAACTTTTTACATGGTAAAAAGTTATTCTAAGGGGGGAAGAGTTGTAACGTACACTTCCGGAATATCTTTTAAATGTATTTCTATAGTATTTCTTTTTCCTTATATATTCCCCAAGATATATTGTGATACTTCCTGTGTTTATTTATACTTCTTATTACTCTTGGAAATGATATCTTTTCTTTTGACATATTTATGTGAGCTTAAAGGGTTTTCCCGGAAGTTCATTTTTTTTCTTTTATGTATAACGTTGGTGAAAAGATATTTTTTTTGTAACGGCTTTTTAGAGTCGATTGGATGCTTCGTTGAAGTGTGGACTGAGTGCAGTGTTGGAATGGCGTGTTTCAGCCGTTATGTTTAAAACGTATGATGAGAGGTAGTTGTAACGGTGATGTCGCTACCATATTGTAAATAAATTTTTCTTTATTTCTTTAAAAAAGTCTATTTCTTTTATCACGACGTTACAGGCCTAATTCGCCGAGGTGTGCGAGCGAACAAAGTGCGGAAACTGTCTCGTGCGCTTAGAAAGCTTATTCCTCTAATTTAAGGTAATTTAATTTTAGTTAACGTCGTACTAGAGCAACACAACGGGCTGTTGACGACGGTCCGGGATCAGTCCCGTAAGGGAAAGATCCGAGGACAACACTTCGTAATTTTGAACCACGGTCAGATGACGAAGCAACACCTGAGCTGGCACCCCACTCTCCAAACTTCCACGCCAACCCAACGTGAGGACTTTCGGCCACGACAGATTTAAGGTGCACCAGCCGCCTCTACACCATACGCATACAAACATCCATGCCCGAACCCGGATTCGAACCAGGAACCTTCCGATCTAGAGGCTAACACCTTAACCACTATACCGGTTCTTATTCCTCTAAATGCACCGACAAAATATGCAAATTCTCTTAATTTTGAACTCCAGTGGTTTTTTTTAATAAAATTTCTGCTTCTTTTAATTTGCATTCATTTTTTCTGCATGTGTGCAGAGGCTGTTCACACATTTTTTAGACAATGTATATTGTATTCACAAAACAAAATTACAAAAAATTATTGTGTTTTAAATGTTCTATTTGATAGCCCTTATTCTGAACTATCTTTCGACACCGTAATTTCCAGGATAATAATGCCTTTTGAAGTGTCAGAAGAGGTATTCTATTCCATTCCTCCTGAACAGCTTTACATAGTCCTGTAAGGGTTGTGGGACGACGTTTGGATAATGCAGATTTTAAAATTCCGAAAGCACATAAATCCATAGGTGATACATCGGGAGATTTAGTAGGGATATCAGTGAAGGGTTTGGCCTTGATACCGGTTTTTTTGTTCCATTTCTTTTAGGAAATTTACAGTGGATTTTGATGTGTGACTGCTAGCTTTGTCTTGATGGAGTTCCACAGATTGATAGCACTGTGGGTAAAGCGATGGTATTTCATTCAGAAAAATTGGCGATAAAATATGTTCCTGATAGTATTTGGAGTTAATCTTGCCATTATATGAAAAACCAATAACAATCATGAATCCCTTAGAAAAACTTTCTTTCGATTCTGTGAACCATGTACTTAAATTTTTTTCTCCCCTTTTATGATAATAAATGGCTCTTTTTTTGCTGCAATCATTTAAATACACCCATGATTCATCTATTGTGACAATTTTTTTCCATTTTTCTTTGGAGAAGTGTGTTTCATATAGAATTCGGCAGCGTGTCCTGCGTTCAGCGATATGCTTTGGAGAAAGACGATGCACATTTCGTTTTTTCGCTTTCTTAAGATTTAAATCAACATTTATCATTTTGTTTACAGTGGCATTTTAATGATTTTGCAATTGTCTTTTGACTAGGGGGATTTTCTTTTAACATTAAGCAACGTACCTTTGCAATAGTCGAAGATGTCCGTTTCTTCCTTGGATACTTGTTTGGAATTTTTGTCCCACTTGAGGCTCCAATTTGACGTTTTTTTTCCTTTCTTGTTGACGATATTACCTATCGACGCTTTAGATATCACAAAACCATGACTCACATCGTTTTTGGATAACGGAATATGAATATTTCTCTTCGGAAAACGCATAAATATAGCCTTTGAACTACTGCTTCGTTAAAAACGCCATTTAAACCTCTCAAGCCGCAGACGATAATTTTGACTTTTAGAAACATAGTACAACTGCAATTATTTCTTTTGCAGCAAACGATTTTTTATTACCGCTAACCAAAATCGTCTAAACAATGCGCGAACAGCCTCTGTACTTGTATGTTTTTAGTCTATTTTTCGTTAGTTGTTTGATATTTATATTAAATATGTTTTGAATAATTTATTTAAACTTGGATTTGGTGCAATGTCTGTTGTTAGACCTTGTGCCATAAAACTCAAATCAACCGACCAGCAGTGACTCTGCTCTTGGACATATTCAGATCATGAGCAAGAATGTTCAATTTTGTTCTGTGGGATAACTCAACATCCAAGTTTCCCTTCAGATAGTAACTTGTCAAGGAAACTAGTCAATCATTGGTTCCAATCTGAGTTAGTGAAACTTTTTTTAAGAAATCGGGAACGTGAAGCCCTTTATCATATGAAACACTTCAAAGAACAAATGATATATTGGGATGTATAATTTCCTTTCCATATAATAACTCAGTTGCGTGATTGCTGGCTTTATAAATCCATAGGTTGGCTGGGTTGAGTTTTATGGTGCAAGAGTCATATAGGGCTAACCTATGCCAAACAACATCAAGTAAATACATACAACCTCAAGGAAAGTTTAAATGATATAGAAAAGAGAAATACACCCCGGGTAGAATCAAACCACAAAACCATAGGAACAGCAAATAATATTGCCTTTGTCGTGTACTCTGATTTCCCTTTTTATGGAATGCCCCTTAATGGCTTTTATTAAGCGTGTTCAAATGTATATATTCTTTGCTGAAACTGCTTGTTTTTAAATTTAATCTTCTCTACTAAATATTTCTAAAATTATACTGGGTTTGGCATTTACACAATTCAAGGTTAGCATTATATGCAATCGGTTTTTTTCTAACAATAGTTTTAGTACTCAACTTTTCTTCTTGTAATAGTCTTAATTCTTGTGTGGTATTAAATATACATTAAAGTTAGTTCTCTATTCTTAATTAACTGAAAACATGGGTTGTTTTTTATTCGTTACTTGTCTTTGTTCGTTACTTACAAATCTTTGATATTCATCAGAATTTATATTAAATAATTTTTATTCTTCCCATCATAGACTAGTTGAACTTTTTTTTGTATAGTAAAGAGTTTCTCCCTACAGTTTGTGAATGATAAAGTATTTTTATTTTATTTTTTTTGAAAGAATTAAATATTGGAACTTTTGCCCAATCTTTTAGAGATTTCAACAAAATAAACAAGATTCTGAAATTTATGCTAAGACAGATAAAGTTGCTGTCTTTGTAGCATAAACTAAGGTCCTACTTAATCACACTGTCTCTGTTAACTATTCTCATTATATTTTAAAAATCCAGACATGCTGAAATATAAATGGATAAGAAACTCATTAGGAATTAAAAAATAAGCCTTCAAATATCTGACAAAAAAGTTCAAGTGTTAAAAAATTTATCTCCACAGTAAAAATGTCGAATAAAACATTTTATATTATGTTTAAGATTAAGAATTTATAAAGATATTTTCAAGTATCTTGATAAATTATTCCGCTTGTTATATTTTATGTGTATACAATTAAACAGATACTTACATAAACTTACAAATATTTTCATTTATATGTATTTTTAAATAAATCCTGCTCTAAGAAAATTGTTTGATATAGACTGTGTGTGGTCATTAAGACAAATGGAAAGGAGATGTACGAAGTTGGTGGGGAAAAAACCTCTGATTGAACACTGTTTCACATATTCCAACTGACATGCTTGATGTCATTGTATCTGTTTGTACATACAGGTCTTCAGAGGGTTGGCCCACTGCGTTAGGATTTTGTGAGATGTAGATGGACAGGGGCTCAAAATTGTTATAATTTAACCTGGATGTGTTTCTTCTGCATCAATGAAACTCTTCTATGTGTCTGCCCATTACTTGACTTTGTCTTTGACCAAATATGGGCTTCTCTACTATTATTAAAGGAAGTGTTTGTTTGTCTGTTTTTTGCCGCAAAATCCCGACGATTCTATGGCACATCAATGAGATTTGACACACATGTAGTCCAAACTTTTTGCAATATTTCGGTCGCGGCGAATTTTAAAATTCAATCAAGAAGATTTTAAAATGAATTTAATAGTTTGATTAATAGTCAATTTAATAGTTCCATTGCTTTTTCAACGGGTTTCTTCCATAAGAAGAAACACCCGAATCTGGATTTTTCTACCCTCTTGACCTCGCAATCAGCCTTTGGAACCATGCCAAGTTTTTTTCATCGAGGGGAACTGGGGGAAAATGACTTTTTTTTTTCGTTTCCGCTTTGATTTTGCGCGGAGGAATGATTTCCAGTCAGACAATAAATCTTTTAACTAAACTCACTTAATTTTTTTCTCTCTCCTAGACCGTTAAAGAAGAGTAAAAATTTCAACGGATTTGAAATCTGTGAAAAATTTTACACCATATTAATACCTTACATCACGGGCACGTGCAACGCCGGGCTAGCCACGCAGTGGTTGGTGTACCATAAAACCCATCCAGCTGCTTATAAATACTACTCGAAGGAACGTTAACCTGATTGGGGGCACATTTTAAAAGCACTTTCTGCAGATAGCAGTCTGATTTAAAATTAATTTCTGATAAAAAAATTGGGGAAATATTAAACTGAAATGAAACGATTATTGCTTATTAACCGAAAAACTAAATCTTACTACTTTCCACGTTTGAAAGATTTTTATTCGTATTTATTCCCATTCTTATATCAGGCTATGTTCATTTGCTAAATTTCTCATTGAGTTGGGTCTACTGTTTTTGTAAGCCTAATATATTAATTTATTATTTTTTAGATATTTTTCATAACAAAAATTCTCAGATTCTGCCTTTTTGTAATTTTTTAGTGCCATATTTCTAAACAGACTACAATACTTTCAAATATTAATTTTAAAAACCTTTTTAAATCTACCAAAATTGCAAATTTGTTGTATTAGTGCTTAATGAGCAGAAAAGCAAAATAGGATGTGTAATTTAGCAAATAAACTTGGCCTGTTATCAAATGGGGAATAAGGGCGGTATGTTTAAATTGTCTCCACACCGATGGCTAAAGGTTAATTACTGCCTTGAATTTGCTTCTTTAGGCTGAAGGCTACTGAGTTTATTTAAAAAAAAACTGTACCAGTTATCTAGCTGGATAGAAGTCAACCTTTAACACAAAGCATTTGGATTATCTAGATGCTATATCGATTGAAACTTATCTCAAATAGTAGCTTGATCAGTTTTGTTCTTATGACTCAACTGACACGATAAGCTAAAGGGTTGTAGTGGAAAATTGGAAACGAATGGTTCTGCCTTCATTTACATTGGCTACAACTTCTCAACGAAGGAAAATGACTAAGTAATTGTGTATTACGCATTTGCTTTTTTGTCCCTAGGTTATAAAACACAACCAACCGAAACATGCTGAAAGAAAAATATAACTATTTTAAAATATCCCTTCTAGATGGCGCGCACACACACACACTCTCTCTCTCTCTAAATAATTTTCTTAACTATTTAATAATTTGTGCGATAATAATTTTCTAACGATAAAAGCTGAAATATGCTTTCCATTTCATAAGAAATTAAAATGAATAATAAGGAATCCAGTTCCAAATTCTGTATCCAAATATATTTTAATTCCATTACAAATATCGGATCTTACCCTTTTGGATTGATCCATTAATCCCTGACCGTCGACAATAACCCGGCGTGTTGCTCCAGTGTGACGTTAATTAAAATACCTAACTACCTCTATTGTAAATATTGTTTGTATAAATTAAAAATTTTTCCACCAAAAAACCGATGGAAGAATGGTGAATAAAACCAAATATATTTCATTTCCATAACAAAACTATCCACTGGAAATGGGCCGACCAACCGGTATAGTGGTTAAGGTGTTAGCCTCTAGATCGGAAGGTTCCTGGCTCGAATCCGGGTCCGGGCATGGATGTTTGTAAGCGTATGGTGTAGAGGCGGCTGGTGCACCTTAAATCTGTCGTGGCCGAAAGTCCTCACGTTGGGTTGGTGTGGAAGTTTGGAGAGTGGAGTGCCAGATCAGGTATTGCTTCGTCATCTGACCGTGGTTTAAAATTACGAGTTGTTGTCCTCGGATCTTTCCCTTAAGGGATTGATCCCGGACCGTCGACAATAGCCCGTTGTGTTGCTCTAGTATGACGTTAACTAAAATTACCATTACCATTACCACTGGAAATGGTTTGGGTGACAACCAGATTTTAGTACCCTGGTATTATGATTTCTACTTTGCATTATTAGAAACTGAAAGTTTTTTTTTTTTTTTTTAAATCCTTTTCCAATTTTTTTTGTTCTCTTAAAGTTGTCGATATAGATTCTCCAAGGAATCTCCATGAGCGCACTTTAATTGTAGTGAACAGCATTAAACTTTTCTTACTGCAAATCATAAAAAGTAACTTTGAGAAACCTATAATCCTCCAATTGGATCTTTAAACATAATGCATCCGAAATTCTCTAAATTTATGGGACCACCCTGTAGCCAATTAGAAGAGCAACGGTTTACCAACCGGAGATTTGCGAGTTCGAAACTACGTCCATACCGTAATGTACGTAGGGTCTGTGTGCGTTAAATCTGTCGACCTCCAATGCCCTGCCTGTGATCACACAGTGATAACGCCGTGGACTCATCCGGGCTCCTATATAAGGATCGTACTGTCATAATAGGACCGTTACTGAGTGATGTGCTGCACTTGCACGATGCCTTGATTTGTGCAAAAATACTTCACATACTGCATCGTTCTTATAATAAGGACCCATTTGCCATTACCCTCAATCCCTTAATTGCACAGACTCTGCGACTTCGTGTAATTTTTTTTTAATACTGTTATGAGAAAGAAGGCACTCTAAAGCTAGTTATATCGGAGGAAATCGAAATTTTTCAAAAATCAAATAGGTAATCTGAGTATATCAACAAACTGAAAACATACGAAAAAAAAAAATCAAAAACGCACTGCTCATTTAACATTACGGATTTATGGAACCGGGTGAAAGAAGACTGGGCCATCTAAATTTTTTAAATACGTGCTTGGGGTTTTATGGTGCCATATTGGACATGCTGCACCAGACACAAGACATGCAATATCAAGTAATAGACACACACATTGAGTCTTACTTACACAGAAGAGATAAATGTATCTGACAGGAATCGAATTTGCGCAGTCTATAACTCGCAGGTTGCTAGCGTAGCGGGCATACACACTGCGCCACGACAGCCCGTACATGCTTTGGGATGAGGGACTTTGTGTGGAAATTACTTAAATCTTTGATGGCGCTGACGTTATGCGCCTTCCCTGCTCTAACACACATCTGCAACTTATGTCAGTTAGAATCTTGATACGAGGGTTGCTATTTATATTTCTGGCCTTGGCAACAGTAAGTGTTGCTAGGCAACCGCTGACGTTTGCAAACGATAATTTAATATTTTTAACCATAATTTCTTTAGAACTTTTTGTCATTTTAGCGTGATTTGTGTTGTTTACAGTAAATTGAAAAATTCATCTCGGGCAAAAAATGGAATTGACTCGTGAACATTTTTGTGCGATTATTTTTCATAACTTTCGACGTGGATTATCAAGACAAGACTGCTTCGATGAACTGAATTCTTTATACAGCGATAAAGCACCCTCCTATAGCACTGTAAAAAACCGGTATAACGAATTCAATCGTGGTTGACGTTCGCTCCAGGACGAATTCAGTGAAGGTCGTCCCAAATCGGTTGTTGTACCAGAAAATATCGATGCTGTACATGAACTGATATAGCAAGATCGTCGTGTGACATACCGTGAGATTGAGGCATCTTTGGGCATTAGTATGACAAGCATCAATAAGATATTACATGAACATTTGGCCATAAAAAAATGTGTTCGCGTTGGATCCCGCATAATCTGACAAACGCTCAAAAGAAGGCTCGTGTCGATTGGTGCAAGGAAATGTTGAAAAAATACGTTCAAGGTACATCAAAGGCTGTGTATGACATCTATACAGGTAACGAATCATGGATCTATACATATGAGCCCGAAACAAAACAACAATCGACTGTATGGGTCTTCCAAGACGAGCCAAATCCAACAAAAATTGTTCGCGGAAGAAGCACATCGTAGCAAATGGTTACCTGTTTCTTCGACATCACCGATCACGTGGCGACAGTGGCGTTAGAGCAACGCAGGATGGTCAATTCTGAATGGTACACGACCATTTGTTTGCTAGAAGTCACAGGAGAAATCCGAAAAAAGCGAATCATTCTTCACCACGATAATGAGAGCTCTCACACATAGGCTCAAACAAAGAATTTTTTGACCGACCAAAACATCGAATTGATGGGTCATCCGCCGTACAGTCCTAATTTGGCACCGAATGACTTTTTTTTTTATTCCAGCACATTAAAAATAAATTACGTGATCAACGATTTTCGACACCCGAAGAAGCGGTTGATCTATTCAAAACGCATGTTTTGGAGGTACCTCGAACGAAGTGGAAAAAGTGCCTCGAAAATTGGTCCAAATACATGCAAAAATGTATTGATCTTCATGGAGAATATTTTGAAAAACAATCAAACCAATTTCGATCATAAATATTTGTTTTTTCATTATTAGGCCAGAAATATAAATAGCAACCTTCGTATGATTTCGATAAGAACCTAAGCGTTCTTAATTTGATTGATTTGATTAATGTTTCGATTTGCATCAATATGTAATCTTTTTCTATGTCTGTAAATAGTGTAAAATAGTTATTAAACTTTAATCTAACTGAAGAATCTCTCCCATCGTCATATTTGTATTTGTAAACTAGATCTAAAAATACCAATTGATCATTGAAATCCTGCCGATCTGCGTCACGTTGGTTTAGAGAGTTACTTGTTTTTTATAAGAGGTGGCAGCCTGGAGATAGACTTGCACGAGGGCAGCTCATATCTCAGTAGATACCTATAATACCGAGGTCAAGGGATGATATCTAAGAAATTAGAGGATTGCATACTGTAATGCTCCAGTTCCCTTCATGCAAGTTTTATTTCATGAAGAGCCTGTTCTCAACTGATTCCTAGGATTCCGGTGTGCACATGTGGGAAGTCTGGGAGTCATTCCCCATTCTACCAATAGTCGAGAGGACTCTTCGGCCAACGGATTTAACGTACATATCCTACCTATACACGAGGGCATTCTAGTGAGCTGAGAGCGGAAGCGCACTCTAAGAATATCTTTTCAGAATGAAAAAGTTCATGAGCAGTATAGGCCTGCCCAACGGGTTACAAAAATCTCTTTGTTGCTATATTACAATCTAGCGGCAACCTATTAAGATGTAAATTTTGTGAATGAATTTGTTCATTCCATGCTGCCGCCGTCCGTTGAATCCTTTGTTGCTTTAAATGTTTAAATCATTGCGTCAGTCGCGCTTGAACCACCAGGGGATCAGCTGAGCGAATCGCGTCAGATGCGTGCGTTTGAGCGTCCCCGCTTCAGTGGGGCCGAACAGTTCACCACGAAGTGCGATATGAACTTTGAGAGTGACGATCATAGGCTGTTGAAAATGTGTGCGGTGGTAGTAGAAATTAGTTCCCAGACAACTTACGGCTATTTGTGCACACAATATTCATAAGCGAAGCGGAAACAAGGTTTCCTCCATGACCATTGCTGAGTTATTTGCCGTACACATGTGAGCCTCATTCTATCAATCTCTCTTCAAAGAATCATGAATAAAATAATAAAACTAAACAGTCATTTTTTGACAACCTTACCGAAATTTTAACAAATATTTGGAGTTGGTAAGTGTTTTGTATTATAACCCCAAAGGATATCTCAGATTATTTTCTGAATAAATCTGAAAATGAAGTAAGAATAAAAGCTATGATCATTACAAAATTAACCCTCAGCGTTCAGAGATTGCTTTTGCCTCACAACAAACATGATTAAACCACATCCATTGATTGAAAGATTCATTTCGACAGTTCGTTCAAGGTAGGTAGGTATTTTAACTAACGTCTCACTGGACAACACAACGGGCTACTGTCGACGGTCCGGAATCCAACCCAGAGGACATCCACATAATTTTGAACCACGTTCAGATGACGAGGTCACACCTGAGCTAACACCCCACTCTACAAACCTCTACATTACACCAACGTGAGGACACTTGAGGCCACGAAAAATTAACTTACACCAGCTCCTTTGCACATGACTGTCTTTTGTTGGATTGGAACTCGCAACCCTTCGGTTGCTGCAACCCGTAGTCCTGGCAATAAGTTCAAAACCGGATGGAAGACTGCAGGTTGCAGAACGAATATATGCATGCGAACAACTACTCAAGAGTTAAGAAATTATGGTTGATCTCTTATCTTTGACTGTTACTGTGTAACAGGACACGTACCTTTAAACATTCAAATCAGGAGGGAAAACAGCCTAATTTCGAATAATTGTATTTTCTGACGCGTATCACAATCAAACTTCAGAGTTTATGTACTCTATCAGTGGCGGATTTCAGGAGGGGTGATCTAGGCGATCGCACACCCCAAACGCCTGACAAACTCAGGTGTTTTTTCAAATAAATTATAAAATTTAAAAAATCATTAGGGGAGACTTTGGCCTTGCTCTCCCTCACTCATTTTATCCATTGTAATATTTGTGGTCTTCAATTAGAGATGAGACTGGTTACAGCACAGTAAACTTTATTTAAAAAGAAATTATTGGAAAATAATTTACAAGTTAAGATTCATTAAAGAGTACGAGGGCACAGTATTATTGTGGATCGAATCCGCCACACAGCCATAAGGCTCGTCAAATCGGAGTATCTTAAGGAGCCCCGACTGCTTTCTTCAGATGTTAAAGTTTCTCCTCTTATTTCGAGGAGGTGAGCCCTCAGTACCACTATCATAAGCAAGCATTAGAGGGAGCTTCAAACTTTATTAAAGCGTACGAAAACCCTTTTCGAGATGTTGCTCATCACCAAGAATTAATCGATTGGAATCGAAAAATTATGCAATCAATTATTGAAACGGTTCAGCTGTGTGGTAGGCTAAACCTAGCTATGCATGGTCACCGAGATGATGGTAACATTGGACTTTTATTGGCATCAATGGCAAATGAAGGAAATTTTCGTGCTTTGTTGTGATTTAGAATGTCCGCTGGAGAGGATGTTCTTCGTAAACATTTCGAGTTTTTTAAGACTCCGTTCATAAGCAAAACCATTCAAAATGACATAATTCAGTGTTTTGCCATGGAAATCCAGTCTCATATCGTTGCACAAGTTCGTGAAACAGGTGTCTATAGCGCAGTGTTTGATGAAACTACAGATGTTTCGAATATTTCTCAATTGACATTTGTACTAAGATACGTGACTGGTGAAGCAAGAAGAATGGACGTTCATGAAATTTTTTTGACTTTTTTAGATTTGTTTGCTGTTTTACCAAATTCAAATAGTAGCACTCCCAAAGAAGCCCACTACCGTGTCAACTTCGACTGGAGTTGCTAATGGTCACGAAGTTGTTAAGACAGTTGAGAATTTCGGACTGGATTCTTCCAGAATGGTTAGTATTGGTACAGACACGTGTAGTGTGATGACATCTAATCGTTGCGATGCTGTAAAGGAAGCTAAAAAAGTTGCTGCAAATGCAATTCACTGTCCATGTTTGAGCCACCGACTGAATTTGACTCTATCCAAATCTTCGTCCTTTTCAAGCGTGCGTAATTCTCTTGGCATCATCATCAAACAAGTTGAGAGTTTTTTCACGGGTTCAGCGAAAAGAAATAGCGTCCTGAAAAAACATTAGGGGACAACTTTCTGGACTTTGCGAAACTCAATGGGTCAAACGACACAATGGTGTTATGAAATACAAAGCAGATCTCATTAAGATCGTGGATGCTTTAGAAGAGATATCAACCTGTAGCACGACCAGAATTCATGACCTAAAGCAAAAACTAATTTATTCATCGTGCACCTCAGAATTTATTTTTACCCTAGTCTCTCAAAAGTCTTAAACGCAACATATTTTAAGTCATCAACATACGTTTTTACAAACCGAATGTTTAGACATCAAGAAAGCCCGAGATGATGTCTCTGATGCAATCACGATAATAAGTGAATATAGAAAATGTGGCATCCTATTTCGGGAATATATGCAGAGACGTTGAGATAATGCGTAATGGTCTTGGAATTGAAAGAAAAATCCCACGTACTGTTGGACACTAAGTTCATAGATCAAATGCTCCTGCCATAAATCCTGCAAATTATTATAGAATAAATGTTTACTTTGCCTTTGTTAAACTACGTCCAAAAAGACTTAAAAGACCGATTGGCACAGAAAAATCTGGATGTCCTATATTTACAAGATTTAGTGCCATCGACTCTTGGCGAAAATTAAAACGGACGAAGTGTCACTCCTCGGATATTGGATAGAGCTAAGCAAGAACCAAGAAGTGTCACAGAATTGCCGAATTGGGAGAGGAAGAAATGAGCAGTACACTTCAAATTGAGGTGATTAACTGGAAAACCAAATGGATATGAGAAAATACCAATACCGGCAAAGTACCCGGTACCAATTCTGCTTTTGAAGCACTACAAAACTGTGATCTTGCAGTGTACCATGTGATTTACGTATTATTGAAAGTTCTTGTAACATTACCAATTACTCTAGCAACCGCCAAGCTTAGCTACTCAGCACTAAAACGATTGAAGACATGGCTTTGAAACACAATTAGAGAAGATCATCTAGTGAGATTGGCTTTCTTGCATGTACATTTTCATATTGTAATTTCACCAGTAGCAATTTTAGATCATTTGCTACGGAAAAAGCAAGAAAACTTGAGTTGATGTCGTTTTAGGAAACCAATTTAACGAGTTTCTTTGAACCATCGATCACCATTTGATTTGAGGAATCCCAGACAATATCTTTTCAATCTATGTTCCATCGGCATAGGAAATGTCTGCAGGATGGCCTCGCCTGCAGTCCAGGTCGTAAAGATTAAAGTACTCTGAGCGTTTTACGGCTACACAGGGGGACAATGAATGAACCACACGGGATGTAACAGTTGATCCCCTTTCATCTATTACCGTCCACCCAATTGCTGAAGTGTCGAAATCCCCCCATTCCTGGCAGAATCTAGCTATTTTGAAGACAAATGTGAGTGTAAAGCGTGTTTGCAATAAACCTCTATCGGCCACATTGCAGACAGTTGGGAGGAATTCAAAGGAAGAAATTCCAAGGTAGAGAGCTGTCCATTTCCCTTGGGGACAAAGATGGATTCATGATCAGGGCGAAGCTGAGAAGGAAGGCTGCCCTTTTTCAGTTTTAATCAAACGTGAATTTTTTCTAAAATGTCTTGATCGTGGAATTTAGTGAAAAATATTCACTGATTTTCAACATATGTCATCATATTTGTACGTAGAAGCCTTGAATTATTCATTATAAAATTTCTTTGCTCAAATAGCTCTGTTCAAATGCGATTTCTTTGTAGGATGACACGGAATCTTTAGCTGTAAATGCTATCCATATCGCTCTGATTAAAGCTGCTTTTTTATAAACATATATAAACAATTATAAATAAATATATATATATATATTATTTAAATATTATATAATATCAATTATTAATAATTAATATTATAATTTATATTTTAATATAATTATAAATAATATTAAAATATATGTATAATAAACATATATAAACTTTCTGTTGGCATTTTTATTGAAATATATGATATTTTTCTTGAGCACACTATCCGACCAGCGCATAGTACTGAAAAATGAATTGCTCGAATGCATTATGACGATCTGTTTAAGCACATTTCATTCATCTTATTTGAAAATACGTTTTAGATTAGTTAAAAGAGTAATGGAAATCAAAAAATCTTATTGAAAGCGTCGATATGGATACACGTTTTTATTGCATTTTTTTAACCTCCTAAAAATAATTTTTCGTATTAGATTATTTGAAGTCCAGACGGATGGTAAAGTGACAAGTGCAATTAGGTTCATAGCTGTAAATCCATGAGAAATGACAGAATACGCTACGAACCCAAAATGAAGGTAAAATAATCACTAATGATACATCCAGAAACATCATGTTCGTGGGCCTCGGAAGCTTAGTTGGAAGAGTAATGTATTAGAAATAGGAGGGTTGCAAGTTCGAAACTAGGTCCAGTCAAAGACCGTCATGTACATGGAAGCTGGTGCACCCTAAATCTGTCGTGACCTCAAATGTCCTCAGATTGGCATGGCGTGGAAATTTGGTGAATGGGGTGCTAGCTCAGGTGTTGACCTGGTCATTTGACCGTGTTTCAAAATTACGTGGTGTTGTCCTTGGATCTAGCCCTCGGAGTGGTCCGATTCCGTCACCCATTGCCTGCTACACAGCGGGCAATGGGTAACGTTAGTGTACGACGTTCATTAATTTCCATTACCATTATGTTTGTTCCCTCGAGAAACACATGGAGGTAGAAGACTTAGCATCATTCCATTCCTTCACAAGCTACCGATTCTCTTTTAAATAACTATTTCCAATTTTCTTATCAGCTGAAATATCACATTTTAAAAGCCGTCAGAACGATCTAAATGTATTTTAAAACAAGGATTTGAAACACACATTGCATTCAATGATTTAAATTCGGAGAATTTTTTTTTTAAGTCAGTAGATTTGATACATCGACCTTATTACCACACATCAAATACAAATGAGGCTTTTTTATTGCACTTTGTTTACTTTAAAATAGATGGCTTTGTTCAACTCCCACTCAGTCCTACGTGATTCTTTTAGTTTTATTTCTTTAGAAAGCAGGAATATTTTATGTTTATACACTTGCTTAATATTTTCTTCGAACGAAAAATAATTATGTTAACTGCTCTGATTTGCTGTTCAACAACCAATTTTATACTAATATTCTCACTTCAACATCCAATGTTTTATTTAAAATTCCATTTTGCTTCTGAATTTATACGAAGAAAAATCACTGATCATTTGCAAATGTGTTTTCTGTATCTTTCTGTTTCTTGTTCTCATCAGTGGTACTGTAGTTGGATTCAATCTGTAGCGTTATTGACCTTGTAATACCTCTCAATATATATATATATATATATTGAAATGACAAAATTGGTTAATGGATGGGCAATATTCCTCAGAAATAGAATTTAGATAATTTAGATTCGATGTCATGTTGGAGCATCTGTCAAGCAGTGGTATCAAGATATGGATGTAAAACGTTTTCAATGGCCTGCTCAGAGTCCCGACCTAAACCCATTGAACATTTGTGGGACGATTTAGAGCGACGCTTACGGGCCGGGGAACCACGTCCGAAATCTACAGCTGAGCTGGCGACATTCTTGCAGCATGAACGGACACAAATACCCATAACTGTGTATCAAAGCCTTGTTGAAACTATGCCCAGAAGGGTTGCTAGTGTAATTGCCGCGCGTAGGGGACCATCCCCCCATTAAAGCATGTATTATTTCCCTTATACCATCACATCTTGCTGTCCGGTTCATTATTGTAGGGTAGCGTATATGGTTTCTCTTTATAAAGTGAGTCACCGCCCATTGGATCTCCATCCGAAATTGCTACGAAATTCATATTATCTCCCTTTGCTCACTAGATGGAATGAAAAATGACCTTGGTATCAAAACCTCTGACACTTGCTTTGTCAAATAAGTATTATTAGAATAAGCTCCAATTCAAAAAGCGCTGAAAGAAACTTTTCACATACTAGCAGAATTACCCGACCTAACTCGGGTTGAATTGGTTAACTGCAGATTGAAAAAGTGACCAGATTAATAAAGCTTCTCTTTCGTAGAAAAATACCAACATTTGTGTAACAGGAAAAGAATTCTTAACTCTTTTTAGTTGTCATTAAATGAATAGGAGTATGCCAGGTTTCGTGAAAATACACCCAGTAGTTTGGACAGACACGAAACACGGTAGCTAGCAATTTTGCATTAGAGGGGCCAGAAACGGATACATAACTTGAAATGGGTTGAATATATTTAATCTCTCTATATTAAAAAAAAGTTACCGCCGCCGCAGGATTGAAAACTGCGTTGTTTAGCTCGATTCTTAAACGATTTCCCGAGAAAGTACTGATCGGAAAAAAACGAAATTAACATGATTTGTTCTTCGTCGTATTCCCTGGACAATTATTAAGATTTTTTTCCGATGCGGCTATTAGTTTGGGGTTTATTAAGTGTCAAAATTGAGGAAGCGGGGGTTGGCGAGCGTAAGCGAGCAGGGGGCGTAACCCCCTAGTGTATTATATAAACAAACACTCCATTCTTATTTATGTATGTAAGGCATTTTGAAAACACGTTTCAAATAGCAAGTAGTGTGTAGACAAGATTTAGTAAAGGCCCTGTTCACATGAGGCGTTTTCTAAAGCTCGTTTTTTAGGTCAGCTTTCAGTGACCATTAAATTATGTTTTTTTATTCTTCCAATTGAAGTTTCAATCTTTGCGATCGTTGAAGATGGAGTAAAAAATTTCAACGGATTTGAAATCTGCGAAAAATTACACAAAATCGATACCTTAAATATGATTTTCTTTAAATAAATAAATAATTATTAAATAATTAAACAATCAAATGGTAGATAGTTAAATAATCAAATGGTAAATAATTAAATAATCAAATGGTAAATAATTAAATCATAAATCTGTTTTTGGTATCGATCTGGCGTGGAATTTTACGCTGATTTGAAATACGTTGAAATTTTTACTCTGCTTTCAACGATCGCAAACATAGAAACTTGAATTAGAGGAATAAAAAACAACAACATAATTTAATGCTTAGGAATCCTATGTTTACGCTATTTCAAATTTTCTCGCGTCAATTTTTCCCTTCTGCTTCACACCACTTTCACAAGGAAAAGAAGTACCGAGCCAAATGTTTTTCTTAAAAAGATTAGTTACTACTACAGGAAATTTATTTTTTAAGAACATTATGTTTTTGAAATCGATCTGGCATAGAATTTTCCGCAGGTTTGAAATCCTTTGAAATTTTTTACTCCATCTTCAACCAACGCAAAGATAGAAATTTGAATCAGAGGAATAAAAAACATAATTTAATGCTTAGGAAAGTTGACCTTGCAAAACGTTCAAATGAGCGTTCACATGGACTTTTCAAAAACGCTCATGTTATTTTCTGTATGGGTGATAAGCAACATTAAGCACAAGATTGGATTTGAAAGGATTCAGGGTTCGGATTCGATGATTAGTTGCTAGAGTTGCGAGTCTCAGTTTTTTGTCTATACCTGACCGGAATCGGTGACTATCCTTCGAGTTTGAGATTCTTCTTCGTCCGTGTTGGCATTGCAGCGCTCAAAAATGAAATAACCTGCTCATCTAAAACTAAATACTTAATAACTGAGTTGATTTAAACCCTTGTATAACTCCAATTTTAATTAGGTGTAAAATTTCGAGAGTAATTTATTCCTCAATGGAACGTAATCACATTCCATTGATGGACTCCACAGAATTTTAAGATTAAAATAATTGAGAGTACTGCTTGTCTATTCGTGAAATATTCCTGCCGCTTTGTGTGCCTTGTCTGTTACCATAGATACGGCCTTATCCATTTAAGAAATTTAATAAAGTCTGTACTAGGCGCATTTAACGACAAATAGGAAATTTTACAGAAGTGTTTGTGTTATTTTGAAATTTCAGAAAATGAACTCATTTTTTTAAAAATTGTGTGTTGCTTTTCTTTAAGCTGTTCAAAAGCGTTTTCAATG
Organism: Metellina segmentata; assembly: GCA_947359465.1. Lineage (NCBI taxonomy): Eukaryota > Metazoa > Arthropoda > Arachnida > Araneae > Tetragnathidae > Metellina > Metellina segmentata. The sequence goes on along the minus strand of OX375873.1, from coordinate 76,308,833 downwards.
ATGGAAGATAAAAAATGCATTTCAATTTACCACGCATTTTAACAAATATGTACGGTCGCTGAATAAAAATTGAATAGTTTTTAAAAACGCAATCCAGAAATCGAACTTTGACCCTTAAGTTTAATTTAAAGAAAAAAAAAATGAAGATATTTTTATTCTTTTTGCTTGAACTGTAAACAAATTCACTCAAACTGTTGAAGTGGATTCTAGAATTGCGTCTTATATAATCGTCTATAAAAACTAATAGACTTACAATCTACTAAGAGATGTCTACAGGATAGAACTGGAATGTTTTATTGAGGAATAAAGCTCCTTTCCCCTGGTTCCTTGCCCAGTGCTATAGGAGTAACTTGCTTTCGACTTCTTACCAGACGTGACTACCTGCCTAGACACTTACATCGTATTAGAGTACAAAGTATTGTGATTGTATTGCTTGTGAACTGTACGAAATCGCTGGAGACCACTTCAAGTACTGCTCTGAAATTCCTGACAATAGTTGCAAATATTGTGGATAGTGTTTTTGAACCATGTTTAATCACTTCAGACCTCTATTGGGCTCCTGATGGGCGTAGGATAAAAAAAAAATCGTTTAAATCAAGGATGCACAGACTTTTTAAGACCAAGTGTCATATAGATTCATTATGACTTATGGGAGGGCTGTGCAAAAAAACATGAAGCATCGTATCGCACGCCTAGAAGAGCAGTGATACAACTTAAAATTAAATTCTGTTTTTCAGCAGCAAAATTATCTTAGGATATTATTAGTAGCAACCAAATTATTATTATTTAACCAAATGTTGGGTAGAAACAGCAATTTATTCTTTATTAACACACAAAAGCCAATTGTAGCTTCGTTTTCCCACTTTTTAAAAAACAGCTTGTTTTGTTGTTGTTGTCGTGTCTACGACGAGTCTTGTTCAAATGATGCCATGAGCAGTTATCACAGCTCTAGCAATATCGACTTTTGAGTTGTGACATTGTTTTTCTAGGGGTGCGATGTATTGTTTGTACTGTTACAAAAAGAGAAAGTTTAAAAAAAAGTAAATGATGAATTTAATTTGATTCGTGACAGTGCGTTGATTTAACAACTGTTTCAATATTCGTTTCGATTTGTGCTGTAGCCAAGCGCAAAATTGGTACTAAATTTTCATTAGTCACGCTGTTCCTATCTTTCGATTTGTTATTATTGAAACGTCTTAGGCGCCAGGTTTCTAGTCCAAGGGGTTAGTGCACTGCCTCGTGTCTCTGAAGCTTCTTGTCTCCTAATGTCATTGATGCTTGTACCTGCGAACACACGGGGGTTGGTCCTCTCGAAAAAGTATGAACTGTAACTTAATAAAAAGGGGGAATAATAAATTAATTATAATAATATTATTCATACATATTAAGCATTATAAGTAATTATGTTATTATAATTAATATACATTAATCATTAATAATTAATTATATCAATTCAATAAATATATATTTATTAATTAAGTATTAACATTGATTATATCTCCAATTTTATAAAAGGAAGTGTTCGTCTGCGTGCGGACTGTCCTGAGGAATCTATGGCACTTACAATAATGGGACTTGAGCACACAGGTAGACCGAATGTTTTGCAATTTTTGTACGAAGCCCGAATTTTAAAATTTAATCTACTAGAACATTTTTAAATTAACTTAATGGAATTTAATTATTATTGTTTTCTTTGGAATGGCAACACTATAGAGAGTTGACGTATTCTAAATTTATTTTTTCCATGCCTCCGTTTGATTTTGCAGAGGAACGCTTTCAGCTGAAGAACAAAACAAATAAAAAGTTTTTCTGGAGATATTTTCTTTTTTATATCTCCTAGATAGTTAAAGATAGAGTAACTGAAATAGAACAAACTAACCATGGTATTGCATTTGTCGAACTTGTATCATACATCGAAGATGCTCGTAGTGACAATGAAATCGCACCCATATTTAAACTTGTTGATCTATGCAAACTGTACAGCATGAGGGTGAAACAACAAGGTAGTGATCTTTCAGGGCGCATACATTCCACAAAATTAAAAAAACACAGAGTACTTGCATATTTTCCTGACATGGAAGCACATAAGCAAGGTCGAGATGTGTGATGTTATTATTTAATGATGATGTTGGATTAGCTCTGAAGAAAGCTTGTGAATATGATGCAGATACTATAGTGAAGCTATTCATCTTACCAAAGCAGCAAATATAGTTAGAAGAGACATTTTTAAAATGAAAAACCTCTTCAATGGATTTGGAGAAACCTGTCAGGAAGATTCCGTACCAGCATCTCTGTTAGTTGTAAAGCACAGTCAAGTTTTTTAACCCTAACCTATCCTTAATGTTGCACAGTTACTAATGTATAACAGTTTGGTGAGACGTCGGGAGTGTCATTCTGGAACAGTCTACAAGCACAATCGAGAACAAGAAACACATTTGCCTATATACTTAGGTATTTTAATTCATAAAAAGAACTCGCAAGCGTGAACTAGTTGAAGATCTTTACGAGCTCGGATTTAGCATATCATAAGACCGAGTGCTAGACCTTTCATCAGAACTTGGAAATGAAATATGTCATCTGTATCGCATGGAAAATGCTGTCGTTCCTCTTCAGTTAAAAAGAGGGCTTTTCACAACTAGTACGGTTGATAATACTGACCACAATCCAAGTTCTACTACAGCTCATGATTCTTTCCATGGTACAGGAATATCCCTATTTCAACATCCAGATGGTAATTTTAGAGAAACCTATCGAAATAAAACTTCAAATACTTTTGAAGAGAAAGCAACTAAACATCTTCCTGAAGACTGCTCAAGTGTTACCCCTGTGCCTGCTATTAGAACTGACTGTCATTTGCCAACAGTACAAGAAATCTTCGTTGACTAACAAGTTTAATGCAATAACATCACCGGCACTCAGTTTCGCAAGCAAAAGCCGGTCCTTCAGTTTAAGGGCACAGTGAGGAACACATACAGGCCGAATGTACAATAGATGCAGTACATAATAAACTTCCAGTTTGAGCAGGCAGGTCACAAAAAAAAACTGCTTTTGAATTCACTGAACTATTTAGGACAACATTCTGGCGGGTGAATTTCGTAGAACTATTTGCATTATACGCAGGTTCTATTTTCCATTTATGAGCTCTTTGAAGTTTTGTTTTATTGAACTGCAATCTACATGATTCGTGAAACTGAGCTTTATGTTGTACCAATGTTGCCTCGACCACTTCCTGCATCATCAAGACGTTCCAGATTTATTGTCCTTGTTAAACAACCTGGAATACTAAACCCCACAAGTAAATCAGAAATTGTCTTATAACCAGTTCCCTTTTCTTCACGCTTACTGCTATTACTGTCTGTTGGACACCGAAGAACTTCAGACTTGTCTTCTTGACAGGTAAAACACTTGTTCTATTCTGTTTCTTTGAATTGTCCAGATATATCAGTATTGAATGGATTAATCAGCTTATGAACTACATCCGTATTTTTATCTTATTTTTCTTCTTATCGTTTCACCTGTAAAAAAAGTTAATATGAAAATAATTAAAAATTAATATGAAAATATAATTATTAATATAATTAATATGGAAATCTAATTATGACGTGCACGTATGTTTATGGCATCAATTCATGCAAAATCACATATAATAAGCTATTAACATCACCAAATGACAATAAAAAAGGAACACATAAAATATACTCAGAGGCCACCATTGTTTATAGCATCAATTCATGCAAAATCACATATAATAAGCTATTAACATCACCAAATGACAATAAAAAAGGAACACATAAAATATACTCAGAGGCCACCATTTTGAATGTCCGCCATTTTGTTATAAATAGAATATATACATAAAATAAGGTATATACTATAAAAATAGCTAAGTACATGCACAAAACACCAATTACTCGCCATTACTTTAATAGCTGTCATTTAACATCATCAAATAACATTTAAAAGGAGCACAAAAAATGTTCCGAAGCCGCCATTTTGAATGTCCGCCATTACTGCCATAGGCAAAATCTGAGATGGCCTCATATCCAAAATTTAATCTTCATATGTGTAAAATATGTGCCCCAAGTTGTATGCTTCTATCATTAAAGGCACAATTCTAACAATTTTTTGCACGTATCAGCCGTACTATCATCAATGAATACGGAAATCTTTGGTGGTTCACTTCCATTTCGACATACATTTATTTATTAATCATTTAGTTCTAGTAGTTTCACTTTATACACACGGTTCCTAATAGCCTACATTTTATTAGAAGTTTAAATTCCTTAAGGGGGCTCTTTAAAGCAGCCTTATTGAAAACAGTGCAATCAGACAAGTCATTTAGCTCTGCAATCATTCAGCTTTATTAAACGTGCTAGAAAAGCAGTATGGTATTCCTTGGCAATATCTTAGCTCGAGAATTCTTGATTCATTTTGTTACAAACAGGAGTCCGCTGCACATCTTCTGTGCTTTTGCAAATGTTTGAGTACTAAAAATAACATTGCGAAAGTATTATTACAGTGTAAAGGTAAGGCATATTTAATGCAATTATGTTAGAATTTAAATAATATATTCGAGATATGACTTTTTTACTTTTAAAATTCAATAGAAATGTTACTGTGAAAAGTAGTATAAGTTATTTTTCTTGTTGACAGTTTAAAACAGTGATATCTCTATTTAGGTTTCTACTAACATTGATTAATATCATGTCTTAATCTCATTATTAATGTCATAGTTGCATATAGTTATTCACAAGTGTATAGTTAATACACTTTAAAAAAAATCATGAGCACTCATAAGCGGCAGAGTCAGAATCAAGATAATTTTTACCGAATTGCTTCAAGCAAATCAAATTTAAATCTAAGAAGTTCAGAAAAGGTCGATGTTTTAAGTTCTAATTTAAATGTATTGTAAATTTTAAAATTAACCATAAAGTCATCTTGTAAATATTGTGTAAATAAAAAAATATGTGATTTTTAAGTCAAGTGTTAATTGATGAATATTTATTGATATAACTAATTAAGTATGAATAAGCAAGACATATTATTTTTATTAATTAGGTAATAATAAGTAATATGCAGTAATATAATTATTATTAATGATTAATATAAGTCATTATTAATGCTTATTATAATTAATTATTAATATAATACTTTTTAATAATTAATATATACTTTTTAATAATTAATATAATTAATTATATTAATAATCAATCTATATATATAATTCTCTTACGTGGCACGCAAAAAAGACGTTATTTGTTAACGCGTTTTGGCAACATTGTACGATTGTTTGTTTACCACAAAGCCTCGCGCATCAATTGAATTTATAGCGTTATCAGATGAAATTTTATTTTTTTAAAAAATGTATTTTAGTTGAGCTGTTGCAGTTTATAATAGAAATTAAAGAAAGCGGAGGATCTTTTCAGGGCCATTTAAAAAACGGTCCTTTTCAGGGTCAACAATTATAGTTCAACAAGACACTTGCGCTACAACTTTCGGCAACAAACTCAATCAAAAAGTGTGGGTGGTGCGAGTGCTGGGGAAATGTACACACACAAACAACATGATAGGTATTCAATTTCCAAAGCAGCGCTCACATTTCGAGTCAAAATTTGCTCACAAAGTTTTTATTTGATTTCTAATTTCAGAGGTACTGTGTATATATATTTTCTATAGTACAGCAAATTTAGGTTTAAAACATTTTTTTGGAATATTATATTTTGTAAACAATCCCTTCTGCTAGGACACATTTCTTCATTGATGCGAGCGAAGCGAGCATAGGTTCGCGCAGCGAACCAAGAAGGATTGCGAAGCAATCCTCCGGGGGTTGGCGAGCTTCAGCGAGCAGGGGGCTGGCCCCCTAGTATAGTTAATTCTTATCGGTTCATATAATTACTTTTTTAATAATTAATATATATTAACTAACCACATTTTGTGGCCAGCACGTCATTGTCCGTGACAGTTCTTTTCGTGGGGTCAGGTGTGACCACTGCTCGCTAGCTCCCGGTGATTGCTACGAATTTCCGTTTGGTTTGCTTCGCAAACCAAATGAGAATTCGTAGCCTATTGGATAACAGCCATCTTGGCGTTGCGTGTGGTGTTGGTTTGCTTCGCAAAGCAAATTATGAATTACATTTGGACAAAATAAATCAGCTTTTGCTGTGGTAAATAGATATAAATATTTTCCTAGTCGGTTCTTCTAAAAGCATATTCTAAGTTACACATAAAAATCAAGAGAATAAAATAATTTCACTTATGTCGCGCAATTATTTATATTATGAGCGTAAAAATAATTTTTATTTAATATAATCTAGTTTAAATAACAGCAAAGCTTAAAGCTCCGATTGTTTGGCAATAACAAATTTGACTATCTCGTTCGACGAACAGAATGGGGTTTGAAACCCCAACTCCCCTGGTTACGCCTCCTATGAACTAATGTACCAATTGTTTAATTGATTTCACCTAATTATTACACAAGTGAAACACTGATGAATTAAGTTTTGAATAGTTTGAGTAGTTATTAATAAAGGATTAATTCGTAAAGCACTCATTCTATATATATTTGAAATTTTTTCTCAACTGAAAGGATGGTTGAACCCCTCCCCCTGCCCTGGTTACGCCTATGCCTGCGAATGAAATTAAAAAACAGTTTGCAGAGTCTATCTGGTTAAGACGTCTCCGTGGCAATTCGATAATTATGAAATTACGCGTTTTGTTTAGTGTTTCGACGCTTTCGTTTTTAAACCCACACGTAATTAGTCGTGCGGGAATTTTTTTTTTTCAAAAAAGAAATTTGTATTTATTTTTAACATTTAGGACTGAAAATGTTTGTACACAGATGTAGACCCCAAGAGACTGGCCTCATTATTATCTCTCAATAAAGTTTTGTGTGACTTGTTTTAGTTAAAATAACATTGGAGACGAAGATCGACAACTGTCGTAGCCAGAAATCTCAAAGCATCCGACAATCCTGAACACATGATGAGGCGGGCCAACAGCAAATCAACGGTGGGCCGCATGAGGCAGCCGGTCTGTGCAGCCTTGATGAAAGTGAAACCAAAAGAGAGTTATTAAATGTTAATAGAACAAGTTGTTGCTAAATTAATTAAATTTTCATGGAATCAAGAAATATATGCAATTTAAGGTCGTCCAATCTTTCATTTTTTTTTTGTTAAAAAATAGTTTACTGTATCCGTATTGCTGGGACATGCTGTAGTTTATTCCGGAAACCGTTAGAGCGTAAATGGGGGAGGTATTGAGAGACGCGATTTGTGAAATGCCCTTTTATTTCTTCTGCTTAGGGTGCCTCTGTGCACCTGGTACATCCTGTGTGCTCGTCGATTGGCACCGATTCCCGTACTGAATTTCTTTTGAGTCCTATATTTGATCCCTCGCTCTGTGTATTTGTTTGCCAATATCTCCCACCATTCGTTTCCTGCGTAGTAGTCTTCCAGGATCAGAATGTTAACGCCTGAAAAAATTATTCGACTTTTTTGCTCTGCATTTTTGAAACATCACTTTTTCCGTTCGCGATTAAAATTTATTTTGAGCTAGTTATGAAACTTTCATAAAATTTCTTTGCGGAAGAATTAAACATTTTCCCAATGCTTTTTAAAGCTTAGTGAAATAAACCAAAGTGTAAACAGGGGGGAGCGGCTCCAATGTTTCAAGAAAGAGTAATTCGAAAATATTTGTGAGTAAGTTTTGTGGTCTTCTTTGGAAAATAGGTTTCGCAAGAAGTGTTTCATAATTTGGGCATAATTTTTGTCCTTGTCGCAAAAGTATTTTCCATGCATCTGAAGTGATGAATTGAGTCTTATCTTTAGAGTACAACGCTTAAAAACGATTATTCCCTTTTCATATTCCACTGTCTTGCACTCGTGTATAGTGTGGTATTCAGAAAAAAGAGGAGACAACACATCTAAAAATTATCTTGTCTCAAACGCCTGAAAAGAACAGTAGGCGGGTGAGGCCTTTTTCATAAATGTGCTAGAGACCCATAGACAAGAAGGCATTAATAAAGCCCAGCTGTTTGCTATTTTTATGCAGTCGTTAATTGGTATTGTGAATAATAATAATAATAAAAAGTAAATAAGGCTGTCATTTTATATTTTATACTAATTTTCTGAAAAATTATGCTGGTGTCATTTGAATAGGCAAATTTTGCTAGGTCGCCATCAGCCTCATTTGTCTAGGTCCCAAAAAGTCTAACTTCTCCTTTGGTCAAAGCTTTTATTTTGCATTAATAGTAAAAAATTGAGTTGTCTTGATTCGACATACTTCAAAATCCTAAAGATGATCACCTATTCTCCATAAGGAGTGGGGAATTATAAACCCTTCATCTATTAGCTTTGAACAAAAGTACATTAAGGCATGTAGTGACGTTCAATGTTTGTAATTTCTTTTATGTTTATTTTTTAAATCACGATCACGGTCATTGCATTTAATTAGAGTTCTTCTGACTTGAAGAGGAGTAAGAAAAGAGATCGACAGCACTCCATCACTAAGCCTGGACAGATGGGTTCTACAGGCAGGTTGGATACAATAAGCTCTCTTAAGCCCATGGATCCGGCCTATCTACTTGGCTCTCTCAAGCCTATTGCATCGAATGGCTAATATTGAGATGGGAGAGAGATCCCAGGTTAGCCATTCTCAATTTCTACATTGATACATGTCATGCCTGAAGTATTTCATTTTTATATCAGCTCAATTCACTTAGTATTATATGAATTTCGTCTTTTGTTTTCTTTTTTTTCATTCCATTTGAATATTGTTGTCCCAGAGCTAATTGTAAATACTTTTTCAGGCTCTCTTCGATCCCACCCTCAGCCCCTAGATATATTGTGAGGACATTTGTTCTGACCGTTACCATCATCAGTTGAACTGTCTCCAAGTAACGGGGTGTGGAGTCCCACTTATGAATTCACGACTGCAAATTAATCTTTTTAAGGAAATGATCTTGCTTAAATTTAGCGTGAAAATCATGAGTGAATGTTGCTTTGTGTCGAAACAATTTTTGTTCATTCATTTTAACCATCAGTATTTTTTCACTTTTTTTGAGAGGGGTGGGGGGGGGTAGCATCCTATATCAAATATTGGAGCTGAACACCACCATAAAAAGCATTGGAGAAGGGGAGATCCATAGGCATGTTCGTGATTTTGACTACATTTTGTTTTTACCCAGTGGCGAAATCAGACTTTGTTTTGGATAAAGTCTAGTCTTGCCTCTGGTCAAAGTAGCATCTATTATTTTGCATTTATAGCAAAAAATTGAATTGTCTTTGTTTGATACACTTCAAATTCCCATGATAATCTCACATTCCCCTGAAGGAGAGGGGAATGACAATCACCTCATCTTTGACAGAAAGTATATTTGAGCACGTAATGGCACTCAATGTTTTCATGTTCGCTATTTGTAATATCTGTCTATGTTGTTTTAAAACACGATCACGGTCACTTAGTATATTTCGTGTATCCTTTCAATTTTTTTTCTATGCGTAAAGTAATAAATTTTAATTTGTGGAAAAGAGCAAAAATATTTTTGATATTTTCAATGTTGCGTACATAACAGATTCTTTAAAAAAAATTTTACTTGAGAAAGATGACTGAATCCATAGGTGCTTTACAAGTAAATAAATAATAGCCCATTCGAAAAATATCTGCACAGACCAGAGTTTCATTTTTGCTGATAAAATGCGGTGAGAATTCAAACTGATCGAAAACCAACAATGATATCTCTCAGCTTCTGATAAGATCTTTCTCTCAACGGTGGAAAAAATAATAATCACTGCCAATCGAAACAGCCGTCGATATTAAGTCCAATTGTTCGTCGGGGAAAATTAAGCTCCACTTCTCACTTTGTCCAGGAATTTATGCCAGAAGAGAATACAGGTACACAAAAAAGAGCCTCGCATAATCTCGCATAGAAACCAGGCAGACAAGAGAGAGGAAGCGCCAAGGCCGAACTGCGGAGCGCAAAAGCCAAGAACTGTTTGTTGACATAGTAAGTAGGAGAGAGAAAACCGTTTCGCAACGCCCAAGGCTAGCGAAAGGCTCACAAATGCACGATTTTTAGTGATTTGAAACTTCAAAAACCTGTATAACTGCAGCAGTAGTGGCAATCAATACACCAGCATGGAGCTTTTCGTGGCGGATGTCTTTGCAAAAATTTTAACTTTGACAACGTGCTTATGATACATTTACACAGTGTGCAAGTCATTTTTGAAAGTTTCAGTATCTTCCGTAACCACCTGTTTTTTCTATGGCATCGAAACCTACCAGTACTCGCCACAGATTTGAGCTGATCGTTACACACGAGCTTAAAGATGGTAAGATTCCATTTTTCAATTATAAGTTTTTTGAACGTACGTCATTTCCAATAAGGAAATGATGGAAATATATCTCTCTAATTTATTGGGTCTGACCTTGTTTAGGTCAATGTTGTTTTGCAGTTACATATAGTGGGATCTAAACATACTAATGCGAAGTTCTCGCTGATGTTTTTTACAAAAAAAATCTTCAAACGCTGATTTTTTTTTTGTCAGTGTGCATATGATGTCTGTGATCTCTCTCACTATTCATATTTATGTTTTATATATAAGAGCGAGGTTTTATAAAAGCAAAGTTAATGAAACTTGCAGAAAAAGTTTTGTATTGAAATGAAGTTTACAAAATGAAAGTCTGATTTCTCATGAGTTGGAATACTCCAATTATACTGCTTCTAAAATATCTATTTCCTATAAAAAATTTTGAAGTTACCAATCTATACTTATAAGTTTTACACATTATAACAAGTGACGCATCCCACTTTTTTTTGCAGTTGTATTTTTAAAACTAGATGACATTTGATGTAAAATTAAAAACATTTTCTTTAAAAAAAAAAACTTCAGTTCTCATACATATGAATCGAATTTAATTTTAAAATCAAGTAGATTGCTGTCGTTCATTGACTCTTGAATGTCGCCTTTTTGTTATTCTGAACATAGTACTATGTTATTTTGAACTTTAAAGAATTCTAATATTTTATTTGGGTTTTTGAATGAGTGTTTACTATACCCATCCTTTCCTTAATGTTTTATAATCTGATACATTACTCTGACAATACATTTTCAACCAGACAAGCGAAATAATTAAACATAGTTTTGAACATTTCAGTAAGTTTTACAGAGCAATTTAATTTTTTTAATGATTTTTTTTATTTATTAAAACTGTGTGTGTTACCGTTTAATACACTAAAATTTGTAACGATTAAGTTTCAGATATTATTGGTTTAGAACTATTATATAAAGTTTTTGTCTGTGCTATTGCTTTTTTGAGAGATAATTATTGAAGTTTTTATGTCAAAAAAGGTGTGCAAGAAATTAGTTTCTGTTTTTCAGTCTAAAATCCATTCGAAGCACGAAATGTTTTAAAACATGACAGTTACTATAACGTTTGTTTTATGACATAGAGATGGCGCCATGAGCGCCCAGATTCTGTAAACATTTGCCGCAGACTACTCTTACTTCATGAAATTGAACAGTACATTAAAAAAAATTAGATCTTCGAGTGATTTTTAAAATGTTAAGAAAATTGACGAACGAATCGTTTTGCATGTGTCATCATGGACTGAACCAAGAACAGCTAAATGCTACGTAAAAATAAAAATTAATATTTCAGTGTGTATACAACAGGACTAAATTTATATATTATTGTTTAATAAATGTTGCTGTTGCCCGGCTAGCTCAGTCGGTAGAGCACGAGACTCTTAATCTCGGGGTCGTGGGTTCGAGCCCCACGTTGGGCGATTATATTTTGCATGATTTCTACTGCACTTTAAAAAAAAATTGGTTTATTGAAATTTACGTGTTGCATTTTTCAAAACGTTTTTTTTTTTCCTCATCCTACGAAAGTAACTTTTTTGTCTTTTCATTGTTTCGAGTCCGACATAAGACATTTTATTTTCGAAGAAACGTGACGCAACTATTACAAAGTTGTTCAACATACATTTAGCTGATTATTTTAACCTAGGAACCCTTTTTTAGATATTCAAAAGGCAAAAATTATTTGAAGATTGTGCATCTGCTTTTGTTACTTATATGGTAAAATAGTACTTCATTTTCTCTGACCAATTCCTATATTGCTTGTAATTTAGAGAAAAATTGAAGCTCTATACACGAACACTACAGGATAATTAACGACGTGCCTATAAAATTAGCCTGTGAACGCAAAATGTAAATAACATAAAATATTGAACATAATTTTCTATAAATGTTACAATTTTTGAATACATCTTGATTGGTATGAATAAAAAATGAATATTTCTCTCCTTCAGAAATTTTATAAATATAATCCTTACCACGAATTACATTTTTTTTTTTTTTTTGAAAGCAGTCTTTTCAACAATTTGTCTTCTCTTGTTACATACTAAAATTCTGAGGCACACCAAATGTTATAATTTTTGACGATCTGAAGAAATATATAATTTTGATAGATTTATCATTATAAGTACCACACATTGGCTTTAAAAAAAATCTTTTCGAAGCAATTTATTTGTACTACTTCGTGATAAAAAAGACAACTCAAAATTATTTTTATCAGTATTAATTATTTGTGAAGTCGGAACTAAACCGTTGATTTGAAGTAAATCTTATACAACTTAAACCGTTTCACCATCCTGACGGCACACAAGTGCCATTTTTACGGCACACCAGTGTGTCGCGTCACACCTATTGAAAACCGCTGCTTTGAAGCACGTAAGTAAATTACAACGAAATTCGCGTGATGCGTTTACTTGCATGCCATGCAGCGCCCTCAATAGTTGAAAAGCTCATATTTTAATCTTATCTAAGCATTAAATCATTGGAAAACGGTCTGAGTTGGTAGTTCCTTCACAAACCGATTGCATTTTAAACGAAACCGTTACAATAAATTTCAGAGCGAGTAGCCATGCATATGTAAATAAAAACTCATTTACATTTCGCCATTTTCATTAAGAGCTCTTTCCTGTATTATCCTTATTGGATTTAGAATGTTTCGGCTGGTGGATATTCTGTCGCGTGCCATTCCTGATTCTTATTGTCTTCAAAAAATCGTTCGGGAACTCACACCTGACTTCATTTCTGGGTCGAATCTGACCTACCTGTGTCAGTGCAACTGACCCTGTCGTCAGACACTGCTTCTCTTTATCTGTCTGGACAAGCTGTTTGGAGCGGAATAAAATTTCTTTTCTGGAAGGGACTCAAAATGTAATGAGGGAAGATTCTTTTCTTGCCTAGTGACATGTCTGTTACTATATATACTCGGTCCAGCTAAAGCCCGTCGCTGGTGCATGCTAAATCTGTCGTGGCCTTACATGTCCTCACGTTCTGCGTCGTGCGGAAGTTTGGAGAGTAATGAGGGAAGGTGCGTTTGTAGACAGGTGACTTGTCTGTTGCAAAATGTACTCGGTCCAGCCAAATAATGTGGACTGTCGGGGACTGGTGAACATTAAATCTCTTGTGGTCTCAAATGCTCTCACGTTGACTTGGTGTGGAAGTTTAGACAGTTGGGTGCACGTAAGGTGTTGGCCTCGTTATCTGACCGTGGTTCAAAATCACAAGGATGTCCTTGAATCTTTCACTTTTGGATTGATCCCGGATCGTCGCCAATAGCCCGTTGTGTTGTTTCAGTGCGACGTTAATTAACTACCTACCTGTTGCGAAATATTGTAAATTAATTCTTGCCTCTTGCTTGTGATTGCAGAAACAGAAATTGAGGTGTTATCAAATATCTTTCGCAGTGAGCTACTTTAACGAGCTACGATTTTTCATGTGTTATCTCGCAGGAAAGGTGTTATCTCACACATCTTATTCAGTTTCCCACATTTGTTTCGTACAACACAACCTTTTCAGACACAATTTTCCCTCGGCGCTCACTCTGGAATACACGAATCCATCCCCTCTGGATGGAACCCGGCCTTCGCCAATAGCCCGTTGTGTTGCTCCAGTGCGACGTTAATTAAATACCTACCTGTCCTCAGGAATACGATATCAACTAAATTAATTACAAGTGTAGCTGTGGCTATGATTTTTAAATTTCATCAAAATATATATGTACCGGTGTGTGAAATTTTAAAATGGTAGAAAGCTAATTTAGTCAATATTCGGTAGCTTACTTGGAATTGAAATCATAATGCTATTTATTAAAAAGGAATTAACAACAAAAAAAAATTAACATACAAACACTCAAGATCACTGACTATTTTATTAGTTACAAAATCACGCATAAGTAAATGTTAAAATCAATCGCTAAAGGAAGAGCTCGGTGTTGAGCTACCTATCTCTACTGTTATAAAAGGAAGTGTTTGTGTGTCTATGTGTATGAGGTGTCCTGTCGAATCTGTAACACTTACAACCATGACGTTTGGCACACAGGTAGTCCTGAAGGTGACTGAATTTTCCTCTAAGCCCGGATTTTAAAATTTAATCTCTAGAACGTTGTTTAATTAATTTATTAGCTTTTTCCCCGCTCGTTTCTTCATTTCACTTTTTGCCGTGGTGCATGAGGGACCTTCTTGCTTTTTTGCTACAGGAGAATATTGGACGCGCGCCAAGTTTCGACTCTGCCGATTCTCCTTTGATTTCATTGGTTCTTATTTTTTATTACTTATTTTTTTCCCTTTAATTTTCTTAACGGATTTTAAATTGGAAGAATTACCGTTTGCGTTGTTTGTCGGAATCAGTGAGGTTTAGTGTTAACACTTTTTAAAACCAAAACTTTCTTGCTTTTTTTTCTTCTTTAGCTTTAAGATTTTTTTAAAGTATAGCGATAGTTAATTTTTAGCTTCAATACTTTTTGAAATTATAGCGTTAGCTTGAAGACTTTTTGAAATCATAGCGATATTTAATTTTTATCATTTCTGCAATCTTTTGTTGATAACTGTTCAATTTGGAATATTTAATTTTTATCATTTATGCAATCTTTTGTTTATTACTATTCAATTTGGAATACTTAATTTTTTTCTCATTTTGGTTTTGATTTACGTTGTTTGAAGGAATCAGTGAGGTTTAGTGTTTAAACTTTTTCAAAGCATAATTTACTTTTGAATTTGTATCTTTCTTGTTTTTTTTTCTTTAGATTTAAGACTTTTTGAAAGCATAGAGTTTATTTTTATAAGCTATGCAATTTTTTGTGTGTTAAATTTGGCTTTGTCACTGGAATCAGGGAGGTTGACTTTTTAAAAGAATAACTTTCTCACGGGCAACGCCGTGCGGGCACTGCTAGTTTGTCTATATTACCCGGCCACGCACAAGAACAACAAATGACACAACAAGCGCATGCGTACTCTATGTCTGTACCGAAAACACGTCAGTACGCATAAGTATTTTGTCCTTTTTAGTGTCGTAGGACTCATACTTGACCAATGTGGGGCTTGCTTCAGCCTCTACTTTAAGTCGCCAGCATTCCTGAAACCTCCAGCCAACTTTTTACTGTTGGTTCCTTTTTTTTAGTTAAAATAATCACTGACAACCTGTCTGTATGGACGAATGTTTGCTTAACCCTCCTGGGGTGATCTTGATGGACGTGGTATAACGAAATATTTGTTAATAAATATTTACTTTTTCAGAAATATTTATTAAAAAGTTGTCTTTGAAAACTGTTTTTATTTTTAAGATGTTATAATAGTAAGCGCAGCGTGTCCATGCCATGGAAGTATTATCGTAAGGTATTGGTGTGAAGTGAATGTGCTATCGTGTATCCTATCTTTAGAATATATTGTTTAAATTCAAAGAAAATTCATTTGTGCCGTCATTTTGCTATTCAGAATAAACTGAAGAGTCACAAAGCATTAAAATTATCTTCTCGCAAGAGCTGCCGCAGTTGGTAAGTTGGTTGGATCTCATCACACAATGGCCATATTTGATTGTTCTACGCCATATTCAATTTAGACAACGTCGAGTAATATACTTCATATGCAAGGAAAGCTTTACTGACATAGCAGAGACCCATGGAGCCCAGTTGGTAGAGTCACGGATTAGCATGGTTTCCATTAGGAGATGCGAATTCGAAAATTGCTGGTGCATGTTAAATTTGTCGTGGCCTACGATGCACTCACTTTGGCTTGGTGTGGAGGTTTGGAGTACCAACTCGGGTGTTGACCTCGTCATCTGACTGTGGTTCAAAATTACGATGTTGTTATCGGATCTTAATCGAAATTGATCCCGGACCGTCGCCAACAGTCTGTTGTGTTGCATCAGTCACAGCTGTCAAAAACCGATTCTGAATTTATTCTTTGTAATTTTTATTGGTGAAGTGCTGAAATCGTGTTCGAAAAACTGGCCGTTACGTCGCGTTCAGAGTATGAAAAGAAAACACATATCGCCGCAGAAATACTACTGCCGCCTACATTTAGCCGAACAACTATTGTACAATACAACATTTTTGTAAAGGTTTGAAACCTTGTTAGATGGCTGGACTCCATACGCAAAACATGAATGGTGATCGCCGTGACTAGTTTTGCCCCGACAACGCGTTATCGCAGCTCTCGCTTTCGGCACGAACTACGATCCCCTGCAAAAGACTTTTTCACCCCCACCCTAATTTATAATTTAACTAATAGACTCATTCAAACCACGTGATTCGACAGCCAAGTCACGGGGAATTAAGAACGTTATGTCGCGCCTCTCGGCTATACCGCTCTGTTCTACCTGTCAAGCTTTTCCTCTGTTCCACACGAAACATGAAAGAAAACGCGTCTACGGGCATCATCAATAATTTGGTGATTTTGTAACTTTTTAACTAACGGAATTAACGGGCTATTGACGACGGTTTGGGATCAATCCCCTAAGCAATAGATCCGAGGACAACGCCACGTAATTTTAAACCACGGTCAGATGACAAGTATCAGCAATAAGAGAGGTTGAGAATTTTCGTTCACTCCAAAGGAAAGTAGGGAAATCATAAACGACCTCTCTCAAAGCTCTTTGAGCTTTAGATTACGGTCGGTGCAGCAGTTGTACCTTGATCGCGCCACGAAAGTGCTTAGACTACAGCCAGTACAGCTATCGTACCTTGAGAGTTATAAGAATCGTGCAGATAGAATTTAGTCTACGGCCTGTACATCAGTTGTACCTTTCGCGCCAGTTATATCTATAGTAGTAATCAAAAGGTAATAACTCCCACTACCTGCTGTCGAAATCATGTTATTGTTGCCAAGAAAAATGAAGACTGAGAATGGTCAACCTATTGAAGTACTCACAGTCGGCAGCCCAACTGATATCTTTTGCCCATTCTTATCCTTCTCCAGCTCTATCTTAAAGAAACAACTTACTGTCAGTAAATTCCAGGTTAGTAGGATAATCTCCCCTCTATGAGTTAAGCAGAGTCGAAGCCTAACTTTTGGAACCCTTCCTCTGTGACAGTTTGAAATTCTTGAGTGAATAATGGACTTCGAAAAGATAGATTGTCGACCCTCTTCTGTACAAAACCACCCCTTTCCCCATTGGCACTCCAGTGCATTCCTAACTGCTGGGGAAAGAAGAGTTACTGGACAATATCCCAGCCATGTCTTCCAAGTTCTCATGTTTCTACACACAGATTTCTAAATCTGAATCCGCTTAGTAGTTAGAAATAGACCAATGTTGTATTCATGAATTGCTTCGAGGGTAGCAATTATAGTCAGGAAACTCTTAGGTTTATTTTGATACTCTCCCTCGTATCAAGTTTTGTATTCAGTGATAATGAAATGACCTTAACTTTGAGCAAACTCCAGTGAATGAAATTCCGGTTTTATATCAGCCGTGATGTAGCAAAGAATAATCGTAGTGCCGCGGCAAACCACGCACGCACACGCACACACGCGCGCGCACGCACACACACACACACACACACACACACACACACACACACACACACACACACACACACACACACACACACACACACACACACACACACACACACACACACACACACACACACACACACACACACACACACACACACACACACACACACACACACCACCAGAGATATGAAATTCGAGTCGCTATTGCTTTGTAAAGTTAACAAAGCAACTAAGTTGGTACGGCGATGTTTAGGAAGTTGAAATAATTGCTTAATTTGTGTAATTTCTTTTAGTGTTTGCTTGAGATACATTTTCAAGGAACTTATCGTGGACGTTTGTTATTTGGAAAATTTTATTGAGATCGATAAAGATTTGATAAAGCTTTTTTCTTGGGGAGAAAAATCACCACAGCTAAGGGGATACGTGTTTCCTGAATTTTAAACTCTCTCCTCTTTTTGTAGTTTTAAATCATTCTTTGAAAACTCAAACTTAAAAAAATGATGTAACCTTTAAAAAGTATTCTTGTTGCTTTTTAGAATCAGTAGATTTATTTGTGTGTGAATTATTCCTTGAATAAATATTTGTTTGCGATTTAATCGCAAATGGCTCTGAATATCGATCGTTCAAACAAAACATATATTTGAAATACAACACTGAAAAATATTTACAATTTGTGTTGCTCAGGTGACGTCATATGGTTGTGACTGTTATTCTTTACGTACGGAGAAAGCTTTTTCAGTATCACACGTAGAGGTCACGTGATACGTTTTGGCAGTGTGACGACATCGATGTGTGACGTCACGTTCTCCCCTTCCACCCACGCACCGTACCCGATGTCGTCATCAGAAGACGGTTCCTGGAATTGCTATCTTCGCTCTGGATGGGAATTCCAGATGTGTGACCAATAGAATCACTCAGGTGGTTTCGGTTTGCCCGTGAGTCGATTTTTTGTAGGGGTGGGGTAAGGTTGGAGCAAGATAGGTATTTTTTTTTTCCGTTTCACGAAAGGCAACATCTATAGGAGTCCCAAAAGTTGAAATTGTTTGTTTCCCACGTTTGTTTTGTGTCCCCGTGATTCTTACGCATCAGTACAACGTTGTGTGTGTTCAAAACTTAACGTTGTTTGACTTGTGTTTGACGTAGCTTGACCAAATATGACCCTTGCACCAGAAAATCCAACCCACTAATATTCTTACTATTTCAAGTACTCCTTAAGTAAGTCAGAAATCGTCGAACAAATTTACTCTAGCACATGCTCTCTAAGATAATTATCCGCTGTTTTCTCTTTTTTTCTCCAAAACGTTTAAAGATATCCACCTGCAAGTTGTTTATGATGTAAATTCCAGACGCTGCTGAAATGGAAAAAGCTGCCTTACAGTGGATTCCAAGTCACAAGTATACATGGCAATGAACAATTGGCTAAAACTGGAACTAGTCAAAATATGATTTTATGCAGAGATAAACTGTAACCTTAGGGAGTCAAAGAAAAAAGTGACTTTACAGTGGATTTCAAGTCACAGATATCTATGGTAATGAACAATTGGCTAAAGTTTGAGCAGTTACAGTAATCACAACCTATATCCCCTTTACCTCTATCAATAGACTTATATCTAGAAAGAGATGTCTACCAGAAACGTTTGTTTGGAATGTTTTGAAGAACAAAGCTCGTATCTCTGGTTCCTTCCCTAGTGTTGTTGATTCGCCTGCTATCGACTTCTTACCGATCATGACTACTTACAAAAACATATACATCAAATTGGAGTCAGGAGATCAACTATCTGTCCTCTTTGCGAATTGAATGAAATGACTAGCACCACAAGGGACTGTCTTAAAATTCCTGACAACACAATGACAAACATTGCAGATAATGCTTTTAAACCATATTAATCACTTTCAGATTTCTATTCGGTCGCTCGTCTACTGATGGTCGGAGACGGGCGTACGATGAAAAATATGTTTTTATAGTATTGTGTTTGTTTCGGTCGTGTTCAGAGATGCAATCTTTTGCTAAGATTGTGCTAATTTTATTGAAGTAGTATGCAGACGGTATTGGTACATTTCGACTGATCTTGTTCAACGAGGTGAGTTGTAGAGATCTTGATAGCAACACCCCCCGATTGGAAATTTCTGGTTACGTCACTGCATTGACATTGTACTGTCTGTACCATGAAAAGATAACGAACATTATCTCATAGAAGTTCAAAAGATTCCTGTTTTAACTCTTCATTTTTATGGCAGTATGACTTAGGAACCGTTGTTTGTGTAAGCCACAGCGTAAATTGGGTATTATGGCGCAATGGCCATATTTTGCCAAGGTGCGCGAAACACAAAACAGACAACGTGAATTAATGGCAGGTAGTTGAATTTACTTAACACTGGAGCAACTCAACGGCTATAGACGGTGGTCCAGGATCATCCTAAGGCTAAGATTCGAGAGCACCACGTAATTTTGAACCACGGTCAGATGACGAGGGCAACACCTGAGCTGGAAGAAAAACACTCTCCAAACTTCCACACCACGCCAACTTGAGGAAATTTGAGGCCACGGTAGACTTAACATGCAAGGCGTACGCCACGTACACGGCGGTTTATGGTTGGATCGAGTTTCGAACTCGCCATCCTCCAGTTGTAATGCTTGACTCTGCCAAGTAGACTACCGTGGCTTTCGGAAATTAATGGAAAGTCTTACTGATGCAGAAGAGAGAAATACACCGAAGGTAAGTGACAGGAATCGAACCTGTGGCGCCTGGAACTCGCAGGTTGCTGGCGGAGTGGACAAACTCACTTAACCTCTCACTATACAAGGAGAATGGAAAATGAATACAAGAAATGTAGGAACCTTCTTATTCCTCTAGTACCGGCCGACCGGTAAGGACCCATGTCCAGGAGTGTGATACTTACGGCGTCGCAGAAGCCTCTGGGTTTTATATCATCGAGCAAGGGCAAAAAAATCTAGAGCTCAAAATTTCCTACCAATTTCAACGTGATTCCCTCTTTACTTCAGAAATTTAACCCTCCAAGCGTTTTGACTCGGAAAATCTCCCCTGCGCAGATGGTTTCTGAAGCGTGTTTGATGCAAAAAAAATAAAATAATAAATCACGGTACTGCAAGTTGAGGGTAAGGGGTTTTCAGATACTAAACAATCGAGCGTTTTAAAAAAGATTCTGTAAAATAAGCGTATTTTGAAGCAACGACTTTTTTTCTCTGGGAGGAGTTCGGTGTGATAAAACATTCTAACTCCATGTTCAAGTCATCGCTCCATGTTTAGGCATCAAGTCATCTGTTGCGTCTGAGTTTCGACGACGAATTTACCGATTCTGTTTGTCTCTGGTAAAACCATTCCTCCATCAAATTTTACAGTGCTAAATCTCCTTTCTATATGTGTTAAAAAAAAAGTTCGGGATACTTATACCTAAAACATTTTTCCGTTTCTCCTTTGTCTACTATACGACCCATTTGTAAAACTTTGAAACCTGTTGTCCTTGAATTGGTTTTATTCTAGCCATTATCTGATGGAGCTTCAGTCGACCTAATCTATCTTTAACTTAATCTGTGACGAACAAGATCGAATGAATCCGACATGCCATTCTGGTGATGTAGCGTTGTCTTTGTGAGAATTTACCAGAGGAACACCGCAATCAGGGCCCTCACATGTGGATAGATTAGTCAAACTAATCCTTTAAATGAAATATTTGAATGTTGATAAAAAGAGTCTTGTTTGAAATAATCCCCATGCCTTATCCAAGCTTCATTCACCGTACTACATACTTCAGTTATTAATTTCCAATTTCAAAGACCATCTTCAAACAGCTATGACTTTTCTCCAATATCATACAATTCCCTGCTCAAAACTGAGTGATTCTTGGACCTTGGTGTCCTTGTCACTCTGCTGATGTACAGTTGTTCTTGTGATCTAGGTAGGTAGGTAGTTAATTAATGCCTCACTGGAGCAACACAGCGGGCTATTGGTGACGGTCCGGGATCAAAACTGAATGAAAAGATCCGAGGACCACGTCTCGTAATTTTGAACCACGATGACGAGGTCAACACCTAAGATGGCACTGAATGTCCAAATTTTCACATCTCGCCAATGTGAGGACATTTGATACCACGACAGATTTAATGTGCACCAGCCCCAGCAGTCCCTTAATTTAAATTTGGTGCGACACTTGACCTTGGGTCAGTTGATTTCTGAATAAGACACCCCGTTAGGAGGAGTCTGCCATGCATAAAATTTTACAAATATATTTTGCTGCTGCCAACTCGTTATAAATGTCATTGCTTTCGGCAACGGAACGATAAACTTTGAACCAGCTGTCAATTGTGGAAGGCATTTGTTTACCTTACCACCAGTCCCCTAATTTAACTAATATTATTGTTCAAACCATACAAATTGACTGCCAACTTCCTGGTACCGGACTACACTGTAATCAGTCGACCTTGATCTGTTCTGAGTTTGAAAAAAGTTACAAATTTTCCATTGTGTGTAAATAAAACTGCGCAAAAGGAAAAAAAAAGAAATCTATATAAAATTACCGCACCTGCAAGTCAAGCGTTGGTTCTTGGAATACGCAGCTATGTACCCTAGAGGTAAGTGTCGTAACTCCAATTTTGTCTATCTCTCTATGCATACTAAAGATTGACAAAAGGGGAGTTACCACAGTTCACCTCCAGGTTGTTGTTGTATTTAGGAAAGGCCTGTGTTTTAATTTGGTACTGGGAGCACTGACATCTGTGACAGGTTATTTGGACTCACGGCGAATCATCAATATCCCATCGCTTTTGTTAAGTTCTTTAAGACATGAGATTTTGTAGAAGCGATGTCAGTTTGAAAAAAAAAAATTCACGTATTTAGTTCATCGTTAATGCGTTACTCTCTGTTTTTTTCTGGATTAAACAAATGTTTTAATCAATCGGGGTCAAAATCCTTTGATAAATTCGGTTTTGCGTTTCTTAGCTATTGGAAACAAGAAAGCTAAAATAAAATTACAGCAACCATCAAGTTTATGTAGTTGAATTTATGTCGCACTGGAACAACAACGAGCTACTCATTCACGACAGGGGTAAAAAAGCAACTAATAAACAATTTAACCATCTATGATGGGTCTAGGGCTCGCACAGGCAACCTTTTGCTATTCTCCACCCTTGGTGACTTTTTACAGTCATCTCAAAAGCTCCTATTTAAAAAATTTTGGCGAACTTTTTTGAAAACTCACTTGAAGTCAACAAAAATTAAGTACCTCTTAAACTAAGAGCTGACAGAATTTTTTTTTTCTTTTTTAAGTTTTGGCGCCTAGTCATGGCAAGAAATTCGTCACAGAATCTGTAGTTGCTAGATTGTCCCAAAAATCTAATTAAGAAAAGATATTTTTTATTTATTTTAAAATTTCTTGGCGAGATCTTGAACGTCTGTTCAATAATTAAGGATCACATTCCGTGTTTTAGCTAATTCATTTTATATCTGAGCCACTAAAATTCATACTAAACTAGGGTTTAACCCTCCAAGCGGTTTGGATGGGATTTCTCGTCATAGGGATATTGCATATTTTTTTATGAAGACGAATTCACGATCTGCTTAGTGTTTTTGTAATGGCAAGATATGTTGTCCGTCAAAATATCTGGACAGTCTTGCTAATGACGAGATTCCACTAGGATGGTTAAGCGAAGATTTTATGCTACTATTTAAAAAAATTATGCTATCTATATATCTGGCCAGCTTGCTAATGACGATTCCACTAGGAGGGTTAAGTGGAGATTTTATGCTACTATTTAAAAGACTAGGGGGCTCCGCACTATGTTCGCCTACGCTAATAGAACGACACTCCTTTCACAAGTGATTTCGCTTCTTTTTTTTTTTACTTTTAACACTTAATGCACCCTAAACTAATGCACCACCAGTAAAAAAAACATCTCCATCTATTTCCCTGTACTATTTTGAATGATCGTGTTAATCTCGCAATTTTGTGGTCTGTACTTAATTGGTAAACCGTCTGAGAATCGAGCGAAAAAACGAACATGACGTCACAGCGAGTATCAACGGCCAAATAAAAAACAATTATGTTATCTATATCTGGCCAGTCTTGCCAATGACGATTCCACTAGGAGGGTTAAACGGAGATTTTCAGCTACTATTTAAAAATATATATATACTATCTATATCTGGCCAGTCTTGCTCATGACGAGATTCCACTAGTAGGGTTAAGAGGAGATTTTATGCTTCTATTTGAAAAACAACTATGCTACTATTTCACTAGTGCTTTCGCTGCGGCAGCCCTGTGAGTCAGAAAAGTTGATAAAAATCCAAAACTCAAATGCAGACTAAATCGATTGAAATCCAGATTTCTGACTCAGTACAAATGGGCATGCCCTGCCGCACTTGCGCCCCATGCCCGTATTCAAAACCCTATCCTTCCCGGAAAAATCCACTGCTTTTCGGCAGAATTCCCGTCCAAGAAGGTACGCGGAAACGACCGGCCTGTGTTTTCCGATGAACTTCAATTTCACGTGAAGAGTAACTGGACCAATCAATAAAAACGTTGTCTGTCTGCCCACGTTATTCTGTGCTTCCTTTGTTGTCAGCTGCGAGAGTCTCTTTATGACAGTGAAACGCAATTTATGATTTTTTCCTCTGCTCGTCCATGGCAAACGTTCCGTTATAGCAAGGGTATAGAAAACGGTGCCATTATTTGCTAATGCTCTCTCGAACAGCTGGTTTTAGATTAACGGATTTGTCATTCCTCCTCTTATAGCGTTTGTGATGTTTTTAGATTTTAGGAAAGCTGATCGACGTTGAATGGCCTGTCAATTATTATGAAAACTTGTTTCTCAGTCTTCATTAAGTTGTGCTTTGGGACAACAGTTCTCTCATTTATTATCGAGTTACGTGTTTCGTTCATTTAAATTGGACGTAAAGGACTTGGCACGGCTCCTTGTGCTTGGATGAGTCTAAAAAGTGGAAACTAAATTATTGTTGTGCTGATACTGTTGATTAGATATTTGTATGTTTACAGAGGAAATTAATTTGAAAGGTGTTTTATTCATTCACACACACACACACAAGATATTTATAAAAAGAAAAATAACTCTAAAATTTTCGAGAAGAAAAGTTAAGGAAAATGAAAATTATGCGTATTGAACAACGTACCGTTATCGCATGAGTATAGAAAACTATACCATTATTTATTAATGCTCTCTAGAACAGTTTATTTTAGACTGCCGGATTTGTCATTCCTCCTCTTAAAGCGTTGTCGATTCTTATAGCTTTTAGGAAAACTGATCAACGTTGAATGGCGTGTTAGTTATAATTAAAGCAATATTTTCTGTCTTTATTAAGTTGTGCTTTAGGACAATAGTTTTCTCTTTTAGTCTCGAGTCAGTGTTTCGTTCATTTAGATTGGATATAAAGAAGGGGAAACTACTTCTACTACTTCTACTAAATGAAAGTGTAGGAAGCGGAAACAAAAAGATTATTTCGCTGGTGCTGTTGGGTAGATAGCTTTACGTTTACAAAATAAATAAGTTGGAAAGGTATTTAATTCATCCAAGAGATTCGAGATCTGTGCATTTCTGTAATTACTTCAATGTATTAATTTATTGTTCTGTTCAACGAAACATTAAATGCAAGAAAAGAACCTTTTGATACAATAGAAAATTACGATTGCGAATAGAGATATTGAGATTGATAGCATCGCATATAAACACGGGGGTTACATAATATACACACAAGGAAAATCACCGAACTTTTCTTCATCAGAACGTTTAACGTAATTCATGTATTTACACAGATGGCATCAGTATAGCCATTATGGAGAAAATCATCAATAGAGTATAAGTTTTGAAGGATGTATGGAAATTTAGAAGATTCAACTGAGAAACATTCTGATGAGCAGAATTACTTCTTAGGGTGATATCATTTTCAGCTGTAATTTCTAATTTTAAAAAGTTATGCGGCTCAGTAAAAAGGAGTCGTCTTGGCTGCTACCTCGAAATTTAAATAAAACTTCCGAAGATTGGAAATTAAAAGAAACAACTTCACTGACATGTTAAACTAAAGGAACAATAAGGATTTCAGGTGCGACTTTGCAGTGGAGTGAAATGAATGTGGGAAAATGTCACACAAGGTACGTCGAGAGTTACCGAACCTATGAATAAAGACAAAGCTAAACAATAGCAAGAACAGAAGCCAATGAGCAACAAAAAAAAAATCTTTGAACGAAAATGGTGACACTCTACTGGGTGCCATGAGACAGAAGGGGTAACTGAACTAACTGTAACTGAAAAAGGGGAGGCTGTTCTCTGTAGGCTATAAGACTTACTCGAATACTGATGAAGGATTTACTCCGTTTTTACATACAGAAAATGAGGTTATGGATGGGTTCCTGCGGCAGCTGGGGCCCGATGTAAGAGAACTGATAAACGGAGGTTTGCGAGTTCGAAACTCGAGCCAACCAAAGACCTTCGTGTATGTGGGGGGCTGTTGCATGTTATATCTGTCATAGCCTGAAATGTCCTTATGTTGGCGCGGTATGGAAGTTTGGAGAGGGGGTTGTCAGCTTAGGCGTTGTTCTCGTCATCTGACCATGGTTCAAAATTACGAGTTTATTAATCGAATTTACTAACTTATAAAAATAATGGTGCTCCTTCTATTTTGCATGCCAGTGTGTTATAAGTTTTCTGTATTTCTACAATATTTAATTTCATGGTTTAATTAAAAACATTACTTGGTCAGATGATCCAACAACTAAATAAGAATCGATTTTTATTTTATCTCGTTATGCATGGATAGAAATTTTCGAACACGAATCGGTTCACAGCAATTTTTTTGTTCCTTTATCGTTCCAGCATAATTACTTAGCGCATCGGTAGCCTTCATTAAAGAAGAGGAAAGCCATCATCTCCATCTCTCGGCGCTATTAATTTCTGTTTAGCTTCCGGGAAACACTCCACTCCTGCCATCCAAACGCCACCAAGTGAAAGAGTAGTACACCTACATGGATCTGAGACAATTCGAATGATAATGTTCCATTTACCCACCCGCACTTCGAAATAGCAGTCGATTTCTGAATCCGCTTCCTTCGAGTGATTTGTTGTTTTTGTTTCGATTCTTTTGACCAGGAAGACCTTTCCATGAAACGAGCTTTTCCGTTTGCTCCGTCGGGTTTTTCGTCAGGATCTTGCGAAATCGATAGCCAGCAATTAATTAAACTTAGTTCTACATCCACAGGCGATCCTGATGCGTGTCGTCTTAATTGCAAACCTTGAGAGTCAGTTTACTTAATGCTTGATTGAGTGGTTTTGCCTCCCCCCCCCCTTCCGGACTCCGTTCGGATATCATGCAAGAATTCAGGTAGTTCAACAGGTGAGCTCTTCCTGCGGAGTGGAGGATTGGTTTGATTTGTTACTGGTGCGGTCTTTTTGCTGAACACAGGATTCCCTCATTTGTGCTGCAAGCCACAGAACCAAGGTAGACGAATGACGGACTCCATTACCAGTTTAGATGATGAGCCTCTTTATTAAGTTCAATGGCGAGCCTCAAAATACCGAGTTATCCTCCGAACCAATTTGGATGACGGACTCCAATATCAAGTTAGGCCCGATGCACACATCTGGTTTTTCAACGTGCGGCGACGCACGTCCAACTTGCGTGCAATTAGTACCACAGTTTCCCAAGGCGCCGCAACTCGCCGCACACGTTTCTCCTGTCTCAAGTACCTTGCTTTCATAAATAAATGGAATTTAAATAATAATTAATAAATGGATGTAAGGTAAAGCTAGGAGAGTCTTGCGCACAAATGGACAGAATAATAAAAAAACAATCTAATTAACAATTTTTTGCTAAACTATTCATTAATAATTGTGATTTTATTTGTTTTTTATGCATTTACTTTGCTATTTTGTTGTTATGCTTTAATCATACAACAGTTGTATTAAACCAAGAAAATTATTTTTCGCAATCTGTTTTTATAGGGTCGGAAAGATTGCGCGCATGGGTAGGAGAGATTGTTCTAATAAAAACTACAGTTAAATTGTTAACAATAATAATTACATTTAAAGGGGATAACAGCCATCATGCCGCTCTGTGTAAGCGATATTTTAGTGGTAACAAAAGTTAATCTGCCGCACAATAAAGGTTAATGACAACTTTATTATTTTTTATAAAATTATTTTTCAGCAAATTAATTTTTTCCAAAATTATTTCAAAAATTACGTTTTTGTTCAAAAATTGTTTCAAAATTAGTTCATTCTTGTTTCACATATAATTTTCAATTGATGCAATATTTCCAATAAGCTGTGTAATCTCTCCTAGCATGAACACGAATGGGAATAATGCGCCATCTCTTCTAAGTAGCAGAAGCGCAAACTTTCCCATTTCGGTGGGAGAGATTGCACGGTCTTTTATTTATTTAAACGCTTCTAGCAAGAACCGTTCGTGTTCGCAATGTTCGTCTTGGTTAGTAAACTCATGAGAAACCGTTTAATTAAAAAATATTTTTTACTATTGCCGTTCTATAAAATTTGGAGAAAGAGGTATGAAAATTCAAGCGCTGATCTTGGGAAAACAATGCAAAATAGCGATGTTTCATCCTAAACGCCGGGAACAAACAACCAGCACTTTCAAGTAGACACTCCACTACTGATGTTGTACAACTAGATGGAGTCGCTGCGCGCGCACTCAACTCTTTCCCCCCGACCCTCTCAGTGCGCAATCTCTCCTCGCTTTACCTTATCCAGTGACGTCTATTTTGTAAAGTAAGCGAAATCAACACGTTTTCTTCGATAGATATCTATCGCAAATGGCGCGAAATGAGTACTTGTTCGTCATTTCACGGTTATGTGTGCATAGTTGGGTTTCGGCGCCGCAGCGGGAACGCAGCGGCGCTGCACGTTGAAAAATCGGATATGTGCACCGGGCCTTAGAGGATTGACTCATTCGTCAGTTTAGATGGGAGCCGTCTCAGCATCAATTTAAACGATGAGCAATATTACCAAGTGGAAGGACTAGCCTCTGTACTAAGTTGGATTAATGGGTCCCCTAGTTTCGATGGTCTCAACAATGGTCAAAATGATTGATCCCACAACCAAGTAAAGTGATGGGCCTCAGTTCCAATACTCCAAAATACCAAGTTAGATGACGGCCTCAGTACTAGTTTAGATGATGGGCTCCATTACCAGTTTAAGCATTGTCTTCCACTACTAGGATGGAGATCCTCAGCATCAGCATGATTGGCCCCACTTCTAAGTTAAATTATGAGCATCATTACCAATTTAGATGATGACTCCAAGTTAAATTGCGGGTCTCGGAACCAATTTGCTTTACTGGCTTGATCAGAGTCTCGATCTAAATCCGATCGAGTATTCGTGGAACATACTGGGGCGACGAGTACGACTCCGCCACGCAAGCTCATCTTCACAACAATTTCTCTTCACAGCCAGAGGCATGGCAAGCTATTCCTTCCCAGACTTACAGAGACCTTGTGGAAAGTATGCCTCGATTTATTGCAGCTGTAATACAAGCAAAAAGAGGGCCTACCCGTTACTAAACAGAATAATAAAGCTTTTTTTCTGGAAAACATGCAGTGTCCAAATACGTTTGTAAATATGTCGAGAAACCAAATCGAATTTTCCAACAACATTTGTTGAAAGTGACGTTTTACCATACTTATTAACTAACCCCCTCGTCTATTAAAAAAGAGCTATAAATTCCTTGACTTTTTTCCGTGAGCGGATTTTAAAATTATTTTGGATTCCTTAAGATATTCAAAGTTAAAAACGCTCTGCTGAAAATACGAGGACGAATGTGCTAGACACTTTAGAAGGGAAATAATTTTCTTTCTTTAAAAACTAAACTAAAAAATATCTGACGATCGTAAAAAGGCATGGCCATTATGCAACCTTTTGCATAATTTTTTTTTATTCACTAGTTTGTTTTCTTTCCATTCGAAACCTATTCAACCTTTGGTCAAGCGCACTCCTAGAGTCATTTCCATCACCTTATTTCAACAAAGCTTTCACTGTCACTGCAATAAACTGTGGGTAATTGCCGCTGTAAAATGTCCATTACCCTACGAACGTCGGCTAACCTTTGGAAATCTCGACAATGCTCTCCGGCAAAGTCGGTAGTCACACCTGTTATTTATGTGTGCGTCCTCAGATTGCTCTCATTCTCCATTGAATGCCAAAATTGCGCGGTAGCACTTCTTTGTGTGAATTTCTTCCAATTGCTGGGGTTGTTTTGGAGATAAATATACGGTCATTGCTTGCAGTGTGTCGAAAATGTAGCTTTAGGCATTAGAAGTGAAGCGTTATTTTTTCGCTAGACAAGTAAAGCATGGTCGTAAAAAACCCAATTCAAACGAAAGCTCCGATAAACACCCTTTTAACTTATGTTACAAATTACTTTTTGAGAGATGTTTTTACAAGTTACAAATTGAAAAAAATTCTTACTAGCTGTTAGAAATAATCGGTGAAAATACGTTTTAGATGTGGCGCATTCTGTGTTAGTGGTTAACTGCTTGACTTCTTGACCTCATCTGAAGCTTTATTGAGAAGGACAGTTATGTGGTTTGAACCACAAGAAACTGCAGTACAGATAGAATCTAAGAACGTACACTTGAAACATGTGTTTCAAGTGTACGTGCTTAGATAAACGCTTTCGTAAATACCACAAATGAATTTCACAGCATTCTCATAAAAATACTTGCAGCTTCCAAACAGGTCGTGTATGAAATGTCATCGGTGTCCAATAAATTTGTTCCATCGAAATATCTATAGCAGATTGTCTGAATTCTGCACTTATTTTGAGTTATGCCCGAAGCTATTAACTGTTAGAGCTACATGAAGCATCTCAGTACAGAAAAGTAACCACCTTTTTGAAATGAGGAACTTGCAATAAACACGTTTCAGCTGTGATACCTAAAGAGAAGTTTAAATATATCGAGACGTATGTTAAGGTAATTTTGAGGTGCTGATTTCGAATATTCTTAATTTTGCTAATATTTTACATTTCCTTAAAATTATTTTAATTTCCTTTTTTTTTAAACTGAAAACTTTTGTGCTCCATGTCCAACAATATGCAGCCTACTTCCATATCAAATATGTAACGCATTCTTCGATCAGTCATTAAATTTAACTCTCTAAAGTTATTTCAGGCTAAAAAGCTCTTAACCCCTGTTTTGAAAGAAGAGTAATATAAAGACTTATTAACTAGACTACACTATTTTTATTGCCAAATATATTTGAATGTTGTTAGAGTAATTTTGGGATATGCTTGATTTGGAATATTCTTGATTTTGCTAATATTTTAGTAGTAAGAATTTTGAAAATTCAATAAAAAAAAAAAAAAAAAGCTTCTACAAATCACGCTCGAATTATGATAGAGTAAACATAAAATATATAGTTGCATTTTATTTTATGTAAGGAAGGTAAGCCTTATACCTGATGCATTTAATAACAAGTAATGAGTTGTGAAACGCATTTTTAATTTTGATAATCAGGTCAGTCGCCGTTGGCTTTGAAAACTATTTTTGTTTAACAACGAATCTTTGCAATCTATTGAAAATATACAGCTTCCATGACATAAAGCTTTTGTTTTGAATGTTATTGCGTTCAACAGAAAGATAATTGTCTTCCCCAAATATATAATAAAACAATTATCGTCGAACAAAGGTTGGTAATAAAAATATCATGTTTCTATTTTCAGAGAACATGAAACACTTCTGTCGTTGTAGTTGTTTTGATTATTTATATCTGCTAAACACGAAACCGCTTTTTACCGAAGGATATTTAGTTTCTCTTTCAAATTCTTAAAGCTACTAAACAGCTTTCATTTTCAAAAGCTCAGCATTTTGACTGACGAAAACATTTCTCTTGAGTATTTGTATCCAGTGAAACATTTCCTGAGAAGAGGAAGTAAAAGAATCTGCGTATTAATAAAACGATAGTAAAAAGAGTTCTGACGGACAGGCCTCCTAGGAAATCGGTAAATTCTCTGGAAGCTGGTGTTTCTATAGAAGCTAGAGTAAGGTTTCCATTATAAAAAGCAACGTGCTGTGAGACAAGAAAACAGTCTGTTTTAAGCGGAAATTTATGTTTTTCGTATTAGAATTACAGTAAACATTTTTGATAAAGTTTGTCACTTCTGTCTACTATTTCAGCAATGCTTCTTTGTTGAATTAAAAAAAAGTGATCGTGATTGAATTGAACCATCGACTGTCTAATAAAATAGGCAGAGCATGTGCACTCAGCTTCAATCCATTTCTTCCTATCGCTCGGTTTGAAGATTCTTCAAATGGATATGAGGCAAAGCAAGAATCTTAAAAGGTAGGACAAATTGCTGTTCAATCCTTTTTTTTTATTATATGATTTTCTGAGACTCTGATCGCCCAGCCAACACAAGGGGGGTAAGGTTACACAAGAGGCGGCCGGGTTGACCTTTATCAGGCCTCCAAAAGGTCCTCAGGGCTCTTAGCCCAACTAGTCATTCAAAATACAATTAATTTAACTAGACCAAGTATGATGATTATGATCCTCGGTTGTCACCGAGTGGGCCCGGGTTCGAATCCCGGATAAGGCATGGATGTAAAATTGGGAAAAGAAATCGGACTTTCGCCTGAAATGGATTCCCGTCTTGAAAGGAAAGCAGCGCACCCCTTCTGTTCTTTGCTGGGATCATCGTTTGTAATAATAATAAAAAATATTCTTCTTCTGTACTTGTCATGAATGTTTCTGTTCATCCCTTGCTTTCATATGTATCCCAGAAGAACATACAACAACAATTAGACCAAATATAAGTTAGAAAAATGAAGAGGAGGTCCAAATAAATAACAAGATCGAACGCATAAACAGGGTTCTTATTTCATTTTCAAGATGTACACGGCTTTTAACTGATCTTTGGATAATGTTTATTTTTGTAACTTGTATTTGTTCTTTATGAATCAAGTGTATTTTGATTATTTAATTTTGCTAAGGGCCCTGAAGACCTTATGGAGGTCAGACAAAAGGTCCTTCTGACCACCTCTCGTATAGCTTTACTCCCTCTGGATAGGCTGGGCGATCAGGGTGTCAAAAAATATGTTGATTGGTGAAAGTGATTACCTAGCATGGTTAAAAACACGAAACCGCACTTTGATAACCAATCGATTCATAAATCCACTTGACTTACTTCAGAGATTTTACGACATGTCCGACTCTGCCTACTTGCTCTGTCTATTGAGCGGGTGAGTGATACAAAGGCCGCGGATGGGTCTGTTAAAAAAAAAACATGAACAACTCGGCAGTGATATGAAAAATCACTAATATATTGATAAAGAAGGATCAAGTGAAAGGCCATTCGTCTTTTAGTTATGTATATACAAGGGTAATTTTTTGAAATGAATTCTTATTTCATAATTACCAGTCTTTATCCTCCAAGTGATCACGACGAGGTATCTCGTCCATCAAGATCTGACTAATTTTGCTAATGACGAGATATCTCGTCATCAATAATGGCGATTGAATTCCGAATGAAGGTATTGCCGTTTTTTTATGATGACGAGATCAATATCTGATCAGTTTTTCTAATGACGAGATATCTCATCATCAATAATGGCGATGGATTTCCGAATGAAGGTATTGAAGTTTTTTTATGATGACTAGGGGGGGGGATCAAGATGTGGTCAGTTTTTCTAATGACGAGATATCTCGTCCATCAAGGTTTGGGTAGGTTTATTGATGACAAGATACCTCGAGGGTTAAAATATAATCTGGATCAATTTCATGTTACTCTATGACTATAACTAAGCAATATAGTTTACTATGTGGTGGCATCGGTATGAAAATAAGTCGACACTCGCAACGGATTAAATTAAATAAGTCGTGCTGGCTGCGGGTAATCTTTAGAATGCAGCGATCAACGAAGATTGAGCTATTAAAATAAATGTAAAGCCTTTTTTTGAGAAAAGACGCTCTCCTGGTACAGATTAGTCAGCATATTATGTTTATTTAATTTTTATTAAAGTTACTTTCTAACCTGCCGCGTTATTCATTGAACCAGTCAATATCTTCATACGGATATGAGAATTAACATTTACGTACTCTATAACTGAAACAAATGAAAACCTTTTCATCAAGATGGCAATCGAAAAGAGAGTTTTTTTCTTGAATTAATGTTGCATCGGCTAGTTCATAAGGTGTCAATTGTCTAATGTCACATAGTACTTTGCTTTTAACAATTCAAAGACTACACCTGCTGATGTCGGCAGATGGTTAAATTTTCGCTGACCGATTGAGTCGGTTGCAGGAAACGGGAATGTTTTATTAAATCAAATAAAAGTTGGTGTCTTCGCATGTAGTGTGTTGGTTTACTTTAGATATTTTATCGGAAGGTGAGTTTATCTGAATTTTCAGAGTAGAGGGGAAAGGTTTACTTTTCGATGCCTGTTCTTTCTCTGTAATCACCTTCGATGGAAGGGATAACAAAGGGGCAAGGAGTAATGATAAATCAGTCTCGATTGCAGATTCATTTGAAATTTTAGGTAAAAAAATATCTCTCTAGGATTGCTCAATCAATCGAAAAGTATTAGACTTGGAACAACGCCCACTAAAAATTAATGTGCATTTTCTTTCCACATTTCTTTTTTTTCTGGCTAACACCCACTTTTGTTTAAGAGATTTCTGCCATCATAAACACTAAATATAATTTTAGTGGAGTAATCTGGTTCAAATTGGCGGATATACTGCAGAAAATTACTCGGGGTGTGTCTCAATAGGTACTAAAGTTACAGAAAGATAACGCATGTGGAATGGTTTCGTAGATTTAACATTCTGGCTGGATCTTCCGATTGTTTGACTTTTAAGTCCTTTTTTCGGTAAAACAAACTTCCCTTTGGACGGAATACGTATTGATAGTAAAAAAAGGACTAGATATATGCAGCATGTGAAGTTATTAATTAAACAAAAATGCAGAGCAATAAAAAATAGCGAAATATTGAACTTCAATTAACAATTTTTATATAATATTTTGCAATTTGACATTTTACAAATAATGAACCATTACTTTTTGGATTCATCGCGACAAGGTCTTGATGACACCAGCTGATCATCAGAGGTTCTTCCTGATCAATATGCGATTTGATTATTGTACTAATATTTTTGATAAGGTGAGGTCTACTGCATATAGGTGGTCTACTGCATCCAAGTGATTGGTAAGTAGATAGTTAACTAACGTCGACTAGAAACACAGCGGGCTTTTGGCGACGGTTCGGGACCTATCCCGAATGGAAAGATCCAAGGAAGCCTCCTACTTTTAAACCACGGTCAGGTGCCTAGAACAACATAAGAGCTGACACCCCACTCTCCAAACTTCCACGCCACATAAATATGCGGACATTTGAGGCACGACAGATTTAATGTGCACCAGCTTTCGTGTTAACGACAGTATTTGGCTGGACTTCGTTTCGAAGTCGCAACCCTCTGGTTGTTAATCCGTTGCTCTTCCAACTGGGTCTATCGCGTCCCTGGCTACAAGTTTAATTCACTGCATAATATAAAATTTAGAATTTCATTTTTCTAAGACGGCCACTACGGTGCTGACGTCTAACATTCCGTGCTCTTTGATGCTTTTAAATTTTTAATAAAATAAGCTTGTTTCCAAAGCATTTATTCACCTTTTCAATCGTAAAGAAACTTGAGATATTGCCTTAAAGTACACGACTAATTTGCCTGAAACTTCAACTGGATTTGTTATGTTCAAAAATTTGGTATTTTATCATATATATAGTCGTACTAGCCACTGCCTGGCAAGCCCGGCGTTTCTCGTGCCCGTTTTGTAAGTTATTAATCTGGTGTAAAATTTTCCGCAGATTTCAAATCAGTTGAAAATAAATTCAATTAAAAAATTATTTATTTAAAGAAAATCCTATTTTTAGGTATCAATCTAAACTGAAATTTTTCGCAGATTTGAAATCCTTTGAAAATTTTCCGCAGATTTCAAATCCGTTGAAGATAAATTCAAATAAAAAATTATAAATTTAAAGAAAATCATATTTTTAGGTATCAATCTAAACTGAAATTTTCCGCAGATTTCAAATCCTTTGAAAATTTTACTCCAGATTTAACGGTTGAGGAGATATATAAAAGAAATGTGACTCCAGTTAAAAGATTTATCGAAATCATTCCTCCGCGCAAAATCAAAGGGGAAACAAAAAAAATTTTCTCCGCGTTCTGTTCGATGAAAAAATCTTGGCATGGTTCCAAATACTGACGGCAAGATCACGTGGGTATAAAAGGTCCAGATTCGGGTGTTTCTTGTTTTCGACGGAAAAAACGTGTTGAAAAACCGATGAAGAATAAAACTATTAAATTCATTTAAAAATCTTCTAGATTGAATTTTAAAATTCGTCGTGACCCAAAAATTGCAAAAAATTTGGACTACCTGCGTGCCAAATCTCATTGCTGTAAGTGCCATAGAATCGTCAGGATTTTGATGTCGCGAAAAAAACAGACAACACTTCCTTTTATAGTATTAGAGATTTGCTCAATATTGACAAATTCACACAGATGACCATCGCCCCTTATAGAACATTTGACCTTGAAAAAGCGAGGAGTTGATTATTTTGAAGCTTATAATTCGTATAGAAAAATGAAAATATTGCTTAAAAATACAAAGGCATATATTTTGTTTTGATTGTTTAGTCGTTTGATATGACGTAAAAATTGCTTTGATCAGCTGCTCATTTTTAAAGACAAAGAACACTCATTTAATATTGAGACAATAATTTATTTAATACCACCAATCTTTTAGAGGCAGCAGAAAGAGAAATTAAATACGGCAGACAGAATTAAAAATAGTTTTATGAAAAATTAATGACATTACAAAACAATGGATATTAACCATCACAAAATGCATAAAGAATAGCTGAACTTGTTTTGTCTCGCTTAGTGATTCGTTGTTTTGTCTTGTGTAGAACATATCTCGTTCTATTTGTATGGAAAAAATTGTTGTCCAAAATACACGAAATAGTTTTACTAGTGCATCAAAACTTTTGTAAAATTACACTGAAAGCATACTTTTCCTTAAAAAAAAAACACACTCATATTTCATTCATTACAAAATGGTACTCTTAATTCATTACATAGAACGCTTATACTTAGTGCATGAGGCTGTTCCTAAAGTCTTGACCCTTCTTGTACAAAGCGAGGGCAACCCTCTTTCCTTTTATCAATTTCATACACAAAAATATCTTTGAGTGATTTTTATAATATCAGAAAAATATATATATATATATATATTTTTAAAACACATATTGTTTTTTTAAAACCTCAAATTATGGATAAGTAAGTATAAAAATTAAAAACTGATTATATTCCACTTGAGCTCTCATATACTCATACTCATGTCCCGTTACAAATCCTTTCTACAATCTATTAACCGCATCTTTCGACCACCATTTCTTATTACTGGTCATTTTTTATTGCTGCCATTTTCTTATTATACACAAATAAATCACTTCTACAATCTATTAACCGCATACTTCGACCACCATTTGTTATTACTAGCCATTTTTTTTTGCTGGCCCTATTTTTAATATACACAAATAAATCCTTTATGTTTGTATAATCTATTAACCGTATCTTTCGACCACTATTTTTTATTGCTGGCCATTTTTTTATTGTGTACAAATAAATCCTTTCTGCAATCTATTAACCCCCATCCTTCGAGCACCATTTCATATTACTGGCCATTTTTTATTGCTGGCCTTTTTTTAGCATATACTAAAATATCATTTCTACAATCTATTAACCGCATCCTTCAACCACCATTTCTTATTACTGGCTATTTTTTTATTGCTGGCCCTATTTTTAATATACACAAATAAATCCTTTATGTTTGTATAGTCTATTAACCGTATCTTTCGACCACTATTTTTTATTGCTGGCCATTTTTTTATTGTGTACAAATAAATCCTTTCTGCAATCTATTAACCCCCATCCTTCGAGCACCATTTCATATTACTGGCCATTTTTTATTGCTGGCCTTTTTTTAGCATATACTAAAATATCCTTTCTACAATCTATTAACCGCATCCTTCAACCACCATTTCTTATTACTGGCTATTTTTTTATTGCTGGCCCTATTTTTACTATACACAAATAAATCTATTAACCGCATCCATCGACCACCATTTCTTATTACTGGCCATTTTTTATTGCTGGCCATTTTTTAGCATATACTAAGAAATCCTTCCTACAATCTATTAACCGCATCCTTCAACCACCATTTTTTATTACTGGCCATTTTTTATTACTGGTCATTTTTTATTACTGGCCATTTTTTACTGCCGGCCATTTTTTTTTACTGGCCATTTTTGATTGGCCATTCACGTTCAGAACAATGCTCCTCAGGAACGGCACTGTTCCTAACAAAGCTTAATACTTCCTGACAAAGCTTATACTTTTTGAAAGTTTCTGACAAAGCTTATACTTTTTGAAAGTTTCTGACAAAGCTTAGCACTTTCCCCCATGGCAAAAAGCTTAATACAGATATTCTCACACACGAAAGTATATTTTCATACAAGCTAACAACCAAGGATTTAGATCATAGTTTCCAAAAGTGGGCTCTACTGTTCCTTTGTGGACGCTGTGGAAAACTTGGGGGAGGGGTTTGTTTGTCTCGGGGGGCATAAAGGGGTCTTGTTGAAATAGAATGGGCGATGAGATGTATACTAACTATTTGTTAGCACACAAGCAAGAAACAGCGCAAACAATATTTGTCATTTACAAATATTTTTCGCAAACACTTATCCGCAAACACGCTTTCTACAGTAATGTATTGTCGAATCAATTATGCGCTGTAAAATGCAAGTTAGAACCGATTGGTCTAAACACAAGACGACAGATCGTAACAAGAGAGTGTTACATGCATGGATTTGCACTTCCAATTTACACAGGTTTTTACATGTATGACCTGAAGCTGCAAGAGTAATTAGTTAATAAACATCGCACTGAAGCAACACAACAGGTTGTTGGCGACGATTAATTCCGAAGGGAATTATTCGAGGACAACTCGTAAGTTTGAACCATAGTGTCGAATGACAAGATCACGCCTGAGCTGGCACCCCACTCTCCAAAATTTCACACCACTTTTGTGTATGGTATGTAATTTTTTCTATTTCAAAAGACAAACGTACTATTCTTTAAAAAACCTTCTAAATAAGCTTAAAGAATCTATACTTAAACCAACAATGCACCTACGTTTAGTGGAAACAAACATTACCTTCACCAAAACGACCATTGTTTTATTTCATCGAGATGTAGAAGAGGAGCATTTTTCTTTTCATTTGATTCTTTATTTCCTCATCCTGCTTATTAATTCCGTTCTTCCTTAAGGCTCATTAATTCTTGTGTAGGCCACGGCCTGACCTTCAGCCGGCGGAATGATGTCTTTGTACGCGTCTCTCCAACGGAAAGTGAGCTGCTTTCTCAACGGCTACTGTCAGATCGCTTGTTAGAATGTCAGCAGCTCAGGTTTCACCAAGTGAGTCGTCTATTACAAAATTCCCCTCACATAGGACTGATCTAAGAATATGTGCAATGGTTTACTTTCGGCAGGGAATTCAATTGTTTAACCGAAGGAATCACTCACACCTGTTATCGTTCACCATCCAAGTTTTCATTCTCACTTCTGAAGAGCCTTAATGTGTTTCAAAATCGTATTTTTCTCAAAGGTTGACTGGGCCGCGGCAGTCCAGTTGGAACAGCAACGGATTAACAGCAGCCGGAGGGGGTGCGAGTTTGAAACTTGGTCCTGCCAAAGACCGTTGTCTACACGAGGCTGTTGTGTGTTAAATCTATTGTGATCTTAAATGCCTTCACGTTGACTTGGTGTGGACGTTTGGAGAGTGGTGTACCAGCTCAGGTGTGGCCTCGTCATCTCAGGGTTCCCACGGGTGCTTACAAAGTGCTTCTAAGTCTTTATTTTGACCTTCCATTTCTAAGGGCCCTTAGAAGTGCTTATTTTGCATCAATAGTCCTTAGAAAGTGCTTATTTTCCTTCAAAAACAAAATTCAGATTTCAAATGACGATATTTTTTCACAATATTTCCGAACTCTTTTTAGCAGCTGATCGGCGATAAAACTGCTTACAAGTACGGTTTTAATGATAATTCAGGAACTGGCTTGCTAGAATGGCAACCCTTGATACGCGATATACAAATTGCCGATCGACTCTTGATGCGTACGTATTAGGAATGCGACATCGACAGCAAAACATCGATGTTCAAAATTAAAACATCGATGTTGATAATACGTCTCCCCAAAAACATCGATGTTTTTAAAATTCAGTGTATTTAAACTTTTTTCCCCATTTATTAAAACTGGTTTAGCAACTAGTGATGCTGATTCGACAGCAAAACATCGATGTTTTTAAAATTCAGTGTAATTAAACTTTTCCCCCCATTTCTTAAGACTGGTTTAGCAACTAGTGATGCGACATCGGCTCCAATACATCGATGCTTTTAAAATTAAGTGTATTTAAACTTTTCCCCCCATTTCGTAAAACTGGTTTAGCAACTAGTGATGCGACATCGGCTCCAATACATCGATGCTTTTTTATAAAACATCAATGTTTTGAAGACATTGACATCGATGTCGCATCCCTACTTTTCATACCCTTCACCCTTGGCCACTTTGGTATAAAAGTATGTTCAATTTGCTCATTATGAAAATTATTATTCTTATTTTTTTTTTAATTACGGCGGGCACTCGATTGCTAATCATAGGCCACTGCAAGGCCGGGAAGCGATGGTCATTTGTGAAGGGGCACCCAATGGGCGATCATCACTACCCCTAACTAAGGACAGCACAATTACATCCATGCCCTGACCCCGGATTCGAACCAGGAACCTTCCGATCCAGTGGCCAACACCTTAACCACTAGACCGGTTGGTCGGCTTATGAAAATTATGCTACTTGGTTATTTGTTAAATTTTTATAACGGTACTTTTTTCATTTAAAAATAAAACATCGACAAGAAAAACATCGATGTTACAAAAACCTCGACCCTAATACATCGATGTCGCATCCCTAGTACGTATCTTGAGGAGCTCCATATAATACACTTTAAAAACTTGAAAACCCATGAAAATCGGTCTGTTTTCGACTTCAGAGTGTCTCTCGCAATGCACAAAATAGTTGTCCTGATATAGGAAACTAGAATACAATCATCCAATGTTACTTAATTTTGTTTTATTCAGTTACCCGAGGGTGCAATGTTTTAAAAATTTATTATAACTATAGGGAAATGTATTTTTAAGTTTGTAGGTGAATCGAAAACAATAAAAAAAATTATTTTAATTAATACTGCTATCTGAGTGGTAATTTTTTTAAAAATCTAGCTTTTTTTTATGCTTTTAATTCTTTGCAACAACTATCCCAGAAAAATAAATTTAAGATTTTCGGGGGTGATTCTGTTTTGAAAATTTGAAGCAATCGGTAATCAGTTCCAAAATAAAACCAACCCACTCGTTTGAAAAAAACATTGGAGGAAAAGATCGCTAAAACGTAAACCTTAGAGCTGGAGAACCGAGAATAGTCGGAAAATTTCAATAATCAGGAAAAGTCGTTTGAAAACTGGAAATTTCGGACTCTTATCGCATTTGGTTGCTGACCGAAAACGAAAGTAATTTATTAAATTTTTTACATACTACTATTCTTATAAGATTATCTAATCTCTAAGAGCATCCCCATTTGGTCGAAAGTTAGGTATTACATTGTGTAGTGTACGGTTTCTCTAATGTTTTATGTAAGTCCTTATAAAGTCCTTATTTTGTCTTAGAAAGTGCTTAGAAAGTCCTTATTTTTAGTTAGAAAAGAAGAGTGGGAACCCTGCATCTGACAGTGGTTTAAAATTACGAGGCGTTGTCCTTAGGTATTGATCCCATACTGTTGCCTATAGTCCATTGTATTGCTTCAAATGCGACGCAAATTAGAATACCTACCTTCTTGATGGTAGCTGCGATTTTATTTTGGATTTCTTGTTTCCAACACTAGGAAACAAAAAAGCGATATTATCTCCGGATTTTGACTTCGATAAATCAACACATTTGTTCAACCAATGAAAAAACAGAGTACCGCATGAACGATTATTTTAAACCCGTTAATTTGTACCGAGAGCTGATATCGATTCCACACAATTTCATGTTTTCAAGAACTTAACAAAATCGATGCGATATTGTTGATTCTCTGTTTGAATATTCGGATTACAATTCGGATGAAAATGACCTCACGCATTTAGTGTCATCCCGAGTCATCTTACATAAAATAATAACATAATTGCAACGCAGTAAAAATGTAGGAGATACGTAGATTCATCTTGTGTCGGGAACACTTGCTCTAATGCAATAACTCGTGGACTCTGAATATAATGCGCAGCTGTTTGATATCACCTGGACATATTGCATAAATTAAAGGACATTTTGCAATTTATTTCAACCTGATCTAGGAACTGCAATGCTGTGATTGCGAGAACCAGAGAGCGACGATAAATGTATATTGATGTGTTAAGGCAGATCGTGACATCAATTTCAAAGACATTACTGTATCAGAAATTCCATGAAGGATAAATACTGCTATTATAATTCATACCATAAAGGTATGTCGTAAAAAGTACAGGTAATATAGAGATTAGCACAATTAATATAACAAACAATATTTCATCAGGCAATTGGCTAAATGCTACGAAACTTCTTATGCTTGTACGATAATCTATTTCAAGTACCATAACAAGCACTGAAAAAGTCATTGCAGATTCTGTTGGGTGTGATAAATCCACAAAAAAGTTCACTATATATTTCTTTTATTTTTGTATGTTTTAATTTTATTTGCCTCAAATTTATTTTTTAAACACATCTTTCATTGAAGGATTCGAAAAATTTGTTGATTTTATATATTTATCCACCTATCGTAAATGCATGACTGCGACATACAATCATTACTAGTCAGTGTGAGCTATTTGATAAATGTGCTTTTTATTGCAGATAATG
Organism: Metellina segmentata; assembly: GCA_947359465.1. Lineage (NCBI taxonomy): Eukaryota > Metazoa > Arthropoda > Arachnida > Araneae > Tetragnathidae > Metellina > Metellina segmentata. The sequence goes on along the minus strand of OX375873.1, from coordinate 76,266,010 downwards.
TTTAAGTGTAATCTGATGTCATGAAAATATTATTGTAAAAAAGTGCATGTCAGTCATATATTTCTAGTGAGTTTGCATCGATGAAATTAACAATGGGAAGATAGTTTGAAAATCTTTTCTCCTTTCCCTAAATTGTTTGGCTCTGCGCTAGCAGCCTGTGAGTTGTAGGCTGAGCAGGTTTGAGACCTTGATGGATGTATTTATCTCTTCTGCGTCAGAGCCAGAAAACCTTGCTTGAGTATATGTCCTTTAAGCTTTAGGCTACGGCCGCTACAGCAGTTGTATCATGATCGTGCTAAGAAAGAATTTCTACAACGGCCAGTACATTAGTTTGTACTTTGAAAGTTATAAAAATCGCGTCAAAAAAGAATTTAGACCAAGGCCATTGCAGCAGTTGTGCCTTGAAAGTTATTAGAATCGCGCCAAGAAAGAATCGCTCTTGGTGTATCTATAAGCCGCAGTTAAAAGGCTAACCAACCTTTCCGTAAATTAAACCTCTCGTGCACAACTGGTGTGAAACGGTCCCGAAATGCCCTAGTCATTTATTATTTTCCTATGGGGATTACTGCCTCTGGTGAACACGGGGATCGCGACCCGTTAATGCCCAAACGATATTTTTCTCTACATTCTCCTATCCATCCCTTCTTTTCAATCGCGCCAAGAAAGAATCGCTCTTGGTGTATCTATAAGCCGCAGTTAAAAGGCTAACCAAACTTTCCGTAAATTAAACCTCTCGTGCACAACTGGTGTGAAACTGTCCCGAAATGCCCTAGTCATTTATTATTTTCCTATGGGGATTACTGCCTCTGGTGAACACGGGGATCGCGACCCGTTAATGCCCAAACGATATTTTTCTCTACATTCTCCTATCCATCCCTTCTTTTCAATCGCGCCAAGAAAGAATCGCTCTTGGTGTATCTATAAGCCGTAGTTAAAAGGCTAACCAACCTTTCCGTAAATTAAACCTCTCGTGCACAACTGGTGTGAAACTGTCCCGAAATGCCCTAGTCATTTATTATTTTCCTATGGGGATTACTGCCTCTGGTGAACACGGGGATCGCGACCCGTTAATGCCCAAACGATATTTTTCTCTACATTCTCCTATCCATCCCTTCTTTTCAATCGCGCCAAGAAAGAATCGCTCTTGGTGTATCTATAAGCCGCAGTTAAAAGGCTAACCAACCTTTCCGTAAATTAAACCTCTCGTGCACAACTGGTGTGAAACGGTCCCGAAATGCCCTAGTCATTTATTATTTTCCTATGGGGATTACTGCCTCTGGTGAACACGGGGATCGCGACCCGTTAATGCCCAAACGATATTTTTCTCTACATTCTCCTATCCATCCCTTCTTTTCAATCGCGCCAAGAAAGAATCGCTCTTGGTGTATCTATAAGCCGTAGTTAAAAGGCTAACCAACCTTTCCGTAAATTAAACCTCTCGTGCACAACTGGTGTGAAACTGTCCCGAAATGCCCTAGTCATTTATTATTTTCCTATGGGGATTACTGCCTCTGGTGAACACGGGGATCGCGACCCGTTAATGCCCAAACGATATTTTTCTCTACATTCTCCTATCCATCCCTTCTTTTCAATCGCGCCAAGAAAGAATCGCTCTTGGTGTATCTATAAGCCGTAGTTTAAAGGCTAACCAACCTTTCCGTAAATTAAACCTCTCGTGCACAACTGGTGTGAAACGGTCCCGAAATGCCCTAGTCATTTATTATTTTCCTATGGGGATTACTGCCTCTGGTGAACACGGGGATCGCGACCCGTTAATGCCCAAACGATATTTTTCTCTACATTCTCCTATCCATCCCTTCTTTTCAATCGCGCCAAGAAAGAATCGCTCTTGGTGTATCTATAAGCCGTAGTTAAAAGGCTAACCAACCTTTCCGTAAATTAAACCTCTCGTGCACAACTGGTGTGAAACTGTCCCGAAATGCCCTAGTCATTTATTATTTTCCTATGGGGATTACTGCCTCTGGTGAACACGGGGATCGCGACCCGTTAATGCCCAAACGATATTTTTCTCTACATTCTCCTATCCATCCCTTCTTTTCAATCGCGCCAAGAAAGAATCGCTCTTGGTGTATCTATAAGCCGTAGTTTAAAAGGCTAACCAACCTTTCCGTAAATTAAACCTCTCGTGCACAACTGGTGTGAAACGGTCCCGAAATGCCCTAGTCATTTATTATTTTCCTATGGGGATTACTGCCTCTGGTGAACATAGGGATAGCGACCCCTTAATGCCCAAACGATATTTTTCTCAACATTCTCCTATCCATCCCTTCTTTTCAATCGCGCCAAGAAAGAATCGCTCTTGACGTATCTATAAGCCGTAGTTAAAAGGCTAACCAACCTTTCCGTAAATTAAACCTCTCGTGCACAACTGGTGTGAAACGGTCCCGAAATGCCCTAGTCATTTATTATTTTCCTATGGGGATTACTGCCTCTGGTGAACATGGGGATAGCAACCCCTTAATGCCCAAACGATATTTTTCTCTACATTCTCCTATCCATCCCTTCTTTTCATAATTACTTGGCATTATCTGTCTTGTGTTTGTCGCAGTTTGGCCAAATATGAGCCTTACGTCAAAAAACCCAAACTAACCTAAATTAAAATTTACCTCTGTTCAATTGAATTGTTTTGCCTAAAAACACTTATTTCGATAAGACCCACTTCATAATTCAGGTTAGAGCTAGCTAACTGGCCAACGAATGAAGAAAACGCACTAAGAACCTTGTTCTCAAACGTGTACCGATTCTTTTGATCTTTATCAGATTTCTTTAATGGCAGCACACAAATCGTGAATTTAGTCAACTTCGACATGTGTAAGAAGGTAATTGCGTGGTTTTCAATTCCCTATTCAATACATACAGGGAGCGCTGTGACAAATATTATTTTCCTCCTTCGACATTACTGGCACATATGGATGATCAACATACGTAGCTGCTTTACTGTAAACGTTTTCCGTGGAAGGAAGTAATTTTAGAGGCTCTCCGTTCTCTTTATTCTCCGAGGTGTGTGATAACCTAAAGACTCTTCTTCTGATGCATTTATTCTGAAATTATACCAGCACACTGGAAGAAATTGTACTTCCTTTTAACATTCTTCCTGAATAGAATTTCCTGTTCGCGGATGTCTTGAGTGTAGAATTAAGAATGGATTCTCGAGACCATATTTCCGAATTCATTATCGGATTTTTGCGACATTTGATTCTTTTACTTCGGTATTTGTTGATGAGTTAAGGATCCTTTTCAGAGGTATAATTGTTGTATTGCAAACAGGAGGAATAGATTAATAAAATTTTCAAAATCGAAATTGTCTGCATGGGGAAAAGTTGTATGTTGGTATTAAACGTTTGAAAAATGGGTTTTTGAAATTAAATTACATTTATCCTCTTCCTCCGCAAGACCCTTTGAAGTTCTGAAACTAATTATTTAGTGTAAATTTTTTTAAAGGATCACAATTTTTTATTGCATGTACTGGAAATGTTCGAATAAACAGACCATTCGTGATTTTTTTTAATATTTTGCATGATATTTAAGCCCTCTTCTCTCCAGGCATTTCAAATTTGTATTATTTGCTATTTTCTGATATCCCAAAGCCCTCGTTCCGTCCAGCCAAAGACAGTAGTGCACGCGGGGACTGGTGCACGTTAAATTTGTCGTGGCATCACATGTCTTCATGTTAGTTTGGTGTGAAGTTTGAAGAGTGGGATGGCAGCTTCAGTGTTCTCGTCATCTGAACGTTGTCAGGCGTTGTCTTCGAATATTATTTCCCTTCAGGTTTGATACCGGATCGACCTTCAAGAAACACCCCCTAGTGTTGCTCCAGTGCATAGTTAATGAACTACATACCTAAATTATTCACTTATTTTGCCAAAAATTTACAATTTAAATTTAAAAAATTGTTAAAACTTGATCCAATTTTTTTAAGTACATAAGAATACAATGATCTCATAGACTTGTTTTATTACTTCGACGTGGAAACTCGAAACACTTCTTATATTAAAGTATTTTCCAAAATCTTTCACCTTATGGACCAGAATAATTTTCTGTCACAATTCTTAAAAATCCGTAAAAAGTTGTAGTTTTGAGAAGTATCGAGGTAACAAAACAATCCGTTCAAAACATTGTGATGCATTAATTGATTTGATATTTTTTAGGGCCCCATGTTAGCCTTAAAAACCTGTCATTTCCTTGATCACTGTTCTTCAATGAAACGCTATTCTAAGGTTGTTTTCTTTTATCTAAAACAAGAAAAATGTGCTTCGGCAACTATAAATTTATATTTTGTCTTAAAATTAGGATACATTTTTGTGACTCACCTTTGTGTTTGTTGTTTCTCATGCCTACACTGGCAGACCAGAGGAGTGCCAGGCCCGTTGAAGTCGGCAAGAGGCGAGGGGGGTGCGCCTTCCATGTTATTGAGCCCCATTGGGAGGAAGTCCGACTTTGCTCGACATACATGACACATCCGTTTTACAGGAAGGCCCCTTTCATACATCCATTCACTCACACATATCGTAATTTAGATCCCAATCAGAGGCCGATAACCCCCTGATCAGGTACCCCCAGAGGTATTGATTTGGTATGGGAACATGGGGGACATTGTGACCACGACCTATTTAACGTGCCCCAGTCACCATTAGTGAACACGACGGTCTTTAGCCAGGTCGAAGCGTCGATCTCGCAATCATCAGAATTGTAGGCTCCGCCGAGGACAGAACCCACAACCCTTCTGATGCGAGCCCGACGCTCTACTGACTGAGCTACCGCGGCTCGACTCACCTTTGTAAATTGAGTCGTCAATAGCCCGTTGTATTGCTCTAGTACGGCGTTAATTAAAAATTACCTTTGCAAATTAAATTTCGTTCAATGTCTTGTGAATATAATAATTGAATTTAATAATTTCTCTGAATCTTTTGAACAATAAAACCTGTTTTATCAATTTCTTCTAGATTCAAAAGCCGACCAACCGGCCTGGTGGTTAAGGTAATAGTTAAGTTTCGGTAACTTTTAATTAACGTCATACGAGAGCAACACAACGGGCTATTGACGACGGTCCTGGATCAATCCCCTAAAGGAAAGATCCGATGACAACACCACGTAATTTTTAACCACGGTCAGATGACGAAGCAACACCTGTGCTGGCACCCCACTCTCCAAACTTCCACACCAACACAACGTGAGGACTTTCGACCACGACAGATTTAAGGTGCACCAGCCGCCTCTACACCATACGCTTACTAACATCCATGCCCGGACCCGGATTCGAACCAGGAACCTTCCGATCTAGAGGCTAACACCGTAACCATTATACCGGTTGGTCGGCGACAGATCACTAGGATTCCTTGAAGTTGTGATGGCCGTGTTTACGTGAAGAAAAGTAAACTCTTTGAGGGGTCAGGGAAATTCAGAATCTTGCGCTAATACGAAACGCTTTTCAAATCATGATCAAGTAGAAAATGCAATTTTTACAAACAATTTGTTTCACGGAAAGCCCCTGTTTCACTAGATGTACAATTCCGTGAAAAAAAAAATTTTATATATTGTAAATTCCTATGTATTGCAGCCTATTGGGCCAAGAAACGTCGTCACCTGAATTACCCACGGGAATTGGGATGACTGCATAGTAAGGTCGGATGCCAGTCGCGACAAATTGTCTCGTAGCTGTGGACTTTTAATCTGGAGTGGGTCCAACTAGATCTCCCCTCGTAAGCCAGGTCTCTGCCAGGAGCAAAAGAAACGCACAAGAGTAGATCATTTTAGATCGAAATTGTTACACACCGGTGTCGAAGGGAGGTTTCGCTGTCGTCAGTCTCCAAGCTGTCTGTCGGAAAGGGGGTTTTGCCCTCTACTTCCAGGAAATCGGGAACCAGTTAAAGCAAGGATGTACAGTTGGGTGGAGCGAAAAACACGAATTTCGGAAATTGAAAACGCCTATGGTGGGAATAGTTGGGGACTACCATGCTTATTAACAGTACAAAATATGAGCTAAATCAATTAATATCTTCAGGTGCTCAAATCACTTTGAAATTTCGAAATTTTGCCAATTTTTTCACAAAAATAATAATAACGCATTTAAAAAAATTTAATACATCTTATTTAAAGCCATGGGTGGATGAAATGAACTTCCCTGCGTGTAAAAAAAAGTTTTACACTTAACATTATCCCGGAAAATAAAAAATTTCCCCTTTTTCTAGAGCGCCATCACGCGCGTCTCCACTCCTCTCAATAGACTCATCTTTGCGACCACGCGTTTACACGGGCGCTTCCCCTTGCAGCTCTTCGCTTTTTTTTAATTATTAAAACAACCCAGAACTTAGCACGAAGAGATGGCTGCATATCGAGTTCCACCCCCCCACCCCCTAAAATTTTCAATTTGAGTTGCTAGCTTACACTAAAAAATTAAGTTTAAGTTACTGGCAAGTGGTTTAGCTTAAAAATGGTTGATATTGACTTTTGGTTTCAAATCTGGGTAAAGCAAGTCTAGAAGCAATTCTTGACCGAATAAATCCATCTCGTGCCTCTGTACCACATACTGTACTATATGCTTCAGTTACTAATTTAACGCAACGTTCTACTACTTGTGAATGGCATGGAAAGTTAAACATGTTACTATTGGTTGGAACGTCTAGAACCATAGACTTGAGTTGATCATCAGAAATAGATACTGTAAGTGGTGGATCTGTATTGGAATCTGATTGCCATTCAATTAAATTTATGTAATCGTCTGCTTCGAAGTTTAACTTGGGAATTTTGAACTCTCGAATATTCTTTTCGACTTTATTTTTTTTGTTTTCATTTTAAATTTTTCTGATGCTCAATTCTCTGACGTGTTTTCTATCATCAGCTAACATTGCCAAATTAATATTTTCTGTATGGGCATAATAAGCCATTTCTTATCTACAACAATTTTTATATAATCAGGCTAAAATGTCGATTTATTTAAAATATGGTAAAAATTAGGAATTCCCTTACCGACATGATGACTGACTTTTAATTTTAAACCACACATATGAGTGTACCTTCACAACATACTCTGTTAATATTTTCAAGTTATGGGTTGGATCTTCTGTTGAAACATATAACCTTAAAATTATATTTCTCGTGGTCAACCATCTGGAATGATTCAATTTTCCTGAATTTTTTTGTGACAAGCTTAATGGAATATATTTATTTGATATACCTGTGCACATTTCGTAAATGTATTGTTGATCAGTGATAAGATCCTCTAGGACAATATCTGGCAAAGTTACTTATATCTTTTCAAAGTTTGTCAAAGGCAATTTTTCACAAGATTCAAACATTTTTCCAATTTTTCCGTTGTATCCTTTTGGTCCTGTGGTTTTCCCTTCTAAATGTTGCAACAAATGACGTAAAGGTAGCTGGGTAGCTCATTTGTATGTAATAAACAAATAAACCAATGCACAGGACATCCTAAAAAGAGCTCGATATGTCGAATGACTCCATTTTTCAAACATGTATTTACCACTGTACCATCACAACCAACCACTTGCATCTTAGAAATATCTATATTTTTCTCCAAACAAGTTAAAATACTTGTTTTAATATTTTGATAAGAGTCAGTTGAAGGAGTGACACGTCCCATATATTTTGATCCTGGTTCTTGTATTAGAACGATATGTTCTTCTGTTACCGTCTTTCTAGAAATCCTTTCTCTTTCTTTAATCATTACTAAAGTTTAATCCTTTCGCTCATCGAAGTATATTCCATATTCTGATAAAGAGGTAGTTTCCTCATTTTTCCTTTTCAGGTAGCTGCGAGTCTTTGTCCTTTCTCTTCTATGTTTACTACGATCAACTATGTTTGAAGAATCATCCTTGGAAATTTTTCCCATATCCTTCAAAGCAGCATTTATTAGAATTGCTGCTGATCTATCTGAAACGCCAGTTCTATCACAAGCCTGAGCTACATTTGGAAGTTTAGTTCTCGTTTGTGAAGTTGAAGAATAATTATTATCAATGACTGTGTTTATAGTGGCATTAGAATTCTGTAGCAAATTAAAACTTAAAGTAGCTCCCGTAGTATAGGGCGAGAGATTTTGGATTGTTTTCCTTTACAATCTTTGAGCTAAACGTTTTGGCTCTCTGCTTCCCTTTCTTTGCGCTGCAACCTTTTTTTCAAGTATTCTGCTGGTTTTAATGCCAACATTTCCAATGACCATTTTTCGAAATGTCCTTTGATCTGTTAAAAAAGGTCTTTCAGCAATAGGTACTTTAATTTTGAAAGTACAACTGAGAAAGTTCTTACATTTACATATGCTAATATCAAATAGATTTTTTTTCTGCTGATTCCCTGAAGGACACAACCTTTCGAGAAATATAGTTTGCCAGTATTTTTTAATAGTTTCTTAATATTTCTATATGCTTTATGGTATTTTTTCAGCATATATATTATTTGTTGGTTTATTACAGTTGGAATCGAACTTTTCCCCCTATAATCCTTTAAGCTCTTTAATTAAAATTGAACATCCATCAGCCACATACTAGCATCTCTTTTACAATCTTTCTGTATGTAAAGATAATACTTCATAAATCTGCATATGTTGGAAGTGTGTTAGGCTTCTTTATTTCAGCCATTCCAAACACGGGACATGCATCTACTGATCGTGTCCTAGGCATTTTGACTAATTCACAGAACCGTGTATCCTTAACAAACAAAACAAACCAAATCCAAACAAAACTGAACTTAAAGATTAAAATTTCTATATAAAAAATATCTAAAATAAGTAAAAATAATCAGGGGGGGGGGACTCGATATGCAGCCATCTCCTCGTGCTAAGTTCTGGGTTGTTTTAATAATTAAAAAAAGCGAAGAGCTGCAAGTAGAAGCGCCCGTGTAAACGCGTGGTCGCAATGATGAGTCTATTGAGAGGAGTGGAGACGCGCGTGATAGCGCTCAAGAAAAAGGGGAAATTTTTTATTTTCCGGGATAATGTTAAGTATGAAACTTTTTTTTTACACGCAGGGAAGTTCATTTCATCCACCCATGGCTTTAAATAAGATGTATTAAATTTTTTTAAATGCGTTATTATTATTTTTGTGAAAAAATTGGCAAAATTTCGAAATTTCAAAGTGATTTGGGCACCTGAAGATATTAATTGATTTAGCTCATATTTTGTACTGTTAATAAGCATGGAAGTCCCCAACTATTCCCACCATAGGCGTTTTCAATTTCCGAAATTCGTGTTTTTCGCTCCACCCTAATGTACAGACCGTGGCTCGCGGACTTCATGCGGCCCTCCGTTGATCTGCTGGCGTCCCGCCTCACCGTGTTATTTTAAATTTAACAAGTTACAAGAAACGCAATTTTTAAGAAATTGCACACGTACACAACAAAGTAGGTATACAGATACGGCACATATATCTGTGAACAAATTTTTTTCAGTCGTGAATATTAACAAATTGAAAAATAAGAATCGCGCTTGAGTCATGAAAATTCTTGATCAATTTTACTCTTCACTGCAGCAAAAAATCGATTCATATATTAAAACAATTGTTAAATAAATGCAATATGTCACATTAAATTAAAAATTATTTTATTATCTTTAACTATAACTCTCATATTTCCCATAAGTCAAAGGGAATTTATGTGACCCTTTGTCTTAACAAGTCAGTGCATCCTTGGGTGATGGATAGAATGAGGGCGATTTGCCTATTGCGTAAATTTAGGTTTATTTTGGTTTGTCGCCGCCTAACTAGGTTTGTGGTTATAGCGTGTGTCTGTCACACTGTTTCGCGTACGAATTCTACTTTGTAAGCGCTTGGTTTGTTGGTAGTTGAATTGATAGAGTAAATATTAAAGTAGAGTGTGCAATGGTAACCTTTTTATGTGACCAGGATCATGTGACCAAAACTAGTAGTAACGTGACCCTTAGACAATCGTCTTCCAGGTGGAAACGAACATTTGCCACCTGATTGGCCCACGAGACTGGAGAAGATGCGCATCCATTGATTCATCATCTGATTAGCGCGGCTACATATCAGTAGACTGTCTATTTCATCATTTTTGTCGCCACTCAAAAGAATGGTGCAATCGCTTTCCTGGTGCATTCCCGCGAATACTAGTCGACATGCTTGCTACATTTTTTGAAGCTCCTCTCAACAGCAATGTTCATTTTTGCTTGTGTTTTACGTCTAAGGTTTCAATTAACGCCAAAGTGGATTTGCACTAACACTCACTTGCACGAGTGTGTTCAGATGGATCAACCTTAAACTGGCAATCTCCAGTTTGCTAACCGCTAATACCAACTGTGAAACCGCAGTGCCAAAGTGCCCCTCGTGTGTATATATATATATATAATCTTCGGAAGGATACATTTTTCTCTTATTACCAGTGCTACGGGGAAAGCAAGATAAATGTATCTGGTTTTTGCATGCAAGGCCCTGCTTTCTAACATTCTTCTTGCACAATGCGCAATGTCCTTGGATGCAAGCGACGAGATAGTGTTCGTCCGTCTTTCTAAGATTGATAATATATATATATATATATATATATATATCTCCCTAGTAGATAATATATATATATATATATATATATATATATATATATATCTCCCTAGTAGATAATATATATATATATATATATATCTACTAGGGATGCGACGTCGACAGCAAAACATCGATGTTTATAATACATCGCCCAAAACCATCGAGGTTTTTCTATCGTATCCCTACTTTTCAGACCCTTCACCCTTTGCCTCGTTGGTCTAAATGTATGTTCAATTTTCTAATTATAAAAATTATGCTACTTGGTTATTTTTTTAATTTTTATTATGGGAATTTTTCATTTAAAAATAAAACATCGATTACGTAAAAACATTGGCAAGTATAAACATCGATGTTCAAAAAACATCTTCTCCATTACATCGATGTTTTTTTTAAATAAAACATCGATGTTTTGAAAACATTGACATCGATGTCGCATCCATAATATCTACCACTTGAAGTTGTCTTGTGTTGGACCAATTATGACCCTTACGTTGCGCCATAAAACACCAGCACCAACAACACAAGAAATCAATGCTTAAACTTCCACAATGATACTTACCGTATTTTTCACCATTTTGATAAACAAATAGAACTGCAGGGGTCAGGCGAACTGTCCATTTATCCGCCACCACATAAATTACTCTGTTCCCCCAATTTCTGAATTTTCAGCCACATTTTCACTTGACGTTGTGTTTGTGCTTGGCGCAGCTTTACCCAACAAGGCTGACTCTTGCGCAATAAAACCACAAAACACCAACCAACTGCTACCATAGAATCTCTTCTGCAACAGGAAAAACTTTCCTTGTTTATGTCTATTTGATAACGTTGCTTGGCGCAGTTTGGCCAAACATAGCCTTTGACCCTCAAAACCCAACCAACCGCTATCGTAACAAAAAGCTGAAGCACACTCTGATTCGTGCTTCTGTGTACCCTAACAGTCAATCCTCACGCTGAAATCCATAAATACTTTTTGTCCTCATTTGCAGTCCCGAATCGATTATCGGGTGCTTACATAAGAATACCCTTTATGAGTGGATGAGCCCCAAAAGATTAATAACCACTTCATAACGCACTCGCTTTTTCATTATTTAGCTCTCCCTAATGTCTGAATTAAATTTTTTCCTTTTCTGTTCAGTTCATTCATCATCGATATAACATCAAGCGATTTAATTGATTTGGTGTACCTCGATTAGATCATTGATTGATAGTAGCGGTTTGATTTCCTTGTACCACGCAATTTTTCTGTTTAAATAAACCTGTGCAGACAATAAATAACTGGAAGAAAACAAGTTCCAAGTTCAAAAATGCCATTAGACTGACGGCAGACGATATTTTCCCGCATTTTTTTTCCATTAAAGTTTGTATTTTTGATAATGATATCGTGTGTAGAACTTCGAAAACAAAAATCATAAAACTTTAAACGATGCTTACTATTTTATGTTTCATTGATTTCTAATTATTTATCGTTTTCTTTGTCTTCAGTTGTTTCTCTTTTCCAAATAGAACTACAAATTTTTTTTCTTTCGAATTTGTAATTATTTTTATTCAACAATATTTATTTATCACTAGCCAAATACCCGGCCCTACTCGGTTTGAATTGGTTTACTCTAGATTGAATAGATGATCAAAATATATAATGACTTACATTTTTCGTAGAAAAAAAATATTTTAACACCTTTCGCTATCTTTATAATTTCTACAACTTACTTTGGACACAAATCCTAAACATGCATATCCATTCATGTAATACATTTCACTTACATCGCACCCTTGCTGTGTGACAAAACTACAAAATGACGAAATATGACACTAAGGTTACAACTACAAAGGACGATTTTGAGGGAGACTTGGAATTCCCTTTCTTGATTTCTTTTTATGTTCAACTCAATTGATAAAAAAGGCGATTTATGGCGAGTGCTCTCGCACTAGTCAACAAAACAATATTTTTTTACCTGTGGCACTCTTGCATCTGGCATGCGACATTATAGAATTTCGCAATCTTCTCCTATCATTATGACAAATGATTTTTTTAACGTTTGGAAAGTTCCAGTTCGGATTTTTTAAACACTATTATTCTTTCAATAATGGCATTACACTTAAAATTTGCTTTAGTATGACTTACCTGCCACTTTAAGTCGAATACTTTGTGGTGGTGTTGTGTGTGATGAACAAGAAACACATTATTAAAATAATAAATATTTAAAACAGAAAAAAACAAACAAAAAAAAAACAGCGAAATAAAACAAAATAAAAGATGTCGGGAAAAAGTTGTTCTAAAGATATTAATTTGTAATTCCTTTTTATATCTTGATCTCGCAGTTGCCACAACTTACAATTAAAAAGTTCACAAAATTTAGAAACGCGAAACTAATTCATAGCAAAAGAAACAGAAAATTTTACTGCACGTGATCAACCGACACGAGTTTCCGTTTCATTCCCGTTCGTTGAAAAATATCGTCTGTCCCAAATATTCGGGCCGACCAACCGGTATAGTGGTTAAGGTGTTAGCCTCTAGATCAGAAGGTTCCTGGTTCGAATCCGGGTCCGGGCATGGATGTTTGTAAACGTATGGTGTAGAGGCGGCTGGTGCACCTTAAATCTGTCGTGGCCGAAAGTCCTCACGTTGGGTTGGCGTGGAAGTTTGGAGAGTGGGGTGCCAGCTCAGGTGTTGCTTCGTCATCTGACCGTGGCTCAAAATTACGAGGTGTTGTCCTCGAATCTTTCCCTTAAGGGACTGATTCCGGACCGTCGTCAATAGCCCGATGTGTTGCTCTAGTACGACGTTAACTAAAAATTACCATTACCCAAATATTCGGAAATCGTTTACATTGCGCAAAGAACTAAAATAAGACTCGAAATAAATTAAATATCACAGCTGAATATCCATAAATCTTTTTTTGAAAATAATTGCTTTTTCAGCAGTGTTGGTAAAACAATCAAAGTAATCGTAATACTCAATATGCATTCCAAATTTCGAAAACTACCAAATTATGGTTGATTTAAGTATACTTACTCAGGTGTTTTAGTATGAAACTCATCTAAATATAACAATAAATAAATGTTTAATATTGCATTCAACTAAACTAATAGATAATGTATAAAATAAAACACATTGTAATTAAATTTCTGGAATAAAATGCATGTGATGCCTGCACAAACACACAAACACAAAATCAAACATAGAACAGAAAGACGGACAGGGAGACTTTCACAACCAATTTCACTCACTAAATGAAGATAAGTACTCACTGTATACAAATTTCCATGAAAATTTATTTAACCGTGTGGACGTGTATAGGGCACATACCATACAGACAGACTGACACCAAACACGCAAGAGACGGATTTGACATCAGAAGGGTCCAAAACGAATAGAAAACTTGATATCTTGTACAAATCAATGTACAAACAAACACTCCATTCTTATTTATATAGATTGTCTCTCCTATTATTGACTGTGAGTTACATTTTTTGATCCAAGGGAATTTTTATAAATTTCTTTTTTTCTGCGAATTATTTTTGTTACAAAAAAAAAAAAACCATTTCAACTAATATTGTTAGATATCTTTAGGTAATCAATCCGGCAAAAAAAAAATCTTACGTTGGAAAATTCTTACTCCAATTCTCACTTACTTCAAAGAACACTTACCGCAATTCCATATGAATTTGATAGATAACTGCAAAATTGCCTATATCTGTTGCTGGAGGATCATAATTGAGTGGTAAATATGAAAAAATATTATCATTAATAAATTTGAATCAAAAGCATAACACATCGTTTTACCAAACACAAACAGTCGAACTTTGCAAGATTTGAGTTTTTTTAGCTAAAAGATCAGAATGTGGTAATCTCTCATCAGAAATCCTAAAGCGTATTTTATTTCTTAGATTGATGAAACATTGAGGCACACAATTTTTATAGTACCTGTTTTTATCTGCTTGCAGATATTTCATTCAAACCGAATTCGCTAAATCATCTCATCAACTACCATCATTATTACAAAGTGGAACTCAACAATTAGCATTGTTATCAATATCTCTACTTCGAGCATCATATTTGGTAAACATCTAAAAATATGGTTGTATAAATGTTAAACAAAAGCATAACATTTAGTTTATCAGTAAAACACAAAAAATTCAGTTTTGCAAGATTTGAGCATCTTAGCTTTAAGATCAGAATGTGTCGATCTTTGATCAAATATCTTTTTTAGCGTATTTCATTTCTCAGATCGACGAAAACATTGAGGCATTACATTTTAATACCTGTAATATATCTGCTTACGAATATTTCATTCGCTAAACCGAACATTATTAATCAACAATAATCAAGTGGAACTAACATTTCTCATGCTGTTCTGATTCTAAGCCGATTACAAATGTACGTAAAAGAATCGACTTTTCTCAAAAAATGCTCAATAAAAACATTAATCGAATCTAAAACTCGTTCCTTCACGTTCTTGATTCTCCATCTTCATTTGGATCTCTTCCAGATATTTCAGTTCCTCCGTCACGTACTAAAAATTGTTATTTGATTTATCGGGAAGCTTTTCCTTCTTGTATAAGTTCCCATCAGTAAACTGATCGAGTTTTCTATTTAATAAACTGGATTGATTTTCCTTTGTTCTGTATCACATTACCTGAAGGAACTTGCTAATTGTCTAGACATCAAATATCAAAAGGGAACCCCGATCCCGTAAGTCTAATGTCTGCTAAAAAATATAACTATTTCTGTTTGGTAGGTAGGCAGTTAATTAATGTCGCCCTGGAGCAACACAACGATGGTCCGGAATTGATCCATGGACAAAACTACGTAATTTTGAACCACGGCCTGATGACAAGGTTAATGCCTGAGCTGGTAATCCACTCTACAAACTTTTATACCACGCCAACATGACATTTGTGTCCACGACAGATTCAACTTGAACCAAGCCTTATGTACACGACGGTCTTTGAATCGAGTTTCGAACTCGTTATCCCCCGTTTACTAATTCTGTTTCTCCTCCAACTTGGCTACCGTATTAATATTTCGGTTTCTAAAATCAATGATTCCAAAAAGAAAGAGGTCACGTTGGTTCGGTATAGGAAGCAATTTAATTGAGGTAAGCGAGTTATCTTTGTTCAAAATATGCATATAGTGATGAGCGAATAAAGGTTACTTTTAAAGTGTAGACACAAATGCAGAAGAAAATGTATAGGTGATATTCCGATCTGCTGTTTAGTTTGATTAGGCCCATTTCTTCATAGAATATTTACCATTTGAGAAAAATAACAGAAAATATCATCGGCTTACAGGTGAAACACAAATCCGAATTCAAATTGGAAGGTGCAAAACGACACGCGCAGACCAATCAAAGGTGCCGGCGCGAGCGGTGGAAACGTTCTGATTGGTCTACGCGTTGTACCGTATCGACGAAAAGTAAAACCACTTCCTGGTTAAAATAGTTATATTAAGAATTAAAGTTTTTACAGAATATATACAGCTACAGTTTTATATTTAAAGACGATCTCCATCACCGATACAATACAGCCTCCTCAAGATTAAAAGTTTCTCAAAAATCGTCTCCGGCTAGAAAGAGCCTCCGTTCCAGTCTCTTCCCAGCCCGCCTCCTCCAGTCGTCACTTCCGCAGTCGGACCAGGGGGTGGACTTCGTGAACGATTCCCTTTGTGAGCTCCCACGATTCTCGATGATTCTGGATGCTCTCAAAACGTTACAGCGTGTTGCTCTGCACCTTGCGCTCCCTATTTGATTTCAGCTTGTCACAAAACATTCTGAGGAAACGGAAGGGAAAACGTCTACTCACTATCGAAACTTTCTGCGTTTCTCAAGAAGAAATCTAACCCCTATGCAAAAAAAAAAAAAAAAAAAAAAAAAAAAAAAAAAAAAAAAAAACGCATTTAGGCCCTGTTCACCTGAAGCGTTTTCTAATGCGCGTATTCCAAGGTAAGCTTTTCTTATCCATTAAATTATGCTTTTTATTCCCATATTTCAAGTTTCTATCCTTGCGTTCGTTGAAGATAGAGTAAAAATTTCAACAGATTTGAAATCTGCGGAAAATTGTAAGCAAATAATTATTTAATAAATAATTAAATAATCAAATGGTAAATAATTAAATAATGAATCTGTTTTTGGTGTCGATCTGGCGTCAAAATTTACGCTGATTTGATATTCGTTGAAATTTTCATTCTATCTTCAACGATCGCAAAGATAGAAACTTGAATTTGGGGAATAAAAAACATAATTTACTGTAAAAGAAAAGCTGACCTTGGAAAACGCGCTTTAGAAAACGCCTCATGTGAACAGGGCCTTAGTGGTACTAGCCAGTAATAAACAATTCATTACATTGTCATGTAAATTTGTTTTTAGTTAGCTAGTTCTAAAATTAGGATTGCTGACATTTGATTATCCTAGTTCCAGTTCTCTTATGAGATTTACGATTATCTAAAGAGAGAGAACCGTATAAATAAGAAATTTGCAATACTCGTATTATTGGAGAGAGATGAGAAGTTTTCCTTCTTCTCAAAATAACAACGTCACCATGCGAAACGGCAACTTATCCAAACTACGATTTGATTCTTTTTTGTCATGGTTCGTCTTGTCATTATTACAACCGTTAGGTGTGGACTCAAAACAAGGAAAAAGTTCTCCGCTTGGAAACTTGAATTATTGCATTTTGAATGGAGTGAAGCAGAAACGTGTTTGGAAATAAATCGAATTGGTTATTTTTAGTTTTATGTCTTGTACAATTCATCGGAGGGTGAAACAGTTTTAGGGAAAGTGTGGTGCTTGAGGTGTGTATTTTTCGAATTTCGTTTCCTGCTTTCTGATATTTCGTTCCTCTTTCGCCGATTTTTGGAAATTCACTTTCATATTAGTTGTTCTCTACACTTCACACTGTGCGATGCCAATCAAAGTAGCGACGGCAACTTGGATAGGTAGGTTTTTGAATCAACGTCCACTGGAGCAGTACAGAGGCCTATTGGCGGGATCGATCCCGAAGGGAAAGATCCTAGGACCCTTCGCCGTTTTGTACCACAGCTAGGGAAGCGACATCGACAGCAAAACATCGATGTTTTGAAACATCGATGTTCAAAATTAAAACATCGATGTTCATAAAACATCGTTCCAAAAACATCGATGTTTTTAAAATTCAGTGTATTTAAACTTTTTTTCTCCATTTCTTAAAACTGGTTTAGCAACTAAGGATGCAACATCGACAGCAAAACATCGATGTTGATAATGCATCGCCCCAAAACTATCGATGTTTTTAAAATTTAGTGAATTCAAACTTTTTTCCTCATTTTTTAAAACTGGTTTAGCACCTATTGATGCTACATCGACAGCAAAACATCGATGCTCAAAATTGAAACATCGATGTTAATAATGCATCGCCCCCAAACTTTCGATGTTTTTTAAAATTCAGTGCATTTAAACGTTTTGCACTGAATTTCTTATAACTGTTACTTATAACTGTTCTTATAACTTATTTACCCCATTTCTTATAACTGGTTTAGCAACTAGTGATGTGACATCAGCTCCAATACATCGATGTTTTTTTATAAACCATCAATGTTTTGTAAACATTGACATCGATGTCGTATCCCTACTTTTCAGACCCTTCATCTTTGGTCACTTTGGTCTAAAAGTATGTTCAATTTGCTGATTATGATTGGCTATTTTTAAAATTTTTGGTTACGGTACTTTTTTTATTTAAAAATAAAACATCGATAACGTAAAAACATCGACAAGTCTAAACATCGATGTTACAAAAACATCGACCCCAATACATCTATGTTAAATACATCGATGTTTTTTAAAAAACATCGATGTTTTTTAAAAAACATCGATGTTTTGAAAACATCGACATAGATGTCGCATCCCTAACCACAGCCAAATGACGAAATGAAACGATTAACATGCGAAAACCTTCAAGTATACGACGGTTTTTGGTTGGATCAAGTTTCAAACTCATGACCCTACGGTTGCTAATCTCCTACTCTTCCAACCGGGCTACCGTAGTCCTGCACCAACTGGAGCAACACAACAGGCTATATTGTCGACGGTCAGGGATAAATCACGAAGGGAAAGATCCGCGAACAACTCCTCATAAGTTTGAACCGCGATCAGATGACGAGGGCAACACCTGCAAAATAATTTGGCATGTTGTTGAATTCACATCGCAATGAGAAACATAACAGGCTATTGGCGACTGTTCGGGATTAACGCCGAAGGGATGGATCCGACGCGACAATACTTCCTCATATTGAACCACGGTCAGATGACGTTAAAAGAAATTTGGGATTGTCATTTATGACTCACATGGCGCGTTTTAACAATGTATCAATCGAATATAATCCGGTCTGTTGGCAGCTTTCGTTTGCTCTCAAATTGTTCGATAAGCTCTGTGTTCGAATTCCCGTCAGGCCGTGGATATGTGAGTGAGCCCACTTCGAGCAGAGGTACCTGTCTAATTAGCTCACTTGTAGCAAGAGGGAAATTTTAGGGTAATGAACCAATTAATCAAATAGTGCGTGGCGTACATGGAAATATATATCATCGACACCATTTTATACTGTCGAATGTGAAAACATCGACTTCTGAAGGGAGCAAAAGACTCCTTTTAATTAAGAACTGAAAAGGGTGCATATGAGGGATGCGAAATCGACAACAAGACATCGATGTTCAATCTTAAAACATAGATGTTAAAAATACATCGTCCCAAAACCATCGATGTTTGAAAACATCGATGTATTAAAATTTTTTCCCCTCCATTTTTTAAAACTGGCAGTACTGGTTCAAAAACAAAACATCGACAGCATAAAAACATCGATATTAAGCAAACATCGGCTCCAATAAATCAATGTTTTTTTAATATAAAACATCGATTTTTTTTTTAAACATAGATGTTTTGAAAACATTGACATTGATGTCGCAACCCTATCGTCTCGTTGCTAAGGGCACCGTTCCCCCTTTTTTCCTCGTCCTTTTCAGACCCTTCACCCTTGGCCACTTTGGTCTAAAAGTATCCTCAATTTACTGGTTATGAAAATTATGCTGCTTGGTTATTTTTTTTTTAATTTTTGTAATGGTACTTTTTTCATTGAAATAAACATCGACAGCGTTAAAAACATCGGCAAGTGTAAACATCGATGTTAAAAAAAATCGGTTGCAATACATCGATGTTTTTTTTAATAAAACATCGATGTTTTGAAAACATCGATGTCGCATCCCTAGTGCATATTCGAAACTTTGCCATAGCCACATATATACCTCTACGCCGGCTACAAATTCGATCATTTGCCCCACCGGACGAATCTCATCCAATGCAACTGTAAATTAGCGAATATGGTATGATCATTTTTTTACATTTCATAGTTTAACATGGTATGGACGTTACGCAGAGATAGTTTTCAGATAAAAAACTTTTAAACCGGTATAATTTTGTATTTACTATAGATTTAATGTGAAAGAAATATTAAGAAGCTAGCACTGTGATATTGGATTGGACGCCGTAGGCGTACACTGTTTTACCTATGTGACTTTCAGCTATATACTCCGCCTTACGGAGGAGATTTGAGGATAAGGGAGAGCCGAGCGATCTACTATACATATAAAACATTTAAGATAGTACACAAAAAAGAAAATATAAGTGAAGGGCACAAAATATGTAAGCACAAAAATACAATATGGCATAAGGAAAAGATCACAAAATGTGAAAACTTATACATAGAACGAAATGAAAAAAATATATATAATCCATATACAATAATCGAAAACAATATACAATGAACAAGGATTTTTATTTGGAAGAAAGAAAACAAAATGTTATTAGAGCAAAACGTTTAAAAAGACATCTATAAAAGACAGATATACTATTGTAATTTTGTAAGAAAAGCTAGATAATTTTTCGAGAACTTTTAACTTCTCAGCTCTCACAGGTATAATCGGAGCTGAGAAATTCTACCTTTCCAAGGATTTTGTGGTGACAGTGTCTAGCTAGCAGTCTTTTGGTGTACAGACAACACAAAACTTTGGACTCATTTCTATGACTAAATTCTCTTTTTACACTTTTCGATTGTTGCCTTTTTTGCATTAGAAACGATTGCCGTGAAAATACTCTCATCCATTTAGGATGATATGCTGTGGTTTTAGAACTCTTAAAAAAGAATAAGATTCTTTTATATAGCTTTAACTGAGATTTATTGTCTTTTGTGAGGACAGTCTCCAATAGCTCGTTGTGTTGTTCCAGTTCGGCTTAAATGCTAGTAGCTTATTTGCCTTTTTTTTTTAAAGAGGTCCTCTGTGATCTATAAAATTCATGGATACTGAGTCGATCGAGTGAAATCGGGTATGACGTAATTAGTTTTTTCAACGCCAGCTGATGGTATGTATCGTATTATCCTTCAAGTAGAAGGTGGCGAGATTATGAAAGTCCCTGTGTTGCCTTTGTAATATGCATTTATAATCAAACTGTAAAGAAATATGTAATTTTTTTAAAAATCAAACTGTAAGAAATTTTTAATATACCTTTAAAATCAATTTTTTGAAATTTTTTTTTAATTACTCATTTTTAAATGCCATAATGTTATACAATCAGTAGGTGGCAATCTGGTTTATGCAAGCAAGGTGAGGTACTGTATTTCTGGTTGCAAGGAAATTTCCCCTGACATGGCAAAATTTTCTTCAGCACAGTAAAATTTGAGAGAAACGATGACACCGTAGGGTAGATGTGTATAAATTCAATAAAAAGACTGATAATACATACATAGTTACCTAGACGAACAACATTGGTAAATGAAAGTACGCTTTTCAAAACGCACACACTAGCTGTTATGTAATATATTCGTGCGTGATACTACGTACTATGCCACAAATAAAAAAATTCTTTTAGAATTTAGGCTCAAAAAAGTTTTTAGAAATTGGCTTGGCCCGCTTGTGTTAAATCAAAATGACTCACGTGAAAAGAGAATGAAATATTTCGTTTGAATTCGTGTTAAATCAAATTCGTATGAAAAAGCTCTGTGCAATAACATAATTAGGTGCATGTAATACATTCTTATGATTAACATAATATGTAATAAAATATTAAAAATTATACAGTATTAACACATATAATACCTGATTTTTCAAGTATACCAATATTAATCCGTAGAGTTTGTTTTAATTGGGCTTTTCTACAGACCTTGCTCCTCACATTATACAAAACTTCATGATTTCTCACAAATTTTGTATCACACACTCACAACGTGATGGATTAGGTTTCGAGAACCGACAATGCAAGATCGGAAATTTTAAGTTGGGAAATTGGTGAAATTACCGTTACCAAAATATCATAACACCTATTTTTACGATACGATAGTTTAGTAGTATTTTAGGTAGGTAAATAGGTAGTTAATAAACGTCGTACCGGTCCAACACGACGAGCTATTGGCGACGGTCTGGGACAAATCCCAAACCTTGGAAAGATCCAAGAACAACACCACGCCATTTTGAGTCACTGTCAGATGACAAGCAACACCTGAGGTGGCACCCCCTCTTTCCAAATTTCCACTCCACGCCGACGTGAATACATTTGAAATCGCGACTGATTTAACCTGCACCAGACCTCGTGTACCCGACGTTCTTTCACTGGACTGAGTTTCGAAATCGGAATCTTCTGGTTGCTAATCCAATCATGGCTCAAAATAATTATTTTAGCTTAATTGTTCTTAAAAAACACACTTCTGGGATCACTTTATGTGACAGATCTTGTGGAAAATACCGTCAGAAATATAACTAATCTACGTCTAATCATAACTGCAATTTCTTTAATAACAATAACCTCCTGACGAAAAAAGAAATCCGAAACAAAAAATTTCAAAAATAAATTAAATCGGTAATTCTTAATTAACATCGTACTAGAGCAACACAACGGGCATTGACGACGGTCCGGGATCAATCCCTTAAGTGAAAGAACCGAGGACAACACCTCGTAATTTTGAACCACGGTCAGATGACGAAGCAACACCTTAGCTGGCACCCCACTCTCCAAACTTCCACACCAACCTAACGTGAGGACTTTCGGCCACGACAGGTTTAAGGTGCACCAGCCGCCTCTTCACCATACGCTTACAAACATCCATGCCCGGCCCCATCCAGGAACCTTCCGATCTAAAGGCTAACACCTTAACCAATATATCGGTTGGTCGGCTAGAAATAAATTCAAACATCGCCAATGAAATTTATACGGATTCCTTTCTTGAACGAACCCCACATTCCAATTAATTATTCTCACTCGAGTTTTAATTTCCTAGGCACGCATTTCTCCTCTAATATGTTTTGCTTAAGATTATGGACACAAAAGGAAAGGAAGATAATTTAATTACCATCGTGTAACTGGAGCGTTCGCTCGAAGATTTAATTTCCATTAAGTTTTCGCTTTAGGACAAACGTTTTACCGCAATCAGCTTTGCAGCGATGCTCCTAATCATGTGTATCAATTGAACACATTTGTGGTCGATTAAATTTGTCTCGTACTAAACCTTATCTCATCTCTTTGATCCTTCGTATTTTTGCTGGGGCTTTGAGAAAACGGCCAGTTTTCCAAAAGCCCTAGTAGTCACGTACTGCTTTACAAGCACGATCGCGTCCCTGCCCTATTAACTGAAAGATAATGTAGAAAATCTTGAACTAAGATACTCTTCTTGGGGTGAATACAATTTGCTTAGTTGTTATTCAAAATGAAGGGGTTTAAATTATTGAAGTTTGGGGGGCTTCTTAGTTTTGTAATTTTCTTTGGGTTTTTTAATCTGATCCTCATTTATTTCTTTTCAATCGTATTCACATTTTCGAAAGGCATGGTTTAGTTGAAATTTGACTTGTAACATTAAAATGAAAGGTATGATATGGGTTTGTAATTGCTCAGGTATATCGCTTTATTATGTCACTTTATGTAGCTGATGGGGCCCTTAAGAGAACCAAAAGGCATTAATTCAGAATCTTATTCACATTTTTGTAATGTACGTTTCAGTTTAATTATTCTTAAGACGCAATCTAGATTATGTACAGTCGAACTCACTTATAACGAGCACGATATTTACTCGTTATAACCGAGTGCTCATAAAAAACGGGTTCGTGAAAAAATCATAAAAATTCATAACATACCATACTCTTACTATATTATCTATACATACTTACTTTATTTTTTAAATCTGTACAGTACAAAAGAAGTTGGTTAATTTGCTTTGAACTATCTTATTGTCTCTATCTTGTGTTATTGTTCATCGCAGAAGACTCACGGCCCAAAAAACATTGTCATTTGCACAAATGGCTTCAAAGCAGTTAGACGTTTTTCTGCGAACTCAAAAGCCATTGAGTATGTTGGGGGCGGTTCAGCTTAAAATTCTTCACATTCGTCGATTTCATTATTTTTTTCATGTGCTTTAGCTTGAATTTCTAAAATATCCTCGGGAGTAGGTATCTCGGAAGTGATAACATTGCCATCCCCCCCCCAGTCAACAGGTACATAATTTTCAAATTCTTCTCTATTCATTTTCAAATTTTCCAAGTCGTATGCTTCTTCCTCGATGATTTGCCCTTCTTGAAAAATGTCCAATCCAGCCTTACGGAAGCAATTGGTAATGCATGTTGATGTAACGCTTTCCCATGCATTGCTTCGATTACGTTTACATTAGCATTTGAGGTTGTCCCTATTTTTTCTCTTCTATCGATAAGCATCAAAATCCGAGTGCTTAAAAAAGTTTGATTTAAAACTTCTGATGACGCCCTTGGTCCATGGGCAGGATAACACTTGTGGAATTCGGTTCCAAGAAAGAATTAGCTGAGCTGGAGAGGTGGAAATCAATAGAAATTTTATGAATCACAAAAATATTGCTTGCTTTAACCTGGGTTTGCTCGTTAAAAGCGAGTTATGCTCCCAGTTATGGGAGAGAGATCAGGAGACAGCTGGCCAAGGAAGTGATGGGAAAGCTTGAAGACATTTCATAGCAACACTTGCCTTGTGCGGCCGGGCATTATCTTGTTGAAAAGTAAGTCAGAGGTGTCACAAAAGGAACGGTAACACAACCGGTTGTAGAATGTCGTCTACATACCGCTGTGCTGTAAGTGTGCCAGAAATGTCTACCAAAGGGGTCCGGCTATCAAAGAAGAAGACAGGCGCCTCAATCCCATGATAGTACTTTACGCAAGTCCAACTTGATTGGCTAATCGGATCACATGACCTAGATACGTATGTCATGAGAATTTTTCTTTTGGCACAATTTATCTCTTCCTTTCTGCTTTCTTCTTTTCTTTTCAGATCCATGGCCATGGGTGGGTAGAGGTGGGAGCCGAAAATTGTATCCTTTTATTATATAAGTTAATAATTATATAAGTTAGTGTTTTATGTATGCTTTTTGTTACATCAGAATGGTCCTAAGCCAGGGGGTGGATACGACACCATCATCCTAAAGCAAAGGGGACGGCAGAGGGGCGGGAAAATATCAGCTGGTAGTGAGTTCAGGAGTGGTTCTTAGATTATTTATGTAAAATCAACGGAAGCTTTGAAAAATATAAAAAGGGTATTTAAAATTAGGAAAAGTAAATTAGAATGAAAAGGAATTAAATTGGAATTTTTTAAAAATAATTTGGAGGATCTAAAAATTTTTCCGCCAGCTGTGTACGAACTCGGGAAGTCATCCCCCCGCTGCCGAAGCTGATCTGAAGGTAGGTGACTTTAGCCATTAGGCCATCGTTGCTTCACGAAAAGAAGCTCTTTAAAGTATAAGTACCCTTAATATAAGTTGGCAAGAAATACTACTAACAACAACCATACAACATATATATGAGGAGCAAATCAGAGTCAACTTGTCGGACACATACGCTGTACGCTGAGGCGCTAGTGTAAGTATTGTATTTCTACGAAACAACGCGCATATTCAAAATCAAATGGTTACTGCAACAATCAGATTGGCGAGATATCCAAGTGAAGCCAAGCCCGTGAAACTAGCCAATCAAGTTGGACTTGCGTAAAGTACTATCATGGGATTGAGCCGCTTCTAAGAAGAAGGCACCCCAGACCATAACGTCCTGTTGTGGGCATGTGTGGCGTGCGATACTAAGGGCAAGATCCCCAACCTGCCCTGGACGTCTCCAGAAAAGTCTGCGGCTGACGTCAGGACACAGTTGGAAATGGGACTCGTTTATAAAGACTATAAGCCCACAGTCAGCGCCGTTCAAGTTGATCGAGACCGGCACCACTATAATTCTGCACCTTCTTGGTGCGTCGATTTTGTTTGTTATAGAATATATGGAACAGCTACACTCTACGTTTATGAGCGATGGCAACGGCCTTGGCGATTGTTTTGGCAAACTAGTAAAGTCGCCAAGGAAAAAATATTTTCCTAACTCTTTTTCTGTCAATTTTTTTTTACAACACACTTTTTAAACACATTTTAGAACGTTTTAAAAAGTATATTTTTTAAAAACTTTCACAAAAAGTAGTAAACTTAAGCACATATCAAAATACATTTGTGAACCAGCAGAGAAACTAAGCTACGAATGTTGGGTACCTTGAAACTTATCAATTACACTAAATACAGTGCGCATGTTGAAAAAGAAAAAGATTTACAAAAGAATAAAAAGCAAGAAGTAATACAACCTGATAATGTCAGAATTCTTTCGTAAAAAAATAATGAAAACGAAAATGGACAAAAAGAACTATTAATCCTTTTGTGAAAACTATTGTAATAAAATAAAAATTCCACAACTGTCAAAATACAAATCAATGGACCAATGGTATCACAGAAAACGATTTTAAAAGACCAATGCAATCAAAGGATATTTTAAAAACAAAATAACCAATGGAAGGAAAGAAAAAATTTCAAACGAATCAGTGAAATCAAACGATTTTAACGGATTTTGGAAGAGCTTTCTAGAATATTCAAAATGAAAATTAAAAGTTTCCGTTTGCCGAGGTTGCCATGAAAACCACAACAGCCGAAACGAAAGATGAGTTGCCTTAAATTATCGTAACTCGCTACTAGAAATGCGCCAAAAAAAAAAAATCGCCAAGCCGTTGCCATCACTCATAAACGTAGAGTGTAGCTGTACCGAATATATATTTCGCCAGATCTATTCATTTTAGCTATTGACGATAGTTCTCGTCGATACAAAATTGTGCCCGTTACTATAAGGGAAATGAAGATCCAAATAGGAGCGAAACAAATTATCTTTTGTTTAGAACTAGGGACAGTTTGGATCAGGTTTTGACGTAAGAGGAAACCACCAGGATGGTTAAGAAAGGCAATTTCTATTTTTAAACCCTCCGGTAAATTGGAAAACAAAGAAAATGGAAAATGAAACTCCCTTTGTTGTCCCTATCGTAGAGCCCTGTTGTGTCATTGTTAATGGCTCTACAAGAAGCTATTTTTAGAATTCATCACTGTAATAGATTGTCTACTATTGTTTTCTAATTAGAGTCGATATCGTTTCCGCTTCCATTACTTTTTCCTTTTCTCGGAGGAAAAATGCAGTTTTCATATACCCAACATTTGTCATTAACACGTCTTTTTTCGATATTCTGGTGCATTTTCTCTGGATGTATAATCTTTCTTTGCTCGCTTGTGGTAATAAAAGTAGCCTTCGCTTCAAACTATTTGGATTCAGCTTATGCTTAATTCAGCTTAATTCTTTTTTTTAAAAAATGACAAAATCTCTTGGGAATCGCATTTAAGAATTCAAGTTTTGTTGAAGTAGCATTGTTTTCATGTTACAAATGATTTTGAAGCATTGTTAGAAATTCACATAAAACGATTCCAAGAATGACAGGGTGGTCATGACTTCTTTGAAAGCTAATGTTCATGAAAAATTGAAGGATTGGTCTTGGATGAGCAACGTCTGTTGTTGTTCTCAGATAAAAATCAGCTATCCAGGAGCACCACTTGGATGAATTAACATCGCCCCATAACATTCATCTAATAATATTGCTTGCGTTTTATGTTTAAAGGAAACATTGTGCTGTCAGTGACAATGTTCCAAGATGTGATGTATGATTTCTAGCTTTAACTTCTATTTAAAAACATTAAGTTAATACTGTTTTGGAAAGAAAAATTTTTTTTTTGGATAACAAAAAAATGAAATTAATGACCGCTAATTTCGAACCTTGATACTTGCCCACAAGTAGGGGCCTCACATGAGATGGTTGGAGATCATTAGTTACATGATACCAAAGCTGCTGGACGTGAGAAATGTGCGACATGTTTTTGTACTATTTTCTAAATTTAAAAGTTATGGATTCTGTGTGGTATTTTGAATAAACAGAACTGTAAAGTGTGCAAAGGAAAAGAAAATATGTATATGGGGTGCAGGCGTTGGGTACGTTGAGTGTGTATTTGTATTTTTCATGCTGAGCCCGTCATTTTTTTTAAGTTTTGGGGCCCTCCATCTAATCTGGTACTTGGAGCCTGTCACCCAATTTCGGTTTCGCATTAGGGCCCGTCATCCAACCTGGTATTCGGGACCTGTTATCTAATTTCGTATTAGGGCCCGTCATCTAACCTGGTAATCTGGGCCTGTCATCGAATTTAGCACTGGGGCATAACCGACTGAGACGGAGTGCAGATAGGGAGATGTGTGCAAATAAGACTTGATGTGCAGACTGTCTTTATTGCCAATAAAAACACTGTTATCTTATGACAGATAACAATGCAATTTATTGGGAATAAAACATATTCAAACAAAATATTATTTTATTCGCAATTACTTTGGTGAACTTAAAACAATGATTCGATGTCCTTCAATCTGGATCATAGAAATTTTCGCTATGATATATTGATCTTTTAGTATTGCGTAGGAGGTCATTATCTGCCAGAACATTTTCTTCTGAAGAATATTTCAAGCAGTGGCACTCCTTTTACTAAACGTCTGAATCGATAACTCTAATTTTAAGACCGAACGTTATTCCAGGACATGGCTCTTATTACATGAGCTGTCCTGAGAAATGGTCAATTCATCGTAGGTGGGGATCATTGATCCTGCTTCTTCTGTTGCAGTTTATATTTGGTTTTTATGAAATCTACTACATTAGAGAGCCTAATATTTTTTGCACAATCTTTTGTTGCCACGAACGATATTAATAATTCTTATAATTGTCCACATACTAGTAATTTTGTTATATGTGGCGTGCTTTAATTTTAGTATCCATATTATTTTGCTTTTTGTTTCGGCTTTCAGAAACAAAATCACCTTATTTTGACATGTGTGGGTGTATAAAATGAAACCAGGGTTTGGGAAGATATTTTTATAATGCATCATATTTTGTGTTGGTATATACAGGTTTAGACTACTTCCATTTTTTGGCAGCAATAAATTATAAAGAAAAACGAAAAAGAAAAATTAGACAAACCTAATCAAGTGTTTCCGTCAAAAAGGAAATTTGAGGTGTCTTACAATGTGAGGCTCGGGTCAAACCTTTTATCAGAAGCCCTGGGAATACGCATATAATAACAATGCCTCGACCTTTGAATGAAATAGACGAAGTATTGCGAACTGCTTCATGCTATTTCTCCCGATCACTCGGTTTGAAGATCGCCGTGGTAATAGAAGAAAGCATGAATCAGAATCTAGGACTAACTGAAGAGTGTGAAGAAAAATGCTAGTTTATGCTTCGATAGCCTATTATTGTCCCACTTCGATTTCCAAACCACACTTTGGAAAAAGATCTTGCAATAACTATTCCGCTCATCACGTTCCTTCTATTTCATTTGAAGGTTGATGCTGCAAAGAATCACTTAGAAACTTTGTACGTAGCTACAATGTTTTGGTTATTAAATTGTTTGCCTTTTCTATATAGAAGTGAAAATTCTCAATATCGTCTTGCATTCTGAATTGTTGTTTCCAATGTCCTGTTGTATTTTCAACTTCTGTTGTATAGAAGCACTATCTTCCTTGTGAACTTTCTCTACATGTTGCAAAAAATGACAGTAGAGCGGAAAACCAAACCAAATCCAAGTCAAAGCCTACTCGTGTGTTTACAAAACGTTGATTAGGGAGGCGTGTGCTCTATGCAAATAAACACTACTGGATGTTTACAACGCACGGCGTCTGCGAGAATCATCCTGTAAATTGCTATTTTTACGCGCGATTGAGGAAAATGTGTTAAGGCCATTTGTTCATCACTCTGTCCTTGAACTGTTACTTGATATACGAGACAAGCCAGCGATAGATGGACGGATTTTCCTCTGATTTTGCCTTTTATGCATAGCGAGCGACATCGATTTCGGAAGCGGGACAACTTCGGATCATCATCAACACCGCAGACCTTGTCGACTCATGAAGTCGCTGGTTAGTAATTGGGTTAATAAACAGAGCTTTAAAGGGAAACTGTGCCAATCGTGTTTCTTTCCGATTATAGGATTAGTTTCCTGAATGAATAAGACGGTTAAAGTTAAACATGTGAGGTCGAATAAAAGACAAAATCCTTCGCCTAACTGGTAGTCAACGTAAAAAATGACTATCAAAGAAGATAAAAGCAAGAGGATTTTTACTGTCATCTGTTTGAATCTTCTTTATTGGCTTTTGAAGCTTTTTGACAAACTAAATGGACCTTCGTAGCTCGGCATTATCTAATAAAAAAAATCAAACTTCAGAAAAATTTAGTGACAAAAAAATTTAAATATCCACAAAACTGGAAGTAGTAACAGCGATTTTTTAACCCAAATCTCAGTCAGACGTCTGTTATATCATAACGTCTGATTTTCGCTGATAAAAGCCAAGCAAGCACTGCTGATTTTTTGCCTTTTGTCGAATCTCAGCAATTTTCACTGCAAAAGCCAAACAGGTACTGCTGATTTTTGCTTTCTATCTAATCTCAGCATCCTAAATTCTCAATGGATGTGTTTTGCGGAACTGTATAGAAAGAAGTTCTGAAACAAAACTCAAACTCATTTCATGTACAAACATTTCTGTCCATGGGATTCAGATTTCTCAAATTATTTCCTGATATTACTTATTGTCAGATGTCCTTTTCACAATCACCTTAGAAATGTCTTGTTGTTTGTTGCTTTGATGAAGTTTTAAGGTATAATGTGCTATCATAAATATAAGCACTATGACTTGTATCTGATTCAAGTTGATAGAACTATTTGCAACTATTTTTATACCCAATGATTTGAAGTAATATTAAAGCCAAATTTAAATCTAGCGGAAATGTTTGAACTAATTTTTCGAACTAATAAAGTCGAAATCATCTGATAATTTTTCCACATTCCTATCCTTTTGCCAAATTTATTCCAAAACTGAATGAAAATAAAATCCCTTATAAATAAGATTTGACACCAATGGGCAAAAACGCTTGTAATATTCGCACTACGGTTCTCATTTGTATTTGAGTGCATACTTTATTTAGCAGTTAAACTATTATGTGAATTATGCAGAAAATATGTGTCTTCACACAACTAATATAAATTTCTATATGTTATAAAACAATAATTTGTTTTAAGTTGATCTGAAAACGTTTCCTGTTCTATTTTGAAGTGCTTAGACTTCCTTGCTTATCTCGCATCATCGCTAGGAGTTGACACCATTCCTTTTATTAGTATACAACATTCCTCAAATGTGGAGCACTTTTGGATAAAATATGTAACGCATGGAATACATAAATGTGACAGTCTAATAAAATGCCTAGTGGAAACTTACTGGATTGAGGACTTTATATGTATATTTATGGTTTTATTTTCTTGCTCCAGATTTCGCTAAATTCACCATAATTTTAATGATTTGCCATAGTTTATTGCTGTAAAATTTCTTCAGGGATGCTCGACGAAAAGTTGTATTGATAGTTTTACAAAAAAGTTTTTAAGATAGTGAAATAAAAAAAAAATAGTTAGGGAATATGGTTAATAGAGTACAGCAAACATTAGTTCTAATATGTATTAGAACAATATTAAGTCAACAGAAACTGTAGCACGTGAATGCTATTCAGGTACTCTTCACATGGTATTGTTATGCTTAATTTGTACAACATATCAATTAAGGATATCTCGTTTGTATCGCAGCTAGAGGAACGATGAAAATTTTGCATCGTTCTATCAATTACTAGTTCAGAATCTTGTACTTAATAGTTATTAGCAAGTTAGTGTGAGAGGCTGGCGCTATTTGTAGGAAATGAAAAGCTGCCCATCCTTAATTTAATATAGAAATACGTTGTTTTCATTATCTGTGGCGAAATGATAACACAGCCCAACATATAATTTGGTGCAGACATTTTTAAAACTGATTTTATGTGTATTTGATGTGTTGAAAACAAATATGACGTTAGTGTTTGCCCGTCACCTCTTCTTTGTGAGATATGACAGTATCGTTATTTACGTTAAAACAATGAATTAGGCTTAGCTATAGACGTTAAAACCTTTTCCTTAATAAATTTTGTAAAACATTTTAATTAATTGAAAAAAAAACTCAGCACACACACAACACTCCATAAATCTACAATAGTTTAATTAAAAATTTGAAATGAGAATATTCAAATAAAATCAAAAGGAAAAGTTAATTTTGTTCCACTCTGAAAGTTACTTTTGTTTAAAATTCTTGAATGAATTTTGTTTCCACAGTTTCTTCACAGATTCTAACAGTAATCTGCCATCATATAAGTATCCCATCTGCCCTGTCATCGGTCCTCCATTGTCTTTATGTCCTGGTGAAATCGTTCACCTTGTTCTTCACTAGTACCGACAATATTTTCAGGGAAACGGTCTAAATGGCTGTACAAGTAATGAACCTTTATGCTCATATTTCAACCAAGGTCTCTGTGTTAAGCATACTGTTAACTAGTTCAACATAGTTTTCAGCCTTGTGATTGCCCAGAAAGCTCTTGACAACAAGGACATATGAGATCCACGCTTTTCGCTGTCGCATTCATGTAATCCACGAAATAAGTATCGTTTATGAGCTGTCTGATTTGAGGAACATCAAAAATTCCAGCTTTAATTTTTCTTTACTTGTTCCAGGTATTTTTTTGTCCTATTGTGCAACGGTCTATCCTGATCAAGAGCTTTTATGCATTTTTTCATTAACCCTTGCTTTATATGCAGCGGGGGCAAGATGGTTCTGTCTCGTCCGACTAATGGTTCACGAATGACCATTCTTTCTCCAACAACCATGTTTTCTCTCGTAGGTCACTCTATTGTGAGTCCTTTCTCTTTTCCTTTTCTTATCCAGTGGTATTATTGGGCTCTGCTATCCCATGGGCACAAGAAGCAAGGATATTTCGTGTAGCTCCCTTGCTGACCAGGAGAAAGTTAGCCATTTTAAGTCTGAATGAGGAGTCTTGTAGAGGCTAAATTAGGAGGTGTTCAAAATTAGATATGTTACCGTTCTTGCTGTGGTAATTTTGGTTTATGCCGGCAACATTTACATTACAAAAATAACAGTCATCAAAGTAGTTTAAGGATTCCCTCCCAAACTATTAGGACACCAAATTTTAGACTACATCTCTTCCCATTTGTCGACTGTCGAAGGCGTTCTAAACACGTGTAAAACCCAAACTT
This sequence comes from Metellina segmentata, assembly GCA_947359465.1. Lineage (NCBI taxonomy): Eukaryota > Metazoa > Arthropoda > Arachnida > Araneae > Tetragnathidae > Metellina > Metellina segmentata. The sequence goes on along the minus strand of OX375873.1, from coordinate 76,232,968 downwards.
TATCTTGGTCACCAAGCCTAACGCCAAAGTACCCAAGGTAAGCTATTTTAACAAAATCAGAAATAGCTGTTCTGTTCTCTTTTAGGGTGTACTCACCACATCTGTAGCAAAACACATCAAGATGGTTCAAACAATTTCTTCGACTGGATTCCATTCTGTAAGTTATGTTAGATGTAAACACTAGGTTTATGTAAACAAATATGACTTCATACAATCAGACGACAGCTGTACAGAGAAGAAGAAAAAAAAAGCAGGAACCAATCCACCTAAAAAACTTAATCACTGCTCAATGAGTTGTATTACAAAATATTTCATAATTTAGCTACCCTGAATCTCAAAAAGTAAAGCTGATATAGCCAAACTGTTTTCATATTTGAAACCAGCATACCAAATATAGTCAAAATGAGTTTAAAAAATTCCAGGCACCAAACAAAATTATTATTTTTTTGTCAGGCCGTGTAAGTTAATGGTTTTGTGAGAATTTGTGCGTTTTCATGATGCAGATGTACACAATTTCATGTCTGCTGCGCCCCCGACTATAAATAAAGTGGACCACATTTTTTGTTTGAATAAGGGGAGGGCGTGTGTGAGGTAGATTTGGCAGCAATAATAATTTTTTAGGTGAGAATTACTTGTTAATTATCAATGATACAGGTTGCATTATTCTCCATTACTCCAGACTTGTAGTCTGTAGTCTGGAGTTTATGATGAAGAAATATATTTAAGTTACCCCAACACTTGTCTCTTAATTAGCCCGCAATACACTTGTTTCGATTCAAAATTTGAAAAGTTTGCTCACTCAAAATTGTGCTCCCATAGAAACTTAAAATATTCTCGTCAAACTTTTAAACTTATACTTTTTCAGGCTTAAGTTGATGAATTTGTTCGTAGGAGATCGGTGCATACCTGGTCCTGGAAAAGCTGGTCCCTAATTCTTCTAGCAAAAGAAACTTCTCTGGTGTGTGTGTGTGTAATGTACTACCTATGAATTCCAATTACTGTGTCCCCAATTTGAACTCAATTTATAATTTTTTTCCTCTTATTTCACCGGTACCTGCCATTCCTCCTTGGTTGTATTTCCTCTCTTCTGTGAAAATTAAGTGTCAAGTTGGCGCAGCATGGCCAAATATGACCCTTGCGCCATAATTCAACCAACCATTGATATATATCTGCCTTAGAGATAATTTGGCACTATATATTCTTACAACCTATTAAAAGGCAAACATTTTTTTATCTAGTCTAATCCAATCCAGCGGATGTAAGCCCTTTGCGGACCGAATCCGGTCCTATGTCTGTCATTTGTAATTGTCAAACCTGCCACTGGGAATATCAAAAAACTCCGGAAATCAAACTTTATTTTTCGGAACCAAGTTTGTACATCATTTTACCAGTAGCGTGGCGTAACATTGTTTAGTGAGTATAAATGGATTGGATCGAAAGCATAAATAAACGAATCTCATTATTTACTTTTGACAACCCTATATCACTTCGCTCTATTCGCTGTTGTTTCTTTACCACGTAAAATACAATTAATATTTAACCCAAAATTAATAAAGTCAAAAGGGCACGATTGTATCCAGACTTGGCAATTCTTTGTGGGTGATGCGATCTTTTACAAAGACTGATAATTACAAAGAATGATAAACCATCCAAGACCCACTGCGCTTATTATCTTTACAAGATACTGGTTTCAGTATGAGGTAGGTAAGAAGAGTGTGCTGAAGGTACACTTTGTGCATGACAAAAGTCATTAGCCAATCATAGTAAGAAACCATTTGAGGCTGCAAGGATGGCCATCAGCACTCCCTAGTTGTTTTTGTGGTAAAATAAAGGATGGTGAAATAGAATCTGATTTCTCAACCAAATTCGTTGTTTTCTCTTCAGATCTTATCTATTTTTATTTCTTCATCACTGAATTTTAATATTTTTGACTAGGGGATGCCAGGTTTTCTAGATGATCTTCCGGGCCGCGGTGGTCCAGTTGAAAGAGTAACGGATTAGCAACCGGAGGGTTGTGAGTTAGAAATTCGGTCCAACCCAAGATGGGGACTGGTGCACGATAAATTTGTCGTTGCCTCAAATGTCCTCACATTGGAGTGGTGTGAAATATGGAGAATGGGGTGCCAGCTTAAGTATTTATCTCGTCATGTGACTGGGGTTCAAATTATGAGTTGTACTCGAAGCTTTCCCTTCAGGATTGATCAAGGACCGTCGCCAATTGGCCGTTGTCTGCTTCTAACCTTTCATGAATGCTACGTTTTTATAGTCTTTAAAATGCATATTTTATATTGTAATAAAAAAATCTACAAGCAACTGAAAGAGTGAAGTAATTTTAATACCGATTACTTTATCCTCTTGCATACACCAGCATGTTACACGCATTAAAAAAAGTGTTTTGTCCAGAGTTTTAAGATTGCTAATCACCGATTCGATTCCTCCTTGAAAATATTTCGAATGATAGCTTAACTTTTGGTGAAAAACAGCATTTAAAATCTGATACAATTGTAGTGGACTCATTTTTCATTATCCATGCTTGTCGCTCTATCTACGTTGTTTCATTTAATGAGATGGTAGAACAGAAATTAAATAGTCCTTCAGATAAGAATGTCAGGATTGAATGAATGCTTATCAAAATTTCTATCCACCAAGCCGTTTTTTCGACAATATCTTCAAAATATTTTGCAGGAAAACGCCGCCATATGTTGACAACAAATTTTCATAAACTTTTTAGTCTGATTGATTGGAGATAAATTGAAAGTTTTTCTTAAGCATGATAGACCATCACAGAATTGAAGGCAATAGTTTTTAAAACTAAAGAACGTTTAATACTACACCTATCTTTTTACGAAACCTAAGGGGCTGACAAAGTCCCTGCAACTGAAAAATTTTAATTAGTTTTTTTTTATAATATCTGTGCGGGGCCCGATAAAAGTTCGTAAACTTGTATGGGTTCGAAAAGTAGTATTCTGTATTAAAAAGTAAATATAAAAGAAACATCAGTTCAATATTTCTGTAAAATTTTTCTTGTCCATTTTGTTTTATGACACATATACAATTTACCTAGTACGTACTAGCATAAAGTCATAACAAAATTTACCGTGTTGTTGAAACACCTGTATTTTGCTGTCTATGACAATGAAGATTGCTCCAAGTTGTACTGAGTTCTCCCTGACTCAATATTTTGCATCTTGACCTATTTATTCAATCTATCTTGGTCTTGACCTATCCTGATATTTTAATTCGATAATATGGGTCTTTCTGACGTAGGAAAGGGAAATCGTAAGAGAGAAAAAGTGAATGTTCTAGATTTATTAAAGAAAACTTTTGGTATTAATATTTATACTTCTATTAGCTGTATTTATTGAACTCATGATAATTAAAAAGCAACAAATCTCTTCTGATTTATTAGATATTATATAGAAAATGTGTCGAAAGCCTTTTTCTGTTAGAAACGTTAAAAGAAATGACCGTAGAGCCATAAAACGGTCCCATCGCTTTTTTGTTTGATGAAAAGATCTTTATCGTGTTCTGCTTTTCTCTTGTCTAAAATTATTTTGAATACCATGTCTAAATGTCAGTTTTATTTATTGTGATATACAACAGACTTCAGTTCTTGATGTTACTTTTGTCCAAAAAATCGATTCTTTTTCGATTCTGGAAGACTTCAAATTGTTTCAAGGTCCAATAAAGGGTTCTCTATGTAAATTGCAATTTAAATAATTTCTGAAGTAATATAGTGCTTCAAAACACCGAGACGTTGTTCTTGGATCTTTCCATAAGGGATTGATCCTGAACCGTCACCAATAACCCGTTGTGTTGTACTAGTGCTACGTTTATTACCTACCTATCTAAAGCAATATATTGTGGAAATTTTATGTATATATATATATATATATACAGGGTGTTTCAGTGAACCGTTTCAGAACTTCTAAGAGGGGTAGGGTACATCCTGACGAACCAAAATCATATACCAATGGGCAGTCAGAAATGCTTTCCTGACGCGATGGATGGCGTTGTGCGAAAATCCCGAGCTTTCGTGTAGGGAATCTTCATTTCGCACAAGAACGCCAAGTTAGTAGGATGGATGATTACACTATCGCAGAGTTAGCCGATATGCATTTGGTGTACGGGGCTGCAAATTGTAGTGGGCCAGCCGCACAACGTTTGTACGCGGAACGATATCCGACGAGGCGTATCCCCAGTCATAATTTCTTTGCAAGACTGCACCAGAGGTTAGCTGAGACAGGTTCATTAGAAATAGCTGACAGGAACAGGGTAAGAACAGCAGGGACTGCAGACGTCGAACAGAATGTGCTGCAGCATGTACAGGGGAATCCAAGAACGAGTACACGAAGTGTAGCAAACGCAGTCGGAGTTTCCCATCGCAGTGCCTGGAGGATTCTCCGAGAAGAAGACATGCATCTGTTTCACGTGCAGCGTGTCCAGACACAGCAACCGGAGGATTATGCACCTCGTATTGCTTTCGCACAGTGGTACCTTGGAAAATGTGCTACAAATCCCCTTTTTCCTGCTGAAGTGTTGTTTTCCGATGAGGCATCCTTCACAAGGGAAGGAATTTTCAACACGCAAAACGACCATATCTGGGCGGTCGAGAACCCGCATGCAATACGACGTCGTGCAGCACAGATTCGATTTTCGGTCAATGTATGGGCCGGTATTATGGGAGATCACCTCATCGGACCTTACCTGTTACCGTCTCGTCTAACCGGACCTAACTACTTGCTCTTTCTGCAGCAAGTATTGCCACAACTTTTGAGAGATGAACAGATTTCTGCATCGACGCAACAGCCAATGTGGTTCCAACACGATGGAGCCTCTGCCCATTATAGCGGAGATGTTCGTAACTACCTGGATGTCACATTTGGTCAGCAGTGGATCGGACGTGGTGGTCCCGTGCGTTGGCCTGCTCGGTCACCCGACCTATCATGTCTTGATTTTTATTTCGGGGGTCATCTGAAATCGCTAATTTATGACACCCCTGTTGACAATGTTGAGGAGCTGGTTGCAATAATTGCAGTAGCTGCTGGAGAAATTCGAGATATGCCTGGAGTATTCCAGAATGTTTGGATGTCCATGCGTCGGAGATATGAGGCTTGCATTGTAGCCCGTGGAAGAAACTTCGAACACTTACTTTAATCCATGTACCTTTTGCTTCTTTTCATGTATTATTAAAACGATTTCTCACTTACGGTCTCTTTTCTTTACGGTGCTTCTGTGTACAACACCGCTTCAGGAAAGCATTTCCGACCCCACATTGCTATATGATTTCGAGTTGTCAGGATGTACCCTACCCCTCATAGAAGTTCTGAAACGGTTCACTGAAACACCCTGTATATATATATATATATATATATGAAGGTGAAAAAACACTCAAAAGTATTTGTCTATTGTCAGGAATTTTAGAGCAGTCCTTGAAGCGATCTTCAGTCATTTCGTTCAATTCGCAAAATGGAGTGATCTTGCTATTCCAATAAGGGGTTTGTCTTTGTAGGGTCGAACTTTAGTTAGGGACGAACTGGAATATGAACTTTATTCCTAAAACATTCCAGTTTTTTTCCTGTAGGCATCTTCTTTGTACATTGAGAGTCTTTATAGATGAGCATATAAGCCTCTGTTGCGTAGAGGTAAAGGGGATTTAGGCTGGTGCTCCAACCAAATTGGTCCGCTTGTTAATTGCCATATACTATACATCACATTGTAATCCACTGTTAGTCAACTTTTTTCTTTTCCCTCCCAAGGTGGCTTAGCTTTTTTTCTACATCGATACACAGTATCATATTTATTTTGACTATGGTTGGTAAGAGTTATTATTGCGGCCCGAGAATCGACGAAAAACACAACATTGTTTTTAGGACGGGTCTCGACTTCATACACAGCCAGGCAAACGGCAGCAATCTCCCCATGGAAGTTACCGCAGTATTTTTCCGCAGGACAGTGCAGTCTGAAACTTCAAAATGTCTAAAGTTCAAAGTCCAAATAAGACACCAGCTCGAGCGTTTCTGATGACGTTTTCAGCCGATCCGTCCGTGTAAACATGTAGCTAGGTCTCCCCAGGGCATCTTGCATGGATTGTAGTCAAAGCCTCGCATTTTAATTCTGAATCCAGAGATACTATTTTTACATCCCAAACAAGGTCTAGATGTCGTTCAGCCGTTTTTAAATTCTCCAAAGGACACCATACTCTTGTGTAGAATAAACGGTCAAGAGGGTGGGAACATCTAAAGTGTAACGTACTTTTCTCACCCATGAAAGAAATGTTCTCTGAGTCTTTCAGTTGCTGGATTGTAATAAGTCCAAAAGTAGTCTCTTTGAATATATTTTCTACAAGGAACAGTTGCACGTTTTCACTGGTATCACTTACAGGTTCCAACCCAGTCCATTGCTGCTATTGGTGCTGCTTTTTTGCCATCAGTTATAAATCTCAAGAAACAATTACATTAACTATAATTGAAAACACAATAGTCGAATATGAAAATGTAATTTGCACCAATTTATAGCTTTATTTCAGATTAAGCTGTTCTGATATTAATTTACAGTATTTATTCGTTTCCTTCCCTGCACTTTGGTATAATAATGTGCTACTGCTTTGAATAGCGTTTTTTTTTTTTTTGTGTTCATGAACTTTCTCAAAGGATTTGTTAAAAGAACGCTCAATTGTCACAGTAATGCATTTTCTGCACAACATTTGGGTTAAGGTAGCCCAGTTCGCAGTCGCAAACTAGAAAACGGAGAGGTACGAGTTGGAAATTCGATCCAACCAAAGATACCGTCGTATATGTGGAGACTGCTGCGCGTTAAATCTGTCGTGACTTCAAATGTCCTACCGTTGGCTTGATGCAGAAGTTTGGTGAGTGAGGTGCCAGCTCAGGTGTTGACCTTATCTCAGCGTGGTTCGAAATTACGAGGGGCTGTCTTCGGCTCTTTCCCTCTGGTATTGATCCCGTACCTAGCGATCTCCACAAAATTTTAAAATTGTTTGAATAGAAACTTTCATTTAAATACGCACGTCTTCTATGTTGGTGCTACCCTGAAACATTTGTGCTAAATGTGTCAAAGTGTAGATTATTGCCTGAATTATTTATCTGGGCTTAATAGTTGTAGGGCTATTCAGGTTCATTTCTTATAACTCATCCTGCGTCTATTTCTCTCTTCTGTGTCTTTAAATTTCCGTGTGTGTATGTCAATTATTTGATGTTATCTGTCTTGTGTTTTGAGTTTTTTTGTGTGCAAATTATGACTTTTGTGACATAAAAGCCAAACAACTGAGTGACTAAAATCAACTTTTTTACCAATTAGACCCGTGTGATATAAAAGCCAACCAACTGAGTGACTAAATTCAACTTTTTGCCAATTATGACACTTGTGACCAAAAAAATACAAACTGAGTGACTAAATTCAAAATCCTTTTCGATCACCGAAACCAAAATATTTTTGTGATAGCTATGCTCATAATTTAATTATTACCCCTAGATTAATAGTGTTATGGGGTCATGCACTAGTGGAATGTGTGTATTGTTCATAAATTCTGCCTAAAATACAAATCTAATGTTAAATAAATTTCAGTCGAGATTAATATACATTTGTGAACTATAATTAGAAACCATTTGTGACTGCAATCAACAATTTAAATAAACATACTCGCAGTTTTCAACAACAACGAACACAACAAAAATTAAACTCAGTCTAAATCGCACAGAACAGCATTTTCATTGACATGGCGGTTTTTCAACATTTATGCCTAATTGTTTCCTTCGACTGTACGTAAGCTATGTCCAAACTGTTTTCCAGAAGGTGTTGCCGTTCTCGCGAAAAATACTACATCCATCCTCTTTTTTTCACTCTCCCAAGTACTTTTATCGTATGCAGTGTTTCTTGTGTCCATACGATTACGTTGTATTCATTTCAAAAACATATTTCATCAGCCGAACTTTTTGTTTATCAAGCTGAATTCCGCGTCTGTCTTTATCACGCACGACGTTGACACGTTGTCTTGCTCTTCCAAATGGGTTTCCTCGAAAGAAAATTTCCTCGTTCAGACGGAGCAGAGTACATTATTTGCAACCATTCACGTAGTTCGGATATTTCGCGACGTTTCTGGTCATTCGTATTTCCACCATAGAAGCTGTTTCTGGTTCCCTGGGTTGTGAATTGTGATCGTGTTGTTTTTGTGAGCGTATATTTTCCTATTTTCGGATTGAAAAATAAATTCCTTTCATTCGCGCGCGTTTGTATCAAAATTATTTTTTCGCTAAAATCGATTTGATGTTTACGTATGAATATTTCATATCTGCCAACTTTTCCAGATTTTTCTTAGGTAATGGTGACGGTAATTAATTAACGTCGCACTGAAATAACACAACGGGCTATTGACGACGGTCCGGGATCAATCCCCAAGTAAAAGATCCGAGGAAAACACAAATTTTGAACCACGGTCAGATGACTGGGTCACCTGAGCTGGCACCCCACTCTAAAAACCTCCACGCCACGCCAAGATGAGGACATTTGAGGCCACGATATATTTAACATGCAAAAACCCCACCCACACGACGGCCTTTGGTTGGAACGAGTGTCGAACTCTCAACCCTTCGATTGTGAATACGTCATTCTTCCAACCTGGCTATCATGGATTGATTTTTTTTCGGTGAGAAAATTTTCATGTGATGACAGTTTCGAAGTTTGGGGACAAAGTCGGTGGCAACCATGAAAGAAAAACATCGTAATCACAGTGTTAGCTAAATTGTCCCCAAAACCTTCCGTGGCACTAAATTTCAAGAAGCTACGAATATTCCTCTATAACTGTCATAAAAAAAGTTTTAATTGCTCCTTTTTCGTATATTTGGCGAGATTTTGTATCAAATATCGCCAAATCGTTGCCTCAAGTTTGACCTGCCACCAAGCCAAAAAAACAGTAGTTGAAAGTAGAGTAACTTTTCAGTTTTGAATTTTTTTCCCAGAGTCCAATTTGGCACAATGTTTTATTTTAAGAATTATTCTTAGGCATTTTTCCTTTTTAACAGTTGCTATCGGTTTTTTGTCGTATAATTCTTCTAGTTTTTTTTTTCTTGGAGATTGGCAGGTGTGCTATTTGCAGGTTACCCACATGGGGTATAGATATCATGGGTAGTAAGGTAGTGCAGCCCTTAAAATATAGAAAAGTTTTTTGTAGAGTAATATTGATAAATAATTAGATTTGAAATGCAAATTGTTTCCTATGTAACATTTACCCATCTTCTTGAACGAATGCGATCCATAGCTTGGAATTTATAGGACTTCAAAACCCGATGAATTATTTGTAATAAACTTGTATTTTGTTTTGCCACAATGGATAAAAAAGTTGTCCCTTTTTTCTTTTTCTTCTGCAACGAAGATAAATATCCACGACGAGAAACTGATCTCCTTACGTCCTTGAAAATTTAACTTGTGATGTTATGAAATGTTTCCATACTGACATTTATCAATACCGAGAGTAAAGCAAATCAATAGATTGAAGGAAAATGATAGAATGAATCGAAACGTAAATAATCTTAGTTATTGCCATTTAAAACAATGAAAACTAGAAAATAGTTGAAAGGGTATTTTAAACCAATTCACTTCTTTGAACACAAAACAAATGATGAGTGATGAAACGAATTTTATTCTCCAAACCTAAAACTTAGTTTTAGTGGGTTGAAACCGGTTCCATTGGATCTTCAATGATACACAACAGATTTACGGCCAGCAAATCAATGCTAAATAAAAAAAACGAGGATGTTTCTTCTATATGATGGAAGGAATTTCAGCTATTCGAAATGATTATTCAATGACATGTTAGCTTATAAAAGGTTTGTCAACAATTAAATTACAGAAAACTTAAGAATTTTTTTCGATTGCGAATGATTTTAAATGGTTCTGGAATGTTTGTAATGTTTCATGGAGCTAAGTTTTTCAAGTGTTGTACTAGATACTTTTGATTGAAGATTTCCATGGCCTCAATATTGGTTTAAGCTTCTCTCATATTGAGAGATAAAAGAGGCTATATACACATACGACATACTATACATATAAGCACACAAAGAAGTAAGTGCCTCTTAACATTTATTGGAAACAAATGGCGAAAATAAAGAGTACGATGAAAATTAATGGAAGTAACTAGTCAAGACAAGTAATCGAGCGCTGTTGCCCAATTATTACTTTTGAAAAAAAAAAATACAATGTTAATTACATCTAACACGATAGCTTTTGTAAGTATAAAAAATGCTTTCATAAAGACGATGGAAATCAATCGAAATTGATCAAGATGAATAATCGAGTGATGTTGCCCGACTAGAACATTTGCAATGCCAAAATGAAAAAAGTCCAATGCTAATTACATCTTAGACGAGAGCATTTGGAAATGTATAAAATGTTTTCATTAATACACCATCATTCGGTTCATTTAGACTTCCTGAAAACGATCGAAAGTGAAACGATTTTGAAACGACTCTTGCTCCGGTAATAATTAAAAGCAAATAAAACATTCATACTTCAAACCTATCTTTTATGCAAACCCTGCGAGTTTTACGTGTACTTTGAAGCGCCGTGGATTTGCACATTCATGGTTTTGAAAGTGCAGGTGAGCATTTTTCGTTGAAGTTTGCATCAGATATGAGGTCGATTATTTATTTTCGTTACATAAGCTGAGCTTTTTTTTCATCCATTCTCACGCATTATCTATTCTACCCAGAAATCCAGCACTTCGTTCGGTCGCGCTTGTATCATGTAGGCCACGGTCATGCCACTGATTTCGACGCGTTTTCTCCTTCTCTTTCCAGTGCTTTCATGCATGTACCGACCTCGTTCGTTCGAATACTACTACTGTAAACTACCTCGATTCTCCACTACCTTGTTTGCTGAAATTCGTGTGGCATTTCTGTGGGCCATCCCACTACCCCTTTTTTATCTGCTTTATTTCCCATTAAAGATTAAAACGCAGGCGGAAGGGTCGGCCGGGGGGGGGGGGGGTCGAGAAGGGGTAAGGAATTCAGTCTTCCGCCCCTTTTCTCATTTCATCAAAAGCGCCCTTTTGCGAGGGCAGTTTAATGATTTGAAAAATATGTGTTATGATTGTGGAGATCGCATTTGGTACTCTCTCCACTACCTACTTGCAAATATCTGTGGGGCATTGCTATGGACTATCTCATTAGCCCTTTTTTGTCTGCTCAATTTGCTATTAAAAATAAAAACGCAAGCGGAATGGGCAGAAGGGATGGGGATCTGTCTTCTGCCCCTTTTCTCAGTTTATCAAAAGCGCCCTTTTGCGAGGGCAGTTTTACGATTTGAAAAATATGTATTATGATTAGCCAAATATGATTGTGGAGATCGCATTTGGTACTCTCTCCACGACCTATTTGCAAAAATCTGTGTGGCATTGCTATGTACTATCTCAAAAGCCCTTTTTGTCTGCTCAATTTGCTATTAAAAATAAAAACGCAAGCAGATTGGGGCAGAGGGGATGGGGATCTGTCTTCTGCGGCTTTTCTCATTTCATCAAAATCGCCTTTGCTAGGGCAGTTTTACGATTTGAAAAATATGTATTATGATTAGCCAAATATGATTGTGGAGATCGCATTTGGTACTCTCTCCACGACCTACTTGCAAAAATCTGTGTGGCATTGCTATGGACTATCTCATTAGCCCTTTTTTGTCTGCTCAATTTGCTATTAAAAATAAAAACGCAAGCGGAATGGGCAGAAGGGATGGGGATCTGTCTTCTGCCCCTTTTCTCAGATTATTAAAGTACCCTTTTGCGGGGGCACTTTTATGATTTAAAAAATGAGTAAATTACGATAAGCAAAATATGATTGTGGAGATCGCAATTTTAGGAGGTTTTGAATTTTGGCACGATACTCCCGTCACGGTGGAAAGGAACACCAACTTTACACGAGAATACCTCGATGTAAATATTGTAAATACATTTCACCGCAACGTGTGTTTAATTAATTGTTCTCACATGCTGATGAGCAGAAAATTTGTTTCTGTGTATAGAAACGATAAGAATAAAAAATTGAGACAAAATGGTAGTCTGTCAATTCTTTTAGAGGAGTTTGAAGCCTTTTTCTGAATAGGGTCTGATATAAATGTTTGACTTTGACTTTATTTGAATTTGGAATTCTCACGTGTATTCATATTTTTTTGTTTAAAAGCTTTGAAAATTTGTACGATAGAATTTATTTGTTTACGGCCTTGGGTTCATGTGCGACTTCTTTGTAGTTTGAAACCGGAATCTTGAACACTTACTGCCTGATGCATTTAGCATAAAATAAACGGCTATTGATTACGGTAAACATTGTTACGGAATTGTTTGAAAGATGAATCAAAATCTATATATTGCTATTTTTGCTTATTATATGCGTGGAGAGTGTATACATAATGATTCGAGATCCTTTCCCCTCCACAACTAAAACCTGTAACCCTTTTTACAATAATGTTGTGATTGTGAAATTTCAAAAAATTAAAAAAAAATATTACGATTTACAAGATTGCATGTGACAATGTGGATAAACCGTTTTTTTTTCTTTTTGTTTTAGAAGCTTTGGTAATTTACTGTAGAATTTCTTTGTTCACAGCCTCGCACAAGCACGACTTTTTATCTTTAAACTGGTATCTTTGATACTAAATGCCTGAGATATTTAGTTTTTAATGAACGTTTTTCTCTGTTAGCATTTTCCCATTAAACATCTTGCATATTGTTTGCATACACTTACATATTTGTTTGAAAGATGAATAAAATCAATTTTTTTAAAAGAGATATTGGAAAGGTTTGAACCAGCCTTTCTGACAAATCTGTTGAACGCAATTTACCTAAAGCTCTAGGAGTCGCTTGTTAGGGTCCCAACTACACATGACCATCTGATTCCATCTGAACGTCAATACAAGCTCATTTACTTCGTATTGGGCTTTCTGACTATCTAGACTTACTTCAGGGTGGTAACAGAACCTGGAAAACCGGGAAATCAGGGAATTCTCTGGAAACTTTTTATTTCTGGAAAAATCAGGGAAATCTCAGGGAAAATTTCCAAATTTTACAAAAAATCAGGGAAATTTTGACAGCTTAAATGTCTACCATTATCGTTTGTCCTATTTAGAGATGCGCGATTACGAGTGCTTTTGAGAATCGAATAAATCTTATTCGCCGAAATTGTAATTAGAATTAAGAACCATAGCGTCGTAATTTTTGAATGCCACGTTTTTTTCGCGGCTGCAGAGTCTTGTCGCCGTGAGACTAGCGATACAACTTGTGGGATACAATTTGAAATTTGTGTAACAAATTATGTTTATTGTGTATTAAATTAATTATATTTGTTTGCAATTACATTTTTGTAGAATTTTTTATGTATAATTGCATTTGGTTTCGATGAATAGTATGACAATGTAGTGTCAGGTGTAAAAACTTCATAAAATATTTTGCATTTTTTCTAAAGTTTTTTCAATTTTAATTAAAAAAATTCCATTAAGGTTTCCAACCCTTACAATAACAATTAAAATATCTGTAGAGAAAAAATGCAAAATATTTGTGAAGAATGATCCTTTTACACCCTCTGACCTTAAATATTTAAAAATAGTGTTGGGTGGACGCTGTATATCGATACCAATCACGGATCACAACATTTCTAAAGGGAATAGTTAAATCAGGGAAATTTTTGTGAGACTATCAGGGAAATCATGGAAATATCAGGGAACTTTATTTCTAGGATTTTGTTGCCACCCTGTACTTACTCTTTGGGGTCTTAAACATGACTGGCGAGCACCATTTTGTCTACTCGCCTCTGCAGGATGTTCTGTTAATTTCAAGACGCTCCCCCACTCCGGGGCAATTTAATTTTTGTTTCGGACTGCAAGAACTATGGTAGTCATAATTTAAAGGTTTTATTTTTCATAAGCTATGATTGATTATATGTGTAGAGAGTGTACCATGATTACAAAACCTTTCCCCACCCAAACAAAAACCTATACCCCCTTTATTCTACATTTCGGCCCTTGCCTTCAAGCAGCTTTCTACGCGGAAGAACTGTTGGTATCTCCCGTGTTTAGGGTGCAAAGTAAAACGCACATTGACTTGTTCTAACCCGTTAGGCGTTTGTTAACGTTATCTCGGGAAGAGGCACTGATTAAAGAGACCGGTTTCGCGCGTGAGGACGAGGTTAGTGGTCCTTGTTTTAAATAGCAATCGGACTGAGATATACAGCTTTGGTCATGCTTCACGCCCTTTCAAGTTTCGCTTCCGTTGCACTTGCGGATAGTGTCGGTTTCTGTTTGTTACTTGAACCGCTGCTTCCTTATCGAACTGTGACGGAAAAACCCTTCGTACACTTTCTTTTACCACTTTTTTCGGAACTGCCCAGTGTTCCTCGGAACTAATGAAAACATAAGTTCAAAAAGATGTAAATAAAAATGACTTTTGGCAATAACATAAAAAGCCTTCGTTATAAGAGAGCAGTGTTTCGGAACGCTTTCGTGTTTCATTATCATCAGTTTTATGAAAGATTATTTATTAACACCTCTGATGGTTGTTTATCTACGAGGTATCTTGTCAATAGCAAAACTGACCGGATCGTGATGGACGAGTTATCTCGTTAAAAGAAGAAAACTGATCAGGTGTTTTTGGATCAGATGTTTTTGACCTAAGAATTCCCAAAAAATGTCTTAAATCCTAATCCATTAAACTTCTTCAAATTTAAAAATGCCCAAAATAATCAAAAAAATGAGCAACATCTTGATGACGAGATATCTCGTCATTATCGAAATGGGTTAGATCTTTATAGACGAGATATATCTCGTCGAAATCACTTGGAGAGTTAAACGATTTATAAATTTAAAGCGACTATGGTTTTAAATTCTCAAATTCAATGATTTGTTAGGCTCAGATGTTTTTGACCTAAGAATTCCCCAAAAATGTCTTAAATCCTAATCCATTAAACTTCTTCAAAATTAAAAATGCCCAAAATAATAATGAAAAAAAAAAAGAGCAACATCTTAATGACGAGATATCTCGTCATTATCGAAATGGGTTAGATCTTTATAGACGAGATATATCTCGTCGAAATCACTTGGAGAGTTAAACGATTTATAAATTTAAAGCGACTATGGTTTTAAATTCTCAAATTCAATGATTTGTTAGGCTCAGATGTTTTTGACCTAAGAATTCCCCAAAAATGTCTTAAATCCTAATCCATTAAACTTCTTCAAAATTAAAAATGCCCAAAATAATAATGAAAAAAAAAAGAGCAACATCTTAATGACGAGATATCTTGTCATTATCGAAATGGGTTAGATCTTTATAGACGAGATATATCTCGTCAAAATCACTTGGAGAGTTAAAACGATTTATAAATTTGAAGCGACTATGGTTTTAAATTCTCAAATTCAATGATTTGTTAGACTCAGATGTTTTTGACCGAAGAATTCCCCAAAAATGTCTTAAATTCTAATTCATTAAACTCCTTCGAAATTAGAAATGTCCAAAACAATAACAGAAATAACCTAAAAATAAAATATATCTAAGGAAAACCGCCAAACCTTATACTTATCTGCGTTTTCAAAAACATTACAAGCAATTTGCAAAATTATTTCGATTGTTGTGAATCAAAATCGATTTTGACAACAACCATCCATAGATAATTATGTCAAGTATTGTCTAGCATGTTTTTAAAATTCTTTTCAGAAATTATTTTTGTTCTTAAAATTTTTTTTAGATATTTAAAAGAATTTCTTCGAAAGTATTTAAAATACTGCTATAGTTCATTAAAGTGCTGAATTTCCAGTTCAGCGGAACCAACTCATCAAAATTTATTGAGTCATTATATTTAAAACGTTAATGAATTAAAAAATAATGGTTGTAAATATTCTAAAAAAGGATATAACGTGTAGTTCTTTGGGAATTTCAGTTGCCGCTGAAACATTTTGATGACTCCAGACTCCGAAAATATGTTTAAATGTTTTCACTTGTAGAAGTAAGAGATTTATTCAAAAAGCATTTTTACTATCGGAATAGCTCGCTATGCAAATGTATTACGTTCTAAGCTTTATTATGCTTCTAACTGAACTTTTCATTCACGAAAATAGATATTTATTTGTTATAAAACATAAGAAACTTCGGAGTTTCTCTTTTTTTCATAAAAAATGGCGAATTCAGTCGTTTGTTTACCAATTTCGTAACGTTAAAAAAATATGCAAGAATTTTGCTATAAATAGATCTTTTAAATTGCATTATTCTTTCTTTGAAGTTTATTTATATTTTAATGATAATTCCCTGTCAGAGAGTTCTAAAAAATGTTGAACTTTAGTTTATCTTTTTCCCAGGCATGGTTCAGAAAATTGTTTTGGAGTCGGCGCAATGATCTCTCTTTTTTCCCTCATCCGAATTGCATCAATTTTAATTCAGCGTTGTATTTAACAATACTTCTGACTGTTTTAGAGACCTGTTGCTTGTGTGATCTATTGACTTCGATTTTCTCTGAACTTGCTTCTACCAAGCATATTTAATAGTTTTTGAACACCAAATAAACAAATATAGAATACATATTTTTAATCATTTCAATGATGTTTATTTTGTGTTGAAAACTATCAAACATTTTTTGTCAAAGCAAGTTTAATTAGAGAAAATCTAAGTCTCTAAAATTACAAATAAAGATTGTTATTTAAAAAAAAAAAAATTGATAGACTTACCATATTAATTGATTACCATATTAATTTTTGAGGTTCAAAATAATTTTTTTTATTTAAATTGACAATTGAATATGAATAAAAATTAACCTAAAGTCGGTATTTGTTAATGGCTTATGATAATAGATCTCTAGAACGAGGTTAAAAAAATGCAGACCCTTCATTGTACATACTCTCTCTATGCGTTTGTGAGATGTTTAATGCTTGGTCTACCAGAGAGCCACGAGAAAGGAATAAGTGACCGCTTAAGTGTTGCATTAAAAATGGATTGCATTGCACTGACATGCACACTACTAATACTTCTGACACTGACAAAATTGCGCTTAATTTTTTTACCAATGCCCAGCCAATTTGAATTTTTGTTCTTAGAAGTGCTTTAGGCATTCCAAAGCCGGAATCATGAACCCCTTTGGTGTTATCCTGATGGTTGAATTCACGTTGCACCTCACATACATATCTACTTTTATAAAATGAAGTTCGTGTATTGTGTGTGTGTGTTCGCCGTGTCCTGACGAATCAATGACACTTACAATAATGAAATTTGGCACACAGGTAGTCCGAATTTTTTGCAATTTTATAGTCCAGTCCGAATTTTAATACCATATATTCAAGGCACAACCCGTTTAGAGAGGCCACACATTCACACCAGACAGACAAACATCTATGCTATCATTCGTTCCCGATTCAAACCAGAGGCCTTTTGATCTAGAAGTCCTGACCACCTTCCCAATTAGTCGATTTGCACTTAAAATAAAATGTGTTAACAAAAACGCGGCCAGTTAAAATTTTTGTTAGACGTGCTTTAGACATCATGACGCTAGAAGGGCAGAATTGTGAACGACTTGGCGTTATCCTGGTGGTCCATGGGGAATAGGTTCACCTTGTACCGCACACACATACCATACATTCAAGACACACCCGTTTATAGAGAGGCTAAACATTCACACCAGACGGACAAACATCTATGCCTTACCCCCTCGAACTAGGAACCTTTCGACCCAAAAACCACCCTAACCACTAGTTCGATTGATCTGCTTGTGTTTAAAACACCCCTTTAAAAAGGTATTTTAAACGAATAACGGTGACAAAAGAGCCTCCTGTCGCTTACCCTAGCTACGCCACTGTCATAGATCCCTAGCCCCTTGGGTCCTTCCCCTGAATACACACCTGCCTCCGAGTTCGATAGCATTTCTGATCAGTTTTAATAAACCCTTTCTTCAATTCAGAAAACGCATAATTCGAATCCGTGAATTGGATTTTCATCCCGAATGGAATTCCGAATTTTGAAATTCTTAGTATTGATTCTAGGTCCTCCAAGTCTGTCTGTCATCGCAGAGAGCATCGCACGATCAAACTCTGTCGTCATTTCGGGGTATTTACAAGTCTAGACTACCTCTGTCTAGACGTTTATTTTTGGGTAGGTATTGATGTACAATATATAGTATTAAGAAATGCACAAACTTATTTGCTCAGACCGGATTACCTTTTTAACACGTCGTAATTTAAGTGTTCTTTTTTATTTATTTCAATCCAGGACCTCCATATCGGTGGGTCGTCCAGAAACCGGGGCCAGACGCCTGGCGGGGATCATTTAATGTGAAACGTTTTTGCTCTGTAATATCCTGTCTTGTTTTCCCAAGTTCAAAAATGTATAAATCTTTCTGTTGTGTTAATAATCATAGACCTTCAAATGAAACAGTCGGAGAATGTGGGCGCAGTTTCATGTTATTTCTGCCTATCACTCGGTTAGAAGATCCGTTACGTGATAGTAGCAAAAAGCATGAATCCTAATGTGGGATAAATCATTGATTGGTTTAATGCTTATCCAGCGTTATTGAAAACACTATTCTGCTCTTTGTTGACCATTCATGTGGGTCGTGATGGTCATGGTACCGACCAATTACAGGTCGATTCGTAAACCCACGTGACTTACCCTTCTGAGATCTTACGGCATCGATACCGCCCGCATATTCTGCCTTTGGAAGGTAGACGGTAATAATACATAAGTCGCGTAGCTGGTAAAGTGGTTATAGCATTTGTCCGTTTAACCAGTCTGTCCCGGGTTCAAATCGCGGTTCGTAATCGCAAGGTGTCGGGAGTAGCGGCTTCTCACTCTCTGGACCCTCCTTCAGTTTGCCCCTATAGTTCTAAAGACCGAAAAGTTAGAAGTCGGATATTGGGAATAGTACAGATGTACAACGTCAATTGTATAGAGAAAAAAAAATTTGTTTGTCAACATTGAGTATTTGAGAAACATGTTTTATTTCATGAGGTGCCCGTCACCTCGTGAAATAAAACCGTACATTGAAAACTCAATGTACGGTTTTATTAAATAATTAGCACCGAAAAACAAAACGTGTAGAAGAAAGAACAGTGCCGAAATAAGTTAAGTAGCTCATCACGAAATTATCTTTAATTTGCACAATAGCCGTCTGCGAATGTATAAAGTTTGTATGCTAAATACATTGTATTGTGTAAATGCTTTGTGTATTGTTTCGGCTTCTGATCTTTTTAATAAAGAGTTTTCATAAGTAAGCAAAAGGCAAGCCCCGTATTAGTCCAACACTAGACCTACTACACTACTCATTTCATATTTTGTAGAATTTTTAATAACAAATTGACGAGTTATTTGTATTTTGGTTTCAAATTTCAACATTCAAAACCAGGATGATCAGCCTCAGGACTAAAGCAACAACCTTCACTATAACCTCCTTCTGGCAACTGGTTGCAAGAGTACAGTTAGTACAATGCCATATGGGGAAAATACCCTATCCTCTTTTTTTGAAGTGCTATTTTCTTTACTATCTTAGGTTTTATAGTTAGAATAATTCTTGTTTGTAAAGTCTGTTCGAATTTGTTTAATTTGTCGATTTGAAAAATGTGATATAGACAATCAATTATGATTATTTTGAATAATAAAATATATTTACGAATTGCAATAATTTTGAATAATTGAAACATAATGATCGTGAGATGATTCCGAATAATCAAAATATAATAAGGAATTATGATGATTTTGAATAATTGAAAGGAATTATGATAAAGAATAGTCAAAATAATGATGAACTAGGATTATTTTAAAAACGAAATATAATTTCCATTTCGAAGTATATAAATCTCGAAAATAACCTGCTCATACATACTATATACCTACAACTTATTATTATTTACTTTTTGTAGTATTCTCAGAGTTACCTCCCAAACGAGATATGCCTTATGACGGCCATGGATTCTTAAGGTTTGCGATGTGGAAGAAACAAATATTCCTTTCTGAAAAATAGCTTCTATATCTAACTCTCTTAGTAGGAATTATTCTATCATTAACTTTGCGGTCTGAGATTGAGAAAGATAAAAATTTGAAACTTGTTATCTAACAAACAATTCTTCAAACAAAATTCCAAATTTCTATAATGATTTCAAAATAATAAACTTCGTATCTTCCTATTGCTGGTATAAAAAAAAGTATTTAATGAAAGGTTGAAACGAAAAACGCCATTGTCATTGTTACAAGGCCATGAACTGAGAACAAAGAACATGTCCTCTCATTATGGGATACAAGCAATATGTGATTAAGTTGCAAGATTTAATTTGTTTATTAAACGTAAGTAGAATATCTGAATATATTTCGATACATTTTACATTAGTATTTAATAATTTAATTTTTATTGCAGTAAAGTAAGAGGGTTAAAAGCTCTCTTATAATATTTTCAGTTTATTATAAAAATGTTTTTCTATACACTTCTCATGTGAGCATCGTTTTTCAAGTATTACAGTATAAAAGTCCGGGTAATGATCTTTATATTTTGATTTTCGATGCATTTATCAACTACAATACGTAATTTCCTCATAATGTGCATCAGTAATTTTTCTATTGAGAGAATCGACCCATAAAGAAAAATCGCTATCTACAGCATGAAATCCTTTAATATGTTTAAGCATCGTTATAGGAAAAGCTCTAGATCTTGTACTAAAAAGAGAAATTGAACCAAAAATGTATTATTAAAAGAACCAGCATCAAATGGCATGTATCAGGGTATTCCAATTTAAATCAGTTAAATTTAATAAAGTGATTTTCATTAAACATTCATGATTTAATAAAAGCTGTTTTCATAATCAGGCCATTAATAACATTAAAAATGAAATAACTTGGACGAATGCAAGTTATTTTATACAAATAAGTAAAAATATATATACTTCTACTCAGCAATACCCCAAGAATTATTATTTTTCAACTGAAAATAACTAGCTTCCCTGCTTTCAAGATATTCTGGAGATAATAGTATTGATTGGAATGCAGTGGCACCAACTTGGAGAAATTATCTGGGGCGTAAGTAAAACACCATTTGCTTCATATAGTATAAATGTGTGTCGGAATTCCTTATTATGTTTACACATAGATAATTTATCTCTTGCTCGAGGAGGTTAGTTAAAACAATATCAGGATCCAGGTTTTTGGGTCCCTGGGATTTTAGGCCCTTTTTGATAAATGGGATCGAATCGCTCCATATTTGGTTACTCGTATTATTTTCTCGTTTGTAATATGTTTCGGGGTACTGGGCTCTTTCATAAAAATTTTATAGTGTTCCAATAAGGGTCAGACCCTTGGGACTTTGCATGCCTGGTGTTGGTGGTTTTATCAATACTTAAGGGTTCTTTATTAATTCTTAAGGGTTTGATGTGGAAGAAACAAATATTCCTTTCTTAAAAATAGCTTCTATATCTAACTCTCTTCGTTGGAATTACTCTATCATTAACTTTGATTAGCTTATATGGTTGCTTGTTCGAAATATTTACCTCTCCCTTTTGAGAGAACCTAACAAAAACCGCAAATTTCTATCTCCGAAAGGAAACTGAAGAGTCACTTTTTCTTCTAGAATAATTACTACTATTTATGTTGATTTATTAGTTGTGAGATATGTAGCACAGGGTTATTGGAACGAATCTTATTAGACTAATTCGCTCTTCATATACGTAGGAAGGTAGGCAATTGAATTAACTTTACACTGGAACAACCTAACGGGCTATTGGAGACGGTTCGGAATCAATCCCGAAGAGAAAGATACGAGGACAACATGTTGTCATTTTGAACCACGGTCAGATAACGCGGTCAATATTTGAGCTGGTACCCCGATCTCCAGATTTCCACACTACGCCAACTTGAGGACATTTGAGGCCATGACAAATTTAACGCGCACAAGCCCATAATATGCACTGTGGCGTAATAACTATTACATCGAGTCCATTTTTATTTTGAACATCTATTTATTTACAAGACAGAACACTAACACAAAGACGATGAAACACAAAGAGAATGGAATAGGTTCATTCATTCCAACGTGGTCTTTCTGTTACCACGTTCCAAGCCAGTCTGACGAATTCCCCATCGGGTAGGGAAGACGCGCGTTACAAATTCCCTTTCATAGGGATTATCTGGAGATCTGCGGCTAAGTTGCCACATGCACATCGCACCCCGGCAAGAAAAGTGACACAACTCAAAAAATAAGAATTTTATTGTTATGTCATTGAAAAATATGTATGAGGTGCCCCAGCGTGTTATCTACAGCGTACTATTCTATAGAATATAATAGAATTTAAAGACATAAACACTTACCTAAAATTTAAAAGAAGCTTATACTATTTCAATATAAGTTTTATAGTATCTTTTAAGTTGACGTTTTTCAAATTCTGCAATTTTGAGTTGTGTCACTTTTCTTGCCGGGGTGCGACATGACAGTCTTTGTTGGTTGGGTCCAATTTCAAACTCGAGACCGCGTTAGCCCTGTTGGAAAAGCATCGGATCAGCAACCGGAGGGTTGTGAATTCGAATCCAGACAAAGACCGTTGTGTACAAAGGGGCTGGTGCACGTAAAATCTGTCGTGGCCTCAAATGTCTTCACGTTGCCGTTGGTGTGGAAGTTTGGAGAGTGGTGTGCCAGTTCATGTGTTGCCTCGTCATTTGACCTTTGTTCAAAATTACGTGTTGTAGTTCTCGGATCTTTCCTTTGGGGGTTTGCTCCAGGACACCTCTCGGAACGTCTTCAATAGCCCGATGTGTTTCTCCAGTACGACGTTAACTAAAATATACCTACACCAGTTTCGAATTCGTAGCTCTCTAGTTTCTAATACGCTGCTGTTCCAACTGGGCCATCATGGCACGGTCCTGTTCTTCAATACATCTGTGCAAAATTTACATGTAGATCGGCCAATGAAGAGCCGACCTAGGTGGCGCTACCACTATACGGCTCCTCCTAGACTGGCGGGAATGGCACCTACTTGTAGATGTTTCGATAAGATCTTAGTGTGGCTGTAAAAACCTCACATCTCTACATATGTAAATATGCTTAATCTTCAATAATTAGTGTGTAGAATAATTTATTTGACGTGTAAATTAATGCATAGAAGGTGAAAGGAAATAGGTAATCCACACACACGGGATAACATCGTAAGAACCACCTAAAACAAAACGAAACGGTGTCGTCAACATCTTACCAAAATTGGTATCTGCAAGTTAAACAACGTCTAGTATTCAAAAAATGCTTAGTTTCTTAGGAAGAAAGCTATACTAGGAAGCAAAAAAAAAATAAAAAAAATAATAATAAATAAAAAAAAAATCGAAACTATTATCAGAAAATGCTGGCTGAATTAAATCGCTGAACGTAAACATTACATCATCACTGTCGACAAGAAAAAGTTCTTAAAACTATTAAAATTGAACTAGATAAAAAGGAAAACTTTTTTTTATTCTGTAAATTTCTTTACTAGTAACTAAATTTAACCCTCCAAGGGGTTCACATGTATGTATCCGTTCATGAACCCTAGTTCTTCCCTGCATGACTTTAAAAATTTTTAACTTTGTTGATCAATACATTCCTCTATGGGATTCTTTCACCGAATCGATTAGGTCATTTAACCATTATGTGTGTTGTAGGGGAGAAGCAATACTACTCCGTTTCTCGGAAATCTCGTGACGCTGAGGGGGTAATTTGTATTGATCTTTCAGAAAAGCTTCTGGTCTGAACAAAGTTCAACAAAGAGCTACATTCTCAGAATTTGAAATTCATTATTATGTTTGATGGAGCCTTAGTATGTATTTGGGTATATTTATCACAAACCATTGTGTATTAGGCGTGAGCAAACTATATTTTATAGATAGCACTATGTAACATTATGTGTATATTAACATTCTTAAATGAAATGTTACAGAATGGGCACGAAAAGTGGGGATTGAAAGCTACATTTACTTTTACCAAACCAAGGATCCCAAGTGTTCCCAAGGATCGATTGTGAGCTGTTTGTTGCTATATAAATATTCCAACATTATAGAAACACACCGACTCCAGATTTATCAAACCATTTTGATTAAAGTTCAAGAGCATTACATTTCAAGGAAAAGTAATTTATAATTCGCTTTGATGGAAGTGTGTACCGAAATTGTCTGATTATCGAATATTTAATCAATGCGTAAACAAGTTTTAGCTGTCAAAAATATAAGGAAAAGGACACTAAGTATAAAAATAAAAATTGTTTTCCTCTCCGTTCGTAAAAATGCCTCGAATTTCACCGTGTACTCCTTTCAATTATCATTCGTTTTGAGATAAAAAATATGAAGTTTTCAATTAACATAAATATGGATTGTTGTTAAGTTGTGAATGACAACATTAAAACGTGCACATTAAATCATCTTTAAATTCCTTTTAAACTTTCCTTGTTGAATATTCGTGGTTGTTCCGAGTTAATAATTGTTTTACCAACGTCACTCAAGTATGGATGCACTTGGATTCACTGTGTACTTTAATCCTTTCAAGCGCTTAATAATTATAGTCAGCTTTGTTAAGTACCGACTAAAATTTCTATTCGTTGAATGTATTAGATCAAATTTTAGGTTACTGATAAACAAATGGTTACAAGACAGCGTCTGTCGCGTTGTTACTAGGGATGCGACATCGACAGCAAAACATCGATGTCGATAATACATCGCCCCCAAAACATCGATGTTTTTAAAATTCAGTGTATTTAAACTTGTCTCCCCATTTCTAAAACTGGTTTAGCACCTAGTGATGCAACATCAACAGCAAAACATCGATGTCCAAAATTAAAACATCGATGTGGATAATACATCGCCCCTAAACCACCATCGATGTTTTTAAAATTCAGTGTATTTAAACTTGTTTCCCCATTTCTTAAAACTGGTTTAGCACCTAGTGATGCAACATCAACAGCAAAACATCGATGTCCAAAATTAAAACATCGATGTGGATAATACATCGCCCCTAAACCACCATCGATGTTTTTAAAATTCAGTGTATTTTAACCTGTTTCCCCATTTCTTAAAACTGGTTTAGCAACTAGTGATGCGACATCGGCTGCAATACATCGATGTTTTTTATAGAACATCAATGTTTAGAAAACATCGACACCTATGTCGCATCCCTACTTTTCAGATCCTTCATCCTTGCCCACTTGGGTCTAAAAGTATGTTCAATTGGCTGATTATAAAAATGATGCTACTTGGTTATTTAAAAAAAATTTAAAACTGTACTTTTTTATTTAAAAATAAAACATCGACAACGTAAAAAGATCGACACGTATAAACATCGATGTTACAAAAACATCGACTCCAATACATCGATGTTTTTTAAAAACATCGATGTTTTGAAAACATCGACATCGATGTCGCATCCCTAGTTGCTACCCGAAAAACATCCTATAGATTTGCTTCAGAATTTTTAAAGTGTGGTTCCGATGTCCCCTTCACTTGAAAGATTTGAAAGTAAAATATTTTTATTTAAAATTTTGAATAAAGTTTGGAAAGGAGGAAATGGTCTGGTTTGCGTATTAAATGTCATTTTGGTAATGTTTTAATCAATTATACTGCTCTTCAATCCATTTTAATGTTGTCAGATCAGATTGGTTCGGTATAGTGAAAATCACCAAAGGACTATTATTGAATTTATTTATTAAAATAAAAAGAACTGCAGGGTAGCCCTGTTGGAAGAGTAACGAATTAGCACCTGGAGGTTTTCGAGTTCCAACTAAGGAGAGTTGTGTACACTGGACTGGTGCACGTTAAATATGTCATGGCCTCAAATATTCTCATCTTATCGAGATTAGGGATGCGACATCGACAGCAAAACATCGATGTTCAAAATTAAAACATCGATGTTGATAATACATCGCCCCAAAAACATCGATGTTTCCAAACATCGATGTTTTTAAAATTCAGTGTATTTAAACTTTTTCACCAATTTCTTAAAACTGGTTTAGCAATTAGTGATGCCACAGAGACCGCAAAACTTCGATGTTCAAAATTAAAACATCGATGTTGATAGTACATCGCCCCCAAACCATCGATGCTTTTAAAATTCAGTGTATTTAAACTTTTTTCCCCATTTTTTAAAACTGGTTTAGCAACTAGTAATGCGACATCGACTCCAATACATCGATGTTTTTTTTTATAAAACATCGACATCGATGTCGCATTTTTACTTTTCAGACCCTTTACCCTTGGCCACTTGGGTCAAAAAGTATGTTCAGTTAGTTGATTATAAAAATTATGCTACTTGGTTATTTTTCAAATTTTTGTAACAGTACTTTTTTCATTTAAAAATAAA
The DNA here is from genome assembly GCA_947359465.1 of Metellina segmentata. NCBI lineage: Eukaryota > Metazoa > Arthropoda > Arachnida > Araneae > Tetragnathidae > Metellina > Metellina segmentata. Next base: position 76,206,656 of record OX375873.1, on the reverse strand, counting down.
ACATCGACAACGTAAAAACATCGACAAGTATAAACATGATGTTACAAAAACATCGACTCCAATACATCGATGTTTTGAAAACATCGACATCGATGTCGCATCCCTAATCGAGATGTGGAAGTTTGGAGAGTGAGGTATCAGCTTAGGTGTTGACCTCTTCATCTGACCGTGGTTCAAAATGACGAGGTGTTGTCCTCGTATCTTTCCCTTCGTAGATCCCGGACCAGCGGGAATAGCCCATTGTGTTGCTTCAGCGGGAGGTTAATTCAACTACATACCATATTAAAATAAAAGTATTTTATATACTGTAATCCAGATTTTACTGGAATTTTGGTTATGTATTTTCTTTGTTACATTCACTCTACATGAAAAAGAATTGTATAAATACAACCGCATGATTGAGCACAGCGCTTTAATAAACCCATAATCGCTACTATTATAAAACGAAGTTCGTGTATTGTGCGTGTGTTCGCCGTGTCCTGACGAATCTATGACACTTACAATAATGAAATTTGCAACAAATGTCCACTTTTGTACACCTATTAATTTAAAAATCTCGTGATTGTTCCGAAGATAATTCATTTGTGATCCGCTCGTGATCTTCCTTTTTTGAAGATTATCATTGAAACAGTCGAAATATTTCCAAAGGAATGTACGGGACTATTCTTCTCTCTTGTATATTCTCTTATTTGTTTGCAATTTGCGTACATAAAAATGCGCAATCTGCCGTACATATACTTGATATTTATTGCAAGAATGATCTCTCTCACCGTCTCGCCTTATAAATCTGCTATAGATAAAACTCAGGAGAACGACTTTTCAGTCTTATAATATATTAAACTACTTGATTTTCTATCGTCTAGACAGATTTTGTTATTTTATTCATATACCAGCCAGTCCCTAGACATGTTCCAGTGTTAAAAATGCACTCTAATCGATTGCCAACCATTTGTGCTTCTCATATGAGCTATGTAGCTGGGTTTCATCTCCACAGTCTTCTCGGGTCTTAGCTGTAAATACAAATGATTCAAAAACATTTTGATAAGCTCAACCCCAATTTCATGTTTGCGTAGGCCATTGGACTCATCGGAGTAAATAAAAAAATGCATGTGTGCATGACTATAAAACAGCTTCGTGAACTCGTTTCCCGTTAAATGCGTTGCACTACACACACAGATATTTTTTATCACTTACGCCATGACCAAGTTTTAAATTAGGGAATTTCTATTAGCTATCATTGCTAAAATAATGTTTATTTCTCTTTGGTGATTTTTTCTTCTTCTTCCTTTGTGCAAGATCCTAGTGCTTTTCCTAGATGTATTCGCTGAAGATAAATGTAACTAACATCAGTTTGATTCTTGTTTATTATGTTGAATGTTTTTTCGTAAAATGGATTACACCAGTACTCACTGATGCACCCACCATTTAATTTCCTTATCGTCACCTTATTTAATTTTTAAATACAGTGTGACTATTTAAGTGGGGATTCATCATTACAACTACCAATCTTCTATAGTGTGGGAGTAGGTAATTTGACAGCATAGCGACGTATTCAACACATCCTAGAACCTGTTGCTTTGCCTTTCATGCCACCTGTCCAAAGGGCAGTTTTCCAACACGACAATGCCCAGCCACTCGTGGTTGGCCTCTCCCAGGAGTGGCTCCCTGTTGCTATTGAAATTCTTCCTTTTCCAGAGAGATCTGTAGATCTGTCTGCCATTGAGCATGTCAGGATATGCTATGCCGTCGATTGCATCATCTCCGAAATATAAGGAGTCTGTAACAGTAGCAGCAAAATTATTGGCATAGTTTGCCAAAGGATAGCATGACTCCGTTTAACCCCATGTCAGTTGTACAGTGGCATGTATTGTCATAGGAAGATGCTTTTCAATTCAACTAATTTATATACTTTTTTATGTGGTTCTAGAATAATAAGGGAGTCCTCTAGATTAGAGTTTGTGATCTTATCTTTTTTCTTCATATACCTCAAACATGGTGTTTCATTCCGATCGAAAACGACTTTGGGTTGTCAACATTTTCCCCACTGAGTGAATAAATCCCCCCACCCCATTCCTTTGTAATTTATTGTAGTTTATTGCAAATACACTGAAGATTTAACTTTCAAACTCAGAAAATGAACTACCCATTACAGTTCAAACACTTGCACTTTTCATCGACCGCATCTTGCTTTTTGGCTCTCATCTGCCTTTGCTTTTTACAAGTGCTACGCACTGCAGGCTTAAAATTAAGAAACATCACAGTGAAGTAGATTATCAGGTAACAAAGAGAGTTCTGCCGTTTATAGGCTGTGTTATACTCAAACTGCACGTGTGCTCGCTCGTTCTATCAACTAAAAGTGTGGTTATTTAGGCTTAAGCTAAAGGTTATTTAACAGAAAACTTACCGGTGTATAACACTTACGGAAATCAATCATTTAAAGTTTTTAAAAAGTGATTTCAGTATGACTATGTCAAAATCGATGTGTGATTCGAGCTAATTTTACAAATTTAAATTGAGTACCAGAGCCTTAGAGGCCACTCGAAAAATATCCGCATTCACAGAGGATGCAGTGAGCAAATGTTATGATCGAAAGGTGTTCCAGAAATTTACATCTGAAGATGATACTCTTGAGACTCTCCCCCTTCGACAGACCATCTATCAGGCCTCGATGAGATCCTTCTGATGGACCGTATCGAGTCAAATTCAATCCAAACTTGTCTAGACCGTGCAAGACAATTTAATGTGAGCGATGAAACCATTCATACTCATTTGCATTGGCTTGGAAAGACACGGAAGAGGACCTCACGAACTGAGCGCAACCAACAAGCTCGAGCGGTTAACCATTTGTTGTCACGCCACACAACCGAACTAGTTAAGGACCGCATACTGACATGCGATAAAAGTGGATACAATACAACAACATAAAGCGTTCTCATCACTCATTGTCATCAAAAGATTCAAAGGTATTGACGGTAAAACAGTGTATCCATCAACCAAAGGTGTTCCTTTTGGGTTGGTGGGCCATCACACAGGTTATTAACTTTGAGATTCTGCCGAATGAAAAAACCATTACATTTGAATTCCAATCAACGCAGTTGCAACGAGTTTCGGTTGCATTCACCCAAAAGTAATCAGCATTGGTTAAAAGAAAATGAGTTATCTTCCACTAGGATAATGCCAGACTATACATAGCAAGAGTTACCAAAGAAATGATTATCAGACTATGCTAGGAATTTCAACCACGCCCCCATATATGATGTGAACAACACCTAAGCTGTCACCCTACTCTCATACCTTCACAACACACCAACGTGAGGACATTTGAGGACACGACAGATTTAAAGTGCACTACTCCCCGTGTACATGACTGTCTTTGACTGGACCAAGTTTCGAACTCACAACCTTCCATTTGCTAATCCGATGCTTTTCCAACTGGCTACCGCGGCCCACGAAATCTTGTAAGAAAGGAATAGAAAAACAAATGTGAAATTGGTGGGGAAAGACAAGCAATACGACTATTTTTCTGAACACAGCACTGTTTGATTTACTTTGTTTATTATTTATCTATTGATTCAAACAGCACGAACTCTCTTGGTTATCTTATATTATATGCTCAAATAGAAAAAAAAGTATTGTATTTGGCACTTATGTGGCCAAGTGCAGTATTCACTGTTTTGAATTGCTTTCAACACAATTTGAAAGGCTTTTGATCCAAACCTTTCGGTGTTGATTGCCATTTTTGCAGTGCAGACATCCTTCGACTTGGTTATTGAACCGTGCACGGAGAAAAATCATGATTGTTCATTTTTGTATAGTTAACCTTGGCCGCCATAATGAGAGTATTTGCGAAAAAGACTTCTCATCTCGATGCTTCACCTTTACCTGTCGCTGCTGAATTGTTAACCTTGTCCCACTATCCGAACGGAACTGCTTCAGTGTATCGATTGTAACGGAGGCTCAGCAGTAGCGTGTAATCATTTATTAGCTTTACTAAGTGATAGAGAATGTAGGGCGCTTTCGGGCTGCTCACGTTTTTTTGTTCGACAGGAGAGATTAAAGAACACATACATTTCATTTGACTTACTTTTTTTTCTCAGATCTCATCTGAGAAAAAAGTTAGTTCGTGCAGTTGCATGAGCTACACTTTGTCCCACGTCAAGAAAATGTTTAGTCTGCACAAGATTTTCTTGGAAGATGATTCTTGGTTGGTCTCGTAATCGCCTTGTTCATTGCCATTTTTGAAGTGCAGACATCATTCGGCTTGGTTATTGAACCGTGCATGCCAAATGTTTTAATACAAAAGTCTTCACGTGCGGCAGCCGTTTCTCAGTCAGCTTGCACACTACTCTAGTAACTGCGAGTTGTAGGAGGCGCAAGTTCGATTCCTGTAACCCTAAATACATTTCTCTCTTTAGTGTCAGCGAACCCTTACTGTGTATGCATGCCCATTACATAACCTGCGCCAATCAAAAGTATCTGCTGATGTCAGATAAATAGTTTTTATGCCACCTGTGGAATGTTTTTATAGATCGATAAATAGGTTGATACTTACAACGTGTTGATACTTCTTGTCTGTCTCAGTTACGATAATATAGTCGGTCGTTTAATTACTCAAATGAGATGAGTCAACGAAACATGTTTGACTGAAATGTTTACTAGGTGAGCATGTTTCATCCAGTAAACATTTCAGTCAAAACCGCTAATAGTTATCATTTATCCTTTACGGAAAAAACGACATCTGTCTGCACTGCATGAAGCTAATATTTTATAAACTTTTTAATTAAGTTCTTTAACTTTTACGCTGCGGCCCTCAGATTTTTTCAATCGTCTCACAGAACGGCTCTTTACTTGACTCTCCGAGCCCCTTTACCTAATTACCAAACTTGAGCGATAGGGCCGTGAGTGGCATTTAAGACTGACGCTTTCCTTTCATAGTATTGTGTGGCGTGAGAAGAAATATCACCGAACTAAAGGAGGGACCCTCTAGAAGGTCAGTCGCTGACAGCACGTAAATGGTGATAGATGCCAGCAGTCACTTAAAAGGGGGATAACATCCACAGTACACAGATCTTTACCAGGCTGCTGGTGTCGACGAAATTTTAGTGGTAACAATTGTTTACCTGCCGCAGCGTAAAGGTTAATCTTTTGATTAACTTTAAAAAAATTGCTTTAAACTATAGCATAAACTTCGTTTGTCAGCTTGTTTTCTCACTTATTTATAACAAGTATATTATCTAAGATATCGTAAACAAGCACACATTTAAGCCCGCTGCTGCGAAAATCCTTCAGGGGAAAATAACAGGAAGTGTTTTTGTACTTCTAAAAACCCTACTCTAGTTTATTTTCTGAAACATTTTCCTCTTATTTTTCTCTGCCAACACTTAACTGAACGAAATGTTTCTTCCAAAAGATGCGGAGGAAAAAGATGAATTCCTGAAGATATTTTGGAAAAATAAAATAGAAAAGCTGAATAATTTATTGCTTGCATTTTCATGACATATTTATAATATTTACACTTCGCAAGTTCTCAGAATCTCTCTTAAAGTTTTCATATTCAATTATTTAACTAAAAAGCTGAATAGTATAGAACGTTTAAAAAATTTTAAAATTAAACTCTTGTTTATCGTACTTGTATCAACAAAATGGAAACCCCATTCATTTTACAAGTTTGAAAGTGACAGACAAATGAATAATGAAAGAAAGACAAATAAACCAAGCAATATGAAACATTGCTCCAATATTTGATCCTAATAGGCAAGGAACATCCAGCACATTTTAATGTTTAGATTATTCACAAGCTGGGAAAGAACTATTAAGGTAAACACAGAACCGTTCACGAGCCGCTCGTGAACCGTTCGTTGAAATTATTTTCACCACGAACTTCTAGGGATCCATGGGAAAGGAAGGAACCAACCGCGAACCACCGAGGTCACGCCTCGTCAGACTCCGGTAATGACGATGGAGCCTGGATGTTCGCGAGCAGAAATAAAAACTTACGACGTCGTTCAAATCTGAACCAAGAATGTCTTTGTGTTCGTTGAAAAACCAACAGGAAGCGGATCGATACGAGCAGTTCACGAACCGCTCGTGAAGCGCCAAAAACCCCGTCCAAATTATGAGAACTAGAGGATCGCAAATGGTTCGGCTCGCAGATGTATACACGGCTTTAGAGACGGAATAAAATGGTATGCCTTCGAAAAAAATGCAATTATACATTTTGACAAGTGATCACTTTTGCTGTCGAGTTCGATTCCTTCCTTGAGTTATACTTTTCTCTCTGTGTCAGTAAGCTTTTCTTGTATGTCCATTTACTTGACGTTTTTTGGCGCAGCTTGGCCAAATATGATACTTGTACCATAACCAAACAAACCAACTCGAACTTGCAGAGCGTAGAAGCGACTCTTGTTTCTATTTACCAAAATTAATATTGCAAACTGTAGGTTGGCGGGGCCTTGATTCCTATAATTATTCTGTGTTTCTCTCTTCTCTATCAGTAAAATTTTCCTGATGTGTGTATGTCCATTACTTGCCTGTCTTATGTTTGGCGCAGTTTGATTGAATATGGCCCATAAAAGACCAAACCAACCCAAAACATTGTTCTCTGAATTTTTTGTTCTTCTTGAGTAAGCTGTGCAATGGCATTGAAATTTGGCGTCAGGTAAGAGGAAGCAATATTTATTATATATGAAGAGCCCCGAAAGTTCTGGTTCTATTTTCCTTTAGAACAACCACTTTTCTCTCATCCCTTCAATAGAAAAGTCTCTACTTTTTAGAAAATGCTCTTTACCTTATCTACTGCTCGTCATGAGGCTTCAACGGACTGGCGCTTCCGCTTTTTGGCAACCTGCTTGTTAAGAGGTTGCCAAAAAGACTACTTCAAAAGATTTCAACTCTTGCATTGTTTCCGGTAGTGTAGAGTAACATTGATAGCAGGATTTGTTGAGGTTAGATTAAAAAAATTTATGCTTAGCTTAAGGCAACCTTTTAGGCAAACTCCGTTCGCCGTGGGACCGTGGTAACCCTGCTGGCAGAGTAGTGAATTATCTACTGGAGGTTGTGAGTTCGAAACTTGATCCAACCGTACGTACGTGAGGCACGTTCACGTTAAATCTGCCGTGGGCCAAATATCCTCCCTTTTGAGTTTGAAGAGTGGGGTGCAAGCTCAAGTGTTATCCTCGTCATCTGACCGTTGCTCAAAATTACGAGGTCTTGTCCTCGGGAATATCCCTTCGGAGTCGATCAAAGGTCGCAATAACCCGTTGTGTTGTTCCATTTCACCGTTCATTTAACTACCGACTTACCATTCTTTATTGTTTCTTATCCGCAGACACTACAATCAGTTCAGCTAAAAGTTTAAAATAAGCGGAGAAGACACAACTGCACCCAACCTTGGAAACTCTGTATGGATGTCTCAAACGCTATCTTGAAGCCTGAAATAGTTTTTTAAAAAGACGGGAAAATGAGAAGAGAATTACAGGGGTTGGACAAAAATATAGAAACACCTCGTGAAATACATGCTTGGAATTTTTTTTTTCCTAGTGAAATGTGTTGGTAGCGCTGGTGTTTTCACCTACTGACGCCACCTATACAACGTCGTAAATCCGCTACGCAGAGCTAACAGACTTCGAACGTAGGCATATTGCTGGAGCTCGTCTGATGGGTGCTTCCGTAAGCAAGGTATCCGAAGTGTTTAGTGTTTCAAAAGTTACTGTATCTAAGATTTATTCAGCATATTTGAAAAGCGGAAAACCATCATCCGCTAAATCACAGCGCAGACGAAAGTGTGTGTTGAGTGATCGTGACAAACGGGATCATTAAGGAAGATTGTGACTAAAAATAAGAAGACACAGCTGCAAAAGTTACTGCTGAAATGAATGTTGGGCTCACAAACCCTGTGAGTACCAAAGCTATTAGAAGAGAGCTCCATAAGCAGGGTATTTCTGGCCGAACTCCAATTCAAAAACCATTCATCAGTGATGCGAATGCCTGTAACAGGAGAGAATTGTGTCTAAGTCATAACGCCTGAACTATGGAGCAATGGAAGACAATATTTTGGTCGGTTGAGTCTTGTTTAACACCGTTTCCCACTTCTGGCTGAGTTTACGCCTGGCAAACGCCATCCCAAGCCTAGGATACAGACTGCTTGTTGCCAAGAGTGAAACATGGCGGGGTTATGTGGTGGTTTGGGCAGCCATATCGTGGTTTTCTGTAGCCCCCATGATTACTCTGCAAGGGAACATTAAGGGCAATGATTATGTGATCATTTTTCAGATCAAGTCCATCCCATGGTACAAACTTCGTTCCCCAATGGTGATGGTGTCTTCCAAGACGACAAAGCCCCTGTTCACACACCTCACATCGTTCAGGACTGGTTTTCTGAGCACGAGGAGGATTTGTCACATCCCCCTGGCCATCACAGTCACCAGACCTCAATATTATTGAATCTTTGTGGTCTACATTGGAGAGGAAAGTGCGTGATCACTATCCACCGCCTGATCGTTATCTGAACTTGCCACCATTTTGCAGGAAGAATGGTACAAGATTCCCTTGGCAAGAATACAGGAACTGTATTTATCCATTCCGAGAAGACTGCAAGCTGTTTTGATTGCCAACGGTTTTCCTACACCATATTAGGCAGGGTTACATGTTTTTTAGGTGTTTCCATGTTTTTGTTTAACCTCTGTATATGCTCTGTGCAGTGACCTATTACTCATTTTTATCTCAACTGAATGTTCGCATCTATCGGAGAGAAAGTTCTGTTCCAAAAGAACAATAACTATCAACCAATTTACCATTAACCGAACCCGGTATGAAGAAACCACTAACCAAATCACAGTAAGACATGGCGCTTCGACCTGGCGTGACCGTCGTGTTCACTAATGGTGACTGGGGCACGTTAAATAGGTCGTGGTCACAAAGTCTCCCATGTTCCCATACAAAATCAATACCTCTGGGGGTACCTGATCAGGGGGTTATCGGCCTCTGATTGGGATCTAAATTACGATATGTGTGAGTGAATGGATGTATGAAAGGGGCCTTCCTGTAAAACGGATGTGCCATGTATGTCGAGCCAAGTCGGACTTTCTCCCAATGGGGCTCAATAACATGGAACAGGGTGGTAACAGAACCGGGAAATCAGGGAATTATCTGGGAACATTTAAATTCTGGAAAGATCAGGGAATTCTCAGGGAAAACTTCCAAATTTCACAAAAAATCAGGGAATTTTTAAAATTTTTATGAAAACGGTAACTATTGTCGTATGGGCCGTTTGTGGCCCGTCGGTATTGTGTGGTAGAGATGCGCGATTACAAGTACTTTTGAGAATCGAATAAATCGTTTTCGCCGAAATTGTAATTCAAATAAAGAACACTGGCGTTCTTTATTGAATTATTATATATTGGTCTAGCGAAAACCGCCGCCGTGGCAAATTTAGAAGTGCGCTAAGGCCGCCTTGACCGCCGTGGTTTTCGCTGCCAGACTGTGTCGTCGCCGTGAGGCCAGCAATACAACTTGTAGTATACAATTTTAAATTTGTGTAACTAATGATGGGTTGTTTTTTTGTGCATTAAATTAATATTTTTTGCTTGCAATTACATTTTTGTAGAATTTTTTGGTAAAGCTTCAGTCTACGTTTATAGTGGTGTAACGGCCTTGGCTCTTTTTGGCGCACTTCTAAATTTGCCAAGGAAGGAATTATTTCAAATGAACCAATGAAATCAACCGACAGTTCAACGAATTTTGAAAGAACTTTATAGAATACTAGCCACTGCGTGGCCAGCACGGCGTTGCCCGTGACAGTTCTTTTCGTGGGGTCAGGTTCTAACTAACTAGGTGCTGCTCGCTAACCCCTGGTGATTGATGCGAATACGGTTTGAGAAACAAACCAAATGAGAATTCGTAGCCGATTGGATAACAGCCATCATGGCGTTGCCCGTGGCGTTGGTTTGCTTCGCAAACAAAATGGGAATTCGGCGTGACGCCACAATCTCTTGTGAAAATATAAATATTTAGTTGAAAAATGATTTATTAAAAGAAAATCACAAACGTATAGGTATCTATCTGGTGTCAAATTTCAAATCCATTGAAATTTTCAATCTATCTTTAACGATCCCGATTTTACAAAAAAGAACTAAACAATGCCAGCCAAAATATTTTTTTTTCTTTTCCTCTTTCGATGAAAATCTCTCTAAACGTCGCAATCACTTGGAAAAATTTTGAAGACATTCAACTTAAAAATTTTATTTATTGGGGGAAAAAAAAAAAAAAAAAAAAAAAAACACATATTTTTAGGTATCGATCTAATGAAAAATTTCCGTAGATTTCAAATCCGTTGAAATTTTTACTTTATCTTTAGCGGTCTAGTAGACTGAAAAATTAACTAAATAACTCCAGTTAAAAGTTTATTTGTTTTTTATCGTCTGCTGGAAAATTATTCCTTTGAGCAAAATGATAACGGAAACGAAAATAATATTAAAATCTGTGATCTTCTATGCTGTTGCATTCAATAATAATTACATTTCATTAAATTTATTTTAAAATGTTCTAGATTGCATTGTAAAATTCCCTAATATTGAAAAACATTCGGACTACTTTTGATGTTATTGCCATAGATTCGTCAGAACTTTGCTTGCAGGAAACAAACAAACAGACAGACTGACAAACACTTCCGTTTATAATATTAGAGATTCAAAATGAAAATTAAACCTTTTGACTACGACTATCGATATAACAAGCGCGTTTCTTATAACGTTCAATGCACAGCTGGTGTAACGGCCGTAGTCTAAATTATTGCTTGGCGCGATTCTTATAACTTTAAAGGTACAACTGATGTACTGGCCGTTATCTAAATTCTTCCTTGGCGCGATCATGGTACAACTGTTGTACCGGCCGTAGTTTAAGGCCTGCACACATCCGATTTTTCAACGTGCGGCACCGAAGCCTAACTAAGAGCACACATAACCGTGGAATGACACAAGTACTCGTTTCTCGTCATTTGCGATAAATATTCTATCTAGGAAAATGTGTTTATTTCGCTTACTTGGTGTAAAAAAAAGTATATCTTCAAACGAAATAAACGTTACTGGTTACAGCCATTTATTAGGTTATTAACTATTATTTATATTCTATTTGTTTATGAAAACGTGGTACTTCAGAACGGAGACTCATGTGCGGAGCCGTGGGGAACTGCGGTACATATTGCACGCAAATTGGACGTGCGTCGCCCCAGCGGCGCTGGAGGCATGTGTGCACTGCTCCATTGGATCTAATGTATCTCAGACCGCACTTGCGTTGCGGCATAGGCCCCGTACGTTGAAAAACCGACTGTGTGCACCGGGCTTAATGTATCTCAGACCGCACTTGCTTTGCGGCAGCGGCGCCGTACGTTGAAAAGCAGGATGTGTGCACCGGGCCTAAAGGTTTAACTTTCCGCTTGACGAGGTTGCCATGGAAACCATAATAATCGCAATGCAGATGTGTTGCCTTAACTTGCCTCAACTCGCTACTAGAAGTGGGCCAAGATCGTTGCCACCATTTTAAAATGTAGACTGAAGCTGTACCAATTTTTGATGTATATTTGCATTTGATTTTGATGTATATTTGGTTAATGTAGGGACAGGTGTAAAAAGTTCATAATCAAAATATTTTAATTTCCCCCCACTTTTTTCAATTGCTATTGTTAGAGTTCCATTAAGGAAGGTTTCCAACCCTTAAAATACCAATTAAAATGTCTGAAAAGAAAAAATACAAAATATTTGTGGAGAATGATCCTTTTACCCCATCTGACCCTAAATATTTAAAAATATTGTCGTGTGGTTACTGTATATTGATTCCAATTACGGATCCCGACATTTCTTAAGGGATTTGTAAAATCAGGGAAATTTTTGTCACACTATCATGGAAATCAGAGAAATATCAGGGAACTTTTTTTTGAGGATTTTGTTGCCACCCTGTGGAAGGCGCACCCCCTCGCCTTTGACGTGCCTGGCACTCCTCTGGTCTGCCAGTGTAGGCATAAGAAACAACACAACAACAGTAATACATTTTTTGGAAATAAACCTATATACCCGTGTTGGCTTCTTGTTCTAAAAATCGAAACTGACCTCCTGATTTACTTTAAAAATCACCTTTTCTTCAGTTGTTATCCGTTCAGTCTCGACGAATCTTATCTTACTAGGCATACATATACGCTTCGTCAGTGATGGTTTCCTCTAGTTTGTTGCAATACCATTAATAAATCTCTCAATCAAGAGGTCAAGTCAGAACATGCGTTACATACCAGGACCCCCACGTTGAGGGTCATCGCTACCACGGTACAAGAGCCCGAAGTCTAGGATGGTTTCTGTAAATGTGAAAATCTTTTGTACTACAATATGCTGTCAGATTCTTAAGTTCAAAAAATTGGATTTGTTTACTGTATCTGTAACATAAGTTACACCAATTTCATAAAGTGGCAATTTACTACTGGTGCCACAGAAATGACACTTGTGTGCCTTACTGAAGGTAAAGGGGTTCAAATTGTGTTAAATTTATTTCATTTAATTGTTTTAGTTTTGAATTTTGGACTAGTGTGTTCACAAGTAATTTTATATAAGTAACACCCTTATAAATAATTTTGAGAATTACTTTTTTAGTAAGTAACACCCTTTTAACACACATTTATATAAGTAACACCCTTATAAATAATTTTGAGAATTACTTTTTTTCGAAGTATCATAAATAAGTTTCAAAAGATGTTTTCAAAAAGCCCCTTAGGAACGAAAAGGGTTGGTAATTAATGTAGTTTTTTGTAAGTAAATCAAAACTATTTTGTCAGATCGGCAAGGAAACTACACTTTTTGGTGTGATTCAGAATTTTGGTAATTTAATTTTATGTGCCATGAGATGAAAAAGATTTGAAATCACTAGTTTGAAGGGAATCTAATACATCTGTGCAAGTTAAACATTGATATATCTATACCTCGGTGATATCATATTTTTGTTTCATCAAGGGCCCGTCTTCTTAGTAATGAGGGGGCGGAGTACAGATGAGGGGTAGATTTGCTGTACACTCAAATAAATCACTAACAATGCTAATTGTATTTTTGCTAGTTATAAGGAATGTAAATGGACTGCATCCTTTATTTAAGTAAGCAGTCCGAAAATGCTTGGATATAAAAATGACATAAAGACGAGCATGCTTTTTTTCTTTCGTAAATATCAGTGAACATAAAGTTCCCGTATACTCCGAAATGTCTTACCGTTGCGTTTTATATGCTTTCAAGAGAATTAGAATTTGCAGAATAAAAAAAAATAAGAGGAAAGAGCCTCACATATGTTGGACGGGAAACGTGCTAATTACAGTGGACTTTTTGTAGCCAAGGCAACTCAGCGCAATTTAATTTTTTTTAAAACCAAATTCAGTGTATAGAGTCGTTAGGTTTGTAAAACGTTATGCTGAATTACACCGCTTGCCTTTTAGCTGTTTAAATTTTAATGGTTCCAAATGATTCTTTACTGTACATTGATCTAATCAGACCCTCTTTTTTTAACTAATCGAGTTGTATTTTTAATCGCTGGGAAGTTTTTGCACTATTAAACTTGCTTAGAACTGTAAAATATAGCTCCAGTTGCGTCATCTGTCAAAGTGAAACTATTAAAATGTATCGGTGTTAGATGTAATTACATGTTCATTCCATAACTAATAATAGCTTTGACTCTGTCTTTAAATTTGTTATTTTTAAGTCTACAGGGGGGGGGATAGTTTAGTTATTACCTATATCTTATGCATTATAGAATCGTCGTCTTAAGGCAAAAACACCCACTAACTTGCAAAAATACTTTTACTGTAGCTATAGCTGTTTAAGACTAGTATTTTTTTGGTAAAAAAAAACTATACTCATTTCTTAGTGTTAATCTTTTAAATAGATTACAATAATGTATATCTAATCAGCGTCATGAAGATAAGCGTTTCGTGTCTCCGAAAATAAATAATTGTAGCACTACGTTATAGCACCCTGGGAATACTAGACGGCGCAGGTTTAACTAAATTAACTTACCCTGAATTGTATTCCTATCTTGTATGTCAGTTAAACTTTATTGTATGCCTATATCTATTTACTTCAAGCTGCATGTCTTGTGTTTGGGCGCAAATTGGCCAGTGTAACCTCTACTCCATAAAACTCAACCAACCGAATATTGTCAGCTAATAGTTTCTTCTCTAAGCGAAATATCATTTTTCATTTTTCAAGGAAGTCTAATTTTATTGGATTTTCTAATTTATTTCTATATACTTATACTGTGTTCATGACATCAAAAATGAGTTATGATTTAATAATTTTTCGCTTGACTACATCTGGATTTGTGCCGACCAACCGGTCTAGTGGCCAAGGTGTTGGCCTCTGGATAGGAAGGTTCCTGGTTCGAATCCGGGGTTAGGGCATGGATGTAAATTGCGCTGTCCTTTGTTAGGGACAATGATTGTCCACCCACTTGGTGCCCCTTTACAAGTGACCATCACTTCTGGCCTTGTATAAGGCTAAAACGACCTCGGTCAACTCTGTACTTTGTATTGTATTGTATTTGCATTTGTCTTCGCAATTGTACTGCCTTGCCATTAGAAATAAAAAACATCTGGATTTGTTCGATTTCGTTGCTCCGGTGTCATTTGCATTTAATAAATAAAATCTTAATTTCTTCTGAACTCGGCTTGAAGGTTGACTTGATTGTTTAAAGAAGCAAATGGATCTCCCTTTTTTAAAATTTTGGGCTAAAATAGAAATATTTCTTTTAGAAAGTAAAGACCTTCAGGAGCTAATACTCAATTGCCCCTAAAACTTGATTTCAAAGAACAATTTCATTTATGTACTGAACGACAGTTGTGTAGTGCTTCAAAAAGATATATTTCGTGTATATTTCGTGTCTGTTAAATCGATTTCTTTTCTCAGTATCCACGAATAAATGAGGTTTGTTGGGTTTTATGGCCATATTTAGCCAAGCTGCGCCAAACACAAGCCAAACAAGGTAAAGTAGTGGACATAAGTAAAGTTTTAAGGACACAATAGAGAAACACATTCAGGGATAGAAAGAATACAGGAATAGAAACTGCGCCGCCTGCAAGTCGTGGCTCCATCACAGAGGGCAAACCCACATAGTCACGGCGACCTCAGGAATCGATAGAAATAAAGCACACTTTTACTAATAGCAACAAGTCGAGAGATTAATTATATTTCCAACTAGCAAAATACCCGACCTTACTCGGTTTGAATTGGTTTACTCTTTGCTTTCATATGCATCCCAGAAGAACATACGACAACAACAACATTGGTTTACTCTAGATTGAAGAGATAATCAAAATATATAATGACTTACGTTTTTTGTAGAATAAAAATTTATTTTAACACCTTTCGCCATCTTTATATTTTCTACAACTTACTTTGGACACAAATCCTACACAATTCATCCATTCATGTAATACATTTCACATACATCGCACAATTGCTGTATGACAAAGCTACAAAATGACGAAAGGTGATACTAAGGTTACTACTATAAAAGACGATTTATAGAAAGATTTGGAATTCCCTTTCTTAAGTTCTTCTCATGTTCAACTCAATTAATTAAAATTACGATTTACGGCGAGTGCTCTCGCACTCATAGTCAACAAAACAATATTTTTTTTACTTGTGACACTCTTGCCTCCGGTATGCGACATTGTGAAATTTTGCAATCTTCTCCTGTCATTACTACAACGAATTTTTTAATGTTGGAAAAAGTTCTAGTTTGGAATTTTAAACAATATTATTCTTTCAATAACGGCATTATTCTTTAAATAACGGCATTATTCTTTAAATAACGGCATTATTCTTTCAATAATGGCATAACTACACTTAAAATTTACTGAAAATTTATACTGACTTACCTAACATTTTTAAGTCTAATACTTTGTGGTGCTGTTGCGTGTGATGAGAAGGAAAACACATTTATTAAAATAATAAATATTTAAAAAAGGAAACAGCGAAATAAAACAAAAGAAAAGATGTCGCAAAAAATTGTTCTAAAGATATTAATTTGTGATTAAAATTTATCTCTTGATCTCGCACAGTTGCCACAACTTACAACTAAAAGTGTACAAAATTTAGAAATGAGAAATTAATTCAGAGCGAAAGAACCAGAAAAAATATCACTGCTTGCGCGATCTTGTTCATTCTCGTTTCGTTGAAAAATATCGTCTGTCCCAAATATTCGGAAAATCGTTTTCATTGCGCAAAGAATAAAAATAAGACTCGAAATAAATGAAGTATCAGAGATGAAATTCCATAAAAAAATATATATAATTTTTTGAAGAATAATTACTTTTTTAGCAGTACTGGTACCAATCGAAGTAATCGTAATATTCAATAGACATTCCAATTTTTCCAAAACTACCAAATTATGGTTGATTTAAGTATACTTACTCAGGTGTTTTAGCATGAAACTCAACTAAATATAACAATAAAGAAATGTTTAATATTGCATTCACTAAACTAATAGATAATGTATAAAATAAAATACACTGCAATCAAATATCTGGAATACAATTTATGTGATGTCTACACAAACATACAAACACAAAATCGAGCATAGAACAGAAAGACGGACAGACAGACTTTCGCAACCAATGCCACTCACTAAATGAAGATAAGTACTCACTGTATGCAAATTTCCATGAAAATATATTAAACCGCGTGGACGTGTATAGGGCACAACATACAGACAGACGGACGGACAGACAGACGGACATACAGACAGACGGACGGACGGACGGACGGACAGACAGACAGACACCAAACGAGAAAAAGGCTTATGCTTGTGTACAATAAAAATAATATTTACATTTCTGGTACGATGGCAGTTGTAGAAGCCCTTTGTTTACGTTCCAACCTAACACAATATTTGAAGAATAGATTCGTTCATAACCACGTGTTCGACTGCCACCTCCCAGCAGTTGGACTATACTTGGTTGTTGTCTATGTTTGAACAAATTATATTTTTCAAGTGGGTCACAGTTTTCTGGAATTTCTGGTGGCACACGTACGACTCTTGAGGGGAAGCGTGTCGCGGCACTCCATTTTCGGAACACTACTAACTAGGGAGATCTGAAAGAAATAACC
The DNA here is from genome assembly GCA_947359465.1 of Metellina segmentata. Classification (NCBI taxonomy): domain Eukaryota; kingdom Metazoa; phylum Arthropoda; class Arachnida; order Araneae; family Tetragnathidae; genus Metellina; species Metellina segmentata. Next base: position 76,189,527 of record OX375873.1, on the reverse strand, counting down.
GAAGATCGGCTTCAGTTATTTACAGACCACTTGTTTCCTTGTTCGCTAATTGTCCATAAGGGTCTAACTTTACCCATCAAATGTCAACAGTTCGTTCGGCGATTGTTTATGTCGAACAGGAGGAAAAGGCTGGTTTAATGAGAAGCGACCTTGAACTTTTCAAGTGAAAAATGAAACCGCTATATGGTGTTGTGCTTTATTTCACTGTCGATATTTCCTTTTTAATTTTTATTTGGCATCAGCCTATTAAAACATGCATCGAGGAAGTTGGAATAAGTGATACGCATTCTTGTTCAAATGATTGGAGCATTGAGCACACTTTCCAGAGATGAACTGTTCCTTACCAGTAAATACACACAGACATGATTGTATATCGAATTAATAAACAGATGGAACTGTATTTCAATAAAAAATTCAACCATTTAATACTTTTTCAGAACTATTGGAATGTTATATGAATCTCTCAATTGTACTGTAGATATTCGAGTTTTCCTTTTAAATTTTGCAGGAAAAAGTATTTATGTTCAGTTGAATTGTCCACTGTGGAAAATGCATCGAATTATGTTTTTTGAGTGAATTAAAAATCGATTTTTTTTAGTGTTGTGTGCGTTTGTTTATTGTTACATTAACTCAAACTGTGCATTACTAGACATAGCATAGATGTTATAATAAGCTTTTATGTACTCGTTTTTTTTGTCCCTGTGAAATCGGTATTTACGGGTCATGTTTAAAAAGATGTGGATTTACAAATGTGTGGAATAGATTAATTTTTAAAAAGGAAAGTTTCGTTTGTCTAAATAAATTCTAAATCTTCGTTATCTAAAATAATTTTTTTTCCATTCCTTTGTTGAAATGATTAGATACATCATCTCTGATAAATTCTATTGCCTCTAAAAAATTATTGAACGAATGAAAAATAATAATTTTAAAGTTAGGATTAATAATAAAAATATTTCGTCGTAACTTTTTTGGGAAACACATTAATAGAGAAACAGCATCTAAATTCAGATTGTATCCCGTTTTCACTGAATGTACCAGTCAATTGTAACAAGGGAACCTGCTGTTTTTAGTGTTTTTCTCACAATAAAACCCACTCTCACTTCTAGTGGACACACCATCTGTTCTATGTTAGCGATTACCGTTTACGCTATGTGATTTTATTATCATCTGTTGTGTTGGGTCAATGAATCTTTGTAAAATGTCCTCCGAAATCCAATCCTTTGGACTTTAAATCAATTCCTAAACAGTGTCGAAGAGAGAATTCCTGCAAACAACTGCGTCTAAAATATAGTCTTTGTGGTCTCAGACGGGACTACTGTTTACAGGGCTTAGCTTGTCACCTGCTTCACAAACCGAAAGCCTCCTTTTACCGTGGCCCCATTGCCAGATGGTGATGGTATCGCAGCCTGGGTCCACATCCACATTTGGCGAGAAATCCCCTCCGTGTTGCTGCTGGAAAGTTGTTGTTGGATGACGCATCTGAAATGTTTTCCCGATAATTTCAGAAGAAAATTGAGACGTTACGTAACGGGATGCAATGTTTTCGCTTAATTTATCACGGTTTCATTTTCTAAATTGCGATTCGAAGTACCCGTAGCTTTCGTTCCTTAATTTTTACATACAATGCATCTAAAGATCTTAATTTAAGATTCAGTAATATTATCTAAGCGGAAATTATTGAATGAAATGAGCATTATTTCGCATATCACGTTTAATTCATTCTGACGTGTTATTAGCATTGAATTTCTATCTATTATATTGATAAAGGCTAATAAGACATTTGTGATGATTTTTTTTTATTGAAGTACGAAAGATAATTTTATGTTGAAATCGATCTTCGACAAAGAAGTGAAATAGAAGAAAGTGGAACTTTTTTATACAAGCAACGCCTTTTTTTTTATAAATAATTCTTAAGTAGCATCTCTGAGTAACAGAAACTTCTTACATATTTTTACACGTTGCACACAGAAGCGTTCAGGTATCTATCTCTAAGAGTGTTGCTCTGCATCACGCCCCAATTTGTGGATTCTTTGAGAGAATTGACCTTGGGAAAGTTGATTTTGAGAAAGTTGTAAGCTCGTCAAGGAGAAAGAATTGTTCACCGTGCCAGTCTGGGGAGGGTGATTACTCTAGGTCAAGGGTCCTTTTACTCTACTAGTTCAAGGGTCCATCTTACTCTAGGTCAAGGGTCTTCAACCTAAGGTGGACCAAATCCAGTTCAGTGTCCAAATTTTGTATTTATTTACACCAATGATACTTTTCTTCCCACCCCCACCAAAGACCGCCATGTACATGGTGGAAGGTACACGTTAAATCTGTATCAGCCTACATGTCTTCCCAAAGTGAAATTTTCTTTTATTTGCAACTCAGGGGACATCAATCCTCCTGCCAATAGTACACAAAATAAGAATAAGAATTTAAACTTAGAATACATCCACGATAAAATACTGCGAATAAAAATAGAAAGAGACGATGAAGCTGCTGGGTAACCAAGATGTTCCTTGCAGTAACATCCACTTAGAGTTGTTTGGGTTAATATGTAGGTTAGTAAACGTGCTGTACATATTAGTACACAGTTCGTTAAAAGAGGGTTACATGGGGGTTATTAGAAATAACAACTTTCTTAGATGAGAAGCAAGGCAATCAGGTCTATGATAAGTTTTAATTAATAAAACTAAGTTATTAGCCAGAATTTTTTCCTCATCTTCACAACAGTTTTAATTGAATAAGATATCTTTGGAAAGCAAGCTGACGAGAATCTGTGGTGATGGATCCTGGGACATATTGCCATGGTCGATCGAGCCCTTCCTGAAACTTTTGGTGTTAAGAACAATCACAAATATATGTTCAGTAGGAGTTTAAAACCCCAGACAGTTAATAAATGCGAAAATTTTTCTTAATCCTCCTGGTGGCCTATCTTCGTTTCAAAACTGCCGTATAGTGGCCAGCCTATGATGTAAAAACCTGTTCGAAATTAAATTTTCATTTTCCTTGGACTAAAAGGGCAGTTTTGGCTTGAATAGGTATCTGGTTCTAAGAATAGACGAGGATTTAATTGAATTTTCATTCTTCTCGGAATAATAGGGTAGTTTTGTCTCGATGAGGTATCTGGTCCTTAGCAATAACTTAATAGTAGACGAAGATTTAACTGAATTTTCACTCTCCTTTAATAATAGGACAGTTTTGTCTCGATAAAGTATCTTGTTCTTAGCAACAACATAATAACAAACGATAATTTATTTTAATTTTCATTCTCCTCGTACTAATAGGGAAATGCGGGGTAATTGTAAACATAATTTGTAAGTTCACTTTCAATCCCTGTTTTCAAACTCTTGATAAATTATTTAAACATTGTTAACCCTACAAAACCAACTTGTCATTATTCTGCTTTGATATTTAGTTAGTTCGAAGATTCCAGGAAAGAAATTTAATACCGTACTCGGCTGTTTACAGTTATCCCACGTGTTTACAATTATCCCTGAAAGTAGGGGTAATTGTAAACAACGATTTTCCTCATGAGATTGAATATTGAATAAGTGACAGCATTAGCAGTAGTCATGACAGTAGAAGGAACTCCATTGGTATTTTTACCCTTCTAATACCATGTTTACAATAACCCCGTTTTGATCTTTACACTTACCAAACACTCCCACTTCTTTCCCCAACAAAATATAGTGACACTTGAAAGTTGCATTCATCATGAGGTGAACTTCCAGGAATACATAAGAATAAATAATTCGAACATTTACTAAACAAAAAATGTATTTAGTGGGGAAAAAAAAATTACAAATACTAACTTAGGTTCTAAAAAAAACAGACGTTACATTTCTTACACATTAATAGTGCCCTCAAATTGGAAAATTTCTTTACGGCCTTCTTTGCTAAAGGTTGGAGTAGGTGAAATTGCTTTGACATGGTCTTAGGTAACACGGAATAAGTCTTTTTCAACCACAGCGAATTTAGTCGATGCATTTGAGTCCGGTGATATCAAACTCCTCTTCTGAAACAACATCCACCCTTCATACATACGAAAAATGGGTTTTCTTTCTCTTCCCCCCCCCCTCAACATCTACAAGCAGAAACGTAGTCGTTTCAGTGTCTTCAATGAATGGCTCCAAAATATTTAACTTCCCGTACAAGCTAGTCTTCTATATTTTGCTTGAATGTTTGGAGAACTTCAAACTCTTCACCTTCAATGTTAGTCAATTCTTTCAATAGCTCCTCATCCTCGCTGTCCTCGAGTTCTGCTTTCCTTTCCATTTGCTTCTTTCTTGGTTTCTTGCTGATTTCTGGCTCTTTCAATATCTTCTCTCCAGGCTTCCTTTTGTTCTTTTTCTCTTCTGCCTCCTTCAAGCGTGACAGCACTTGGTCAGTTGTAAGAACTTCACCATATGTGTGAAGTTTTAGTAAATCAGTCTTCCTGCTCCCCAAGAACACAAAAAATGCTATAAAACGCAATTCAAACGTACTAAATACGATTAATACAAAATTACTTGGGACAACATATTGCTTTTCCATCCAAATTGAACGAATCTATTAGCAAAGTTATGTTTACAATTACCCCGTCCCTTGAAAAATATGGGGTAATTGTAAGCATTCAACTGCAGGTCCATTAAAGTTCCCAGAAGCAAAAGTCAATGATTTTCTGTTCGATAGAAACATAACTGACCGCAGTAAAAAATTGGAACAACATACCTTTCAATATATTTTGGAGGGCTGCAGAAAATGCAGCACACAAAATTAAAACCCAAACTTTTCAACAAAACATATTGCTATCAGCTGTGGTTCAAAAAATACGGGATCACCATATTGCATCCTCAGGGTTGCCAGCTTTCATATTTCACAACTTTTTAGTTTCTCGGAATCCCACGTGGGCGCTTGTATTGTTTGTTTACAATTACCCCTCTTGACCCTAGGGCAGTTTTTTCTCGAAGAGGTATCTGGTCCAAAGCAATAACTTAACAATAATAGGCTATGATTTAATTTAATTTTCATTCTCCTTGGACTAAGAGGGCAATTTTATTTCGATGGGGTATCAGGTTCTGAGCAAAATTTCCCTGACGGGATATCACGTAAAAACACTTGGAGGGTTAAAGCAGTAAAAAAAATCATGAAAAACGTAGTGCTTATTCGATAGGGAAAGGGAATCGATAGAAAGAAGATTGGGCTCCCACCGAAAATTTTTCTGAATAGGTGCCTGGATGGAATACATATTTTATTTATCATGATCCGTCAGTAGAAATACAGGAAACAATTTTACAAACTTTGTTGCAGCTTTTGATTGAAGTTAAAAATATTTTTGATCCTTTTCTATCACTGTTGGAGAACTAATATGAGTGACTGTAGAATCTAATCCTATTTGTTAGATTGCTGTTTAAAGGTAGGTAGGTTGGTATTTGAATTTACTTCACATTGAATCAACACAACGAGCTATTGTTCCAGGATCAATCCCGAAGGGAAAGAGAACAGCACCTCGCCATTTTGAACTATGGTCAGATACAAAGATCAACACCTGAGCTGGCATCCCACTCCCCAAACTTCCACACAACGCCAACGTGAGGACATTTGAGTACTCGATAGATTTAACGTACCCCAGCCCCAAGTACACTGCGGTCTTAGGTTCGATCGAATTTTGTACTCTCAGCCCTCCGATTGCTAGTCCGCTACTCTTCCAGCTGAATTATCGAGGCCCCTAAGCTGTTTAAAGGTTAAAGAATGCATGGCTGATACGGTTGTTTTAAGTTGTATGAGATCATTTATCTGGTATTCCTCCGTGTTATTGTTAATATCAGCTCTGTCCAAAGATTGCAGTGGAAGATTGTATGAACCTGACTTCTCCATACTGACAGATGCTGCTTATCTGATGAAATCCATTTTGATATTAACTCATGACTCCGTATTTTTGATAATAATAGTTTAGTTGATATTTAATATTTAGTTAATAAAAAATTAGTTAAAAGTCTCTCATGACAATGGAAAAGCTTTGATACGTATGCCTTTCATTCATAGATTTCGATCCATTTTGCCTTCAATTATCTGAAAAATGTGTATTTCACTAACCTACGTGGCTCAGAAGTAAATGTTATTTGTTTATTGCCGAATGGCAACAACGAATATATACAATGTAAAAACTACCTACAAGATACATTCACTAACTTTGCCGCCTGGCTTAAATACGCTTCATTTGAGCCATGGAACTGCACAACATTGCTAAAACTTCACGGAAGAGTTCTCGCAGTTCTATTGAAATTCTTCAGCAGTTTAATTACAAAGAACAATAAGAAATAGGGAAGATGAAAATCAATGCAGAAAGAAAATATGAGCAAAAAAGGTACAGCATTCAAATTGCCGAGTAGTTTTTACACAAGGGAATGGGATGAAATTGAAGTCGACATCTAGATTCTAATTGTGACACGACACATGTACTTTTTGCTTTGCAATTTGGAAAGTAGAATTAATTCCAGTAAAAGTAAACGAAATGCTGTATTGCATGTTTTAGTTTGTATATTTTAGACAATTTTATTTCATTTAGAGGTATGAAATTCATTTATATGTGAATATTGATGCTTAATTCATTATAATAGATTGAAATAAGACATGAAATGTGACCAAAGAACGCTTCAATCCATATATATAAGCAATTAAGAAAGTATAACGCGGATGGCAATTGAGTAATTGTTTTCTTCAATAGAATATTTTCTTTTAGTAGGAATCCTTGGTTTTTATCTACTTTTCATTACTTGTTATTCCAATATGGACTTCAATTCAAAAGATCCTAGCGGATTTTTTCACTTTTTTTTATGTATTTAGTATTAATGATTTTTGACGTGAATGAAACAGTGTTAGGGACATGCACGAATAGTCGAGTATTACAAAAAGCGTTACAGCTGTTTTGCCTTATGATTTCAGAACCAGAAGAAGCACTCAGATGATAAGTATTGCGTCACATAGACAAAGGTTGTCTGTCCACCAAGCATTCGGACTGAACGCGCGGGCGCAATGGGTGGGGGTCCGTTATATGTGAGAATTTTACGGTGCAGAGCGAATTTGGGCCAGTGTAACTTTGGATTGCGTGGAGTGAAGATTGCCTATGTGGTGTCATTCGAAAGCTACTGAAGCAATTGAATTATCCTTCACTGTTAATTTCAAAATGATCTTTAATCGTTTAAACTGTAAATTAATTGTTGAATATTCATGATAAACAATTGTTCAAATATCCTCTAGTCCTGCTTCATTCCTTCCTCAATCTAACATCAGGTCCGAGTATTCACATCAAAACTATGGTTTGTGTCCTGGACAACACCTACCAATTCTTTTATCACTGTGGATGGATCGTATGCCAGTCTGGTAGCCAACTCGTTAGCGATCTGTGATGGTCTGGTTCGATTATTCAGTTCTACAGGCCTAGGGTTTTGTAGTGTTTCAGAATCCTCTGTAAGCCTACGTCCCTGTCTAATTCGCCTCGTGTCGGAAAAGTGACTAGTAGATCACCAAACCAAATTCCTGCTCATATCTTTATAAATATATAAACATTGTATGCAATTTGTTACAAACTCCAGCCAACGAATCAACTCAGAGAATTTTTGCATGTACGTAACCAAACCTAGCCCATTGGAAAGACCAGACTGTCGGAAAAGTGACTAGTAGATCACCAAACCAAATTCCTGCTCATATCTTTATAAATATATAAACATTGTATGCAATTTGTTACAAACTCCAGCCAACGAATCAACTCAGAGAATTTTTGCATGTAGGTAACCAAAACTAGCCCATTCGAAAGACCAGACTGTCGGAAAAGTGACTAGTAGAGCACCAAACCAAATTCCTGCTCATATCTTTATAAATATATAAACATTGTATGCAATTTGTTACAAACTCCAGCCAACGAATCAACTCAGAGAATTTTTGCATGTAGGTAACCAAAACTAGCCCATTCGAAAGACCAGACTGTCGGAAAAGTGACTAGTAGATCACCAAACCAAATTCCTGCTCATATCTTTATAAATATATAAACATTGTATGCAATTTGTTACAAACTCCAGCCAACGAATCAACTCAGAGAATTTTTGCATGTAGGTAACCAAAACTAGCCCATTCGAAAGACCAGACTGTCGGAAAAGTGACTAGTAGAGCACCAAACCAAATTCCTGCTCATATCTTTATAAATATATAAACATTGTATGCAATTTGTTACAAACTCCAGCCAACGAATCAACTCAGAGAATTTTTGCATGTAGGTAACCAAAACTAGCCCATTCGAAAGACCAGACTGTCGGAAAAGTGACTAGTAGATCACCAAACCAAATTCCTGCTCATATCTTTATAAATATATAAACATTGTATGCAATTTGTTACAAACTCCAGCCAACGAATCAACTCAGAGAATTTTTGCATGTAGGTAACCAAAACTAGCCCATTGGACATTTACGTCTTTTAAGCATTTTTAATTTCATCAATGTTTTTAGTAAAAATTGGAAGATAGTAGCGTTGCCACTCAAGTTGAAAAATGCTCTACTTGCTCTATCGTGGGATACAGTTTTTAAGTTTGACTTATTTACTTTCGGTTTCACATTTCGGGCACACAGAGTATAGATGAAAAAGGAGGGTTAAGGGTAGCCGTTATGGTGATAAATGAATAAGGGAGATCAATGAGATTAGCGTTGAGATCGCGCCGTGACAAGAGATAATGAACTTGTGTTCTGTTTGTGTCTGCTAGCATGTGTGATTCGTGATAAACTTGTAGATTATATTTGTTTTCCTGCAAAGACCGCTGGTGTTTGTTTAGGAAGTTGAAACAAACAGATGCATTTGAGAATGATAACAAAAGAAAGATATTTTCTCTGTATACTTGTATGTGCACTTGTCCAAAAATGAGGGATGATGCAATCTGATATAAAATCCAGTGCCAGTACCTGTACCGATGTATTTGACAAAAGAATGTTTCACTATGTGAAATTCAATAAGAACACCTACGTGCCTCGTGGTGCTACTGGGAACTAAAGAAACGAAAATAAAATGCTTAGGTTTTAGTTATTACAAAAAATTAACATTTTCCCCCTATTAAAAGCAACCTTACGGAATGTGATGACATCAGCCCTCACAGTGTGCAAACATGCTTTCCACATGACTGATCAAGAGTTCTTGTGCCGAGTAGTCCCATTTGCTCTCTAGAGCACGTTTTTGCTCTCCTGTGGGCGTTGATGGTATTGTATAGGCTGCAATACGACGTCCGAGAGCATCCCAAGCATTATCTAATGGATTGAGATCAGGTGGTTGTATTTGATACGAATTCAGAATTATCCTAGTTTTTAGACATGTATGTTATAGTCCGGTTCTGGCTACTTGCATTTGAGTCACGTGATTTTGAGTGAATCTATTCCTTATATTAGTGAACAGGTTTAAATGCAAACAATGTGAGCGATAATTGGCGAAACAAATAATCACCTTTCGCCAGCACCATTCATGATTTTACCAAATGCCAGTCCTTTCCTCTCTGTCGAAGTTATAACCTTTTTAGAAGTGAACTAGTCGAAGGTCATCTGCCTGCTCACCACAGCCTTACATCTAGTATTTCTATTTGTAAGTCCTTATAATAATCAAACCCATTACGCAATCCCAATTGGTAATGGGTTTGCGCTACTAACCAACTACCACCCAATTGCTCCGCCAACTACTACCCAATTGCTACGTAATCCCCTTTGGTTTGCTTCGCAAACCAACACTCCTTTCGCAAGCGTCTCTCCGGGCCATGGCGTCACACCGAGTTTTACCCCAAGGCTAGCTAGAAGGATCTAACGTTTCATCTCCGAGATGAAAAATTTGTACACTATCGCGAAATCATATTTTTCATAGCATCGAATTTATTTATTAACCAATTTTAAAAATAATTGTACCACAAGAAAGAGTATATTCTAAGGTTTCTCGTGATGTTTTCAAATTTAAAAACTAATAATATATGACAGTTTTAACAACAACAACAACAACAACAAAATCCCGATTTTTCCGAATTTCAAAAAAAAAAAATGTTTTACCAGGAACCAAATTGAAATTTCTTAAAAAAACTCGGTGATTTGCAAACATTTACGTTTAGAAGTAGTCTAAAAAAACCTCACGGCTGAAGACTGAAATTTTGTAAGTCTTTTGCTCACTCGCGTTAGAAATTTCGCTTTTTTCGACTTTGATGACACTTAATGCACCCGAAACTAAAAGCCGCATCGGAACAAAATCCTCTCCATCTTGGTCCTTGTGCAATTTACAAACAAACCATGTTAATTTCGTAATTTTAGCATTTTTTAAACATTTTTTACTTTGATATAAATAAACTTAAATTTATAGTTAAAAAATTTTCAACTTACAGGTTTTATTTTTCACTGGTTGTATGTGTGGACAAAATAATTCAATAATCTTTCCCCTGCTCCCCGAATAAAAATCCAGCTCATCCTTAGGGGCAGGGGCTCTGCATTGAAAATTGAACCAGTAATAATGCACATTTTGCCCGTTCTCACTCCACAGGACCATTTTACACAATAATACACATAAGCATCACAGCGATATTTACTACAATGTAAAGCAAAGAACTTCAGCTCACGACATGTAGATCCATGTAATATTTCTGTCATATTTTCATTGATTTTTATACCGGGGTAATAGCTGTAACAGGTCTTTAAGATACGAATACGACAAGCTCTAGACATCACTTATTACCATTCAAGTCCTTATTATTATCTTTTGCGGAGTAATCGTAAACAATATGTGTGCATTGAAAGGTAAACACTGTCACTGGTACTCTTCATTGTTTATTAGTATTTACAACATTCAGGCCTCGTTCACATGAGGCGTTTCAACGCGCGTATGGCGAGGCTAGCAAAGTCTCGATGATAAATTTTGTTTAATTATTCCTCTAATTCAGTGTTCCCCAACCTTTTTATCGCCGTGGACCGGATTAACGTTTGATAATTTTAACGCGGCCCGCTGGGGTGGGGGGTGGATACGTTGATTGTTTATATTTTAGATTGTTTTGATTTAATAATTTTAATTTAATTGGATTTAAACATGCCTTCAAAATAAAATACAGTTGCACCAAAAAATGAATATAATGTGATTTAACATTTTAACTCACTAAAACAATCAATAAAATAGTTTCCCAACCACAAAAAACCCACGAAGCGCTCGAACTCTTTTAAAAGCAAAGACAGGTGATCGTGCACCAACTAGGAGAATGAATGTTTAGGCTCAGTCTCGCCTAAAGTCCCCGCTAATGTCTTAAACATGTCCAAAATGCCTCTGTTCACGCGCCGTCCCCACTACTTCAGTTTGGATTTAAATGCAGCTACATTGTCTGTCAACTTGAAAACAGCTGTCCCATTTGTCAAAATTAGAAAATAGAGACATACAGAATTCAGAAATCATAATCGAAGCTCTAGTAACAGAACAAATTTCAAGTTTTGATTTACAGCCTCCTAATTTGAGTGGACATTTCATAGATAAGAACCGCACAAACCCGAGATAAATACACCAAAGTAAATAAAATGGAAATAATTTAATATTTCTTGGATGGCCCGGTACCATTTGATCCACGGACCGGTACCGGTCCGCGGCCCGGGGGTTGGGGACCTCTGCTCTAATTCAAGTATCTATCTTTGCGACCTTGAAGAGCGGACCCTGATAGCCTCGCCAAATGCGCGTTTTACTAGCCTCATGTGAACGGGGCCTCAAAATACTAAGAATGGTATGTTATTTAATAAACCTTATAACTGGAATATACATCTCAGCCTCATAGTAATATCACAAAACTATTACAGAATTCATTTAATACTTATTTTGCAAAGCGGGTCAAAGACCCGGTATAAAATTTTGACCACACTTCACCTCAATTGATTTATCGACTTTTCCTAAAGTGCTTTTAAAATTAATTTCGAAGTATGTATTTCCTCTCGCCTCCTCCCGCATCCGACATGAAGTCTACCTTTTTTTACCGTGACAGATCACTTGTCCAGTACAATATTTTATGTGTTTTTATATCATCTTCAACTCTAAAAACATTCCATGCACACTGCTGTGCAAAATAATAAGCACCCACACCACTATAAAGAGTGTCATGCTTCCTACGATAACAGAACATCTCAACATCGAATTTTTTCTTCTGAACTCTAGGTAGGTAGGAAATTAATTAACTTCGCACTGAAGCAACACAATGGGCTATTGGCGACCGTCCGGGATCAATCCACAAGAGAAATATCCGAGGACAACACTACATTAAGTAGCGATATCAATTCGAGATACCAAAAGCGCTTCGTACACATTCACTAGTGCGTGTTATTCTGTACTAGTGTTAGATACCATAAGGCAACATCGTCTCAACTCTAAAGATACAGGGTATTCCCCGGAATAATTTTTTATAACATTACAATTTACAACAGTTTACGTTTATCATCGCAGTGAGTTCAATTACCAATTTTATTGAACTATGTAAAGTTATATGTTTACTAGGAATAAGCTAATATGTAATACGGTGCTCTTCCTATAATTCATTCTCTATTTGCCTGTGTTTAATGAGTTTTTAATAAGTTATAATTTCTCTCTCAGATATTTGAAAATTATGTTTGTTTACTTCAGTGAAAACGTTTCTTCTGTTATAACCAACCACACAAAGCAGACTAAGGAGATTTACTGTCACTAAATAATTTTGGTGTTTTTGAGGTTGTTTCTTTTGTTTTCATTAAACGCTGGCTATTTTCTTTTGTACACTTAGCTTTTATCTTATCGTAATCTAAATATCAATTAGTTTCACTAAAATTAGTTTTTTAGAAATAAATTAGTTTTTACTAAAAATTCAATGCCGTCATGGAAGACAAAATCTTTAAATTTGTGGCTTTTAAATAGTCTTTAATAAATTTTTACCTTAAATGAAAAATATATAATTAGTCATTTATTATAGTCTGGATCTTTTATCCGTATAATCGATGTATTATTCATTAAAAATTAATTTTGCTGTTTTTAAAAAGTACAAAAGCTAGATTTTTATCTCAATGGCGCAGACCAGACGATCACGTGACCGCTTCAGTGCTTTTGCCTGTAAATTTCGTTGGCTTGTCTTTTATTATGATGATGATTTTGCTTTCTGTGTATTTAATGACAATGTTTTCTGGTATTCGAAGTACCCGGTTCGTTTTTTTTTATAGTGAAAGTAATCCATCAGTGATGATAGTGATAAATTAGCTACTGATAAATTCTTAATTTACCAAACCAGTTTCTCGTCTTAATATCGATCTAGTTACTCTACATCTCGGGAATGGAAAAACTTTTTGAGCTGCGTGCCAAAATGTCATATTCATAGCTAAGTAATAATCAATGTATTGATGAGATCTTTGCAATATATATCTGTTTGTGCACATTTTCGCTCCTGACACTATTTCATAACTATTCTTGTTTCGTAATTCTTATAGAACGGCAAAATCTCAATTTCGGGACTTCGTACCCGAACTTAAGCTAGAGTTAAGTAGAGGGATAACAATTCACACACACAAAATAATTATGTCAGAGGGCTCACTAGCAATGCAACCAAAATTATTGCATACTTAAGCATTTATTAAATATACCAAAATCAACAATTTGTCATTTAAATGAATTCAATGTATAAAATCGTTAAGAAAAAAAAGCAATTTTCTGGATGATTAAAATATGGCATAAGGGCAAAGTAATTTTCCAGGGATATGAACGAATCAATCCTTCGGCTGGGTTGTTTGTACTATATGGAAGAAAACTTTTGATTTTGGTTCTTTAGATCAGGCCTCGAAATAGATTTTTTAATACAGGTGCACACTGTGCACCTAAGTTTTTAAATTAGGTGCACAGGTTATATGTTAGGTGCATTTAAAAAAAAACGTAATATAGGAGTATTAATGTAATGTAAACTAATGTTTGGTATGTTTAGTTGGGTATGTTTACATAGGTTCGTAGTAGGTAGTAAATAAAATATTTTAACATATCGAAATATTTATCGAAATATTTTAACACGGCGCACGGTTGTCGCGACAGTCTCTTTAACAGAGCCATCTGGAAAATGTATCGATCATCGGAAAGTTCTCGTGGCAGTGACACAGGTAAACCTTCCGCATATATAAACCCGTTAGTTCACAGCGATTTGGTTTTCGCATAGTGCGTATTTAGGAATTTTAATTACGTTTCTTTAGAGCAAGAAATGTGGATACTAATATTTTGTTCAAACATCAAAATAACATAAAACACGTTTTCCCCCTTTTGTTTTAACGTTAGGTGCACTGTGTGCACCTAGCGGGAAAAAATTAGGTGCACAATTTTATTTTCATGTGCACAGTGCACCTGTGCACCCGGGTATTTCGAGCCCTTCTTTAGATTCATCTTGAAATCTTCAATGAACTATATTTATAATTCGGCTTCATAAAGTATCACGTGGTTCAACGCTAATGTGTAAAATGTTCAATGTCCAATATGGGACTTGAGCCACAACCTATCTTATGCCATTGGCTTTAATAATACTATGCTAATAAAATTTTTGATTAACTCCTAAACCCTTGAATGTGTGAGTCTATTTTTCACATAATAAAAATTTTGTTTCGTATAAAAAAATCTAATCTAGATTAGTTAATTTTGAGGGACAGTAGACATATGGGCCCATTAAGTGGTCCCCTGTGTATCTCACCGCCCATCCTGGTGATTGTTTCGACTAGGCATGTTGTCATTAACCAAATCATTGGCTGATCTTGATGGACGAGATATATCGTCATTTTGATAGACGAGATATCTCGTCGAAACCACTTGGAGGGCTTTGCACTCATTGGAACATCTAAAGAACTGGTACATTGTCGTAGAGTTTGTCTACCACCCAGTGGGTCACGGGTTTGAGTACCGGTTTGTAAACTCATGGATATTGATGATTGTCCATGTTGAGAGTAGCTGCGGTTGCCCACTTGATGCTCCTTCTCTACTGTTATAAAAGGAAGTGTTTGTTTTCTGCACGCAAAGTCCTGACGAATCGATGGCACTTACAGTAATGGGATTTGGCACACAGGGAGTCCGAATTTTTTTCAATTTTTGGGTCGCTGCGAACTTTAAAATTCAATCTAGAACTTTTTATCTTTTTGCATCGTTCTTTCTTCTTCCGGAAATGAAGAACCACATGAATATTGACTTATTCTCCCTCTGTGACGTCACTATTGACGTCAGCCTTTGGATATGCCAAGTTCTTTTCACCTTTCGAGTATTCGCAATAAATGGGCATGGTAGCAAACAGATTCGAATAACCTTCGTTTCATTCGAGATTAATTAATTTTGATTTCCTGTGAAACGGATTCGAGTGAAGCAGAAGAAATTATTAAAGCTATTTCAGTCTCTTCAATTGTTCAGAAGGCATTCTCGTTTGCTCGTTTGGCATGCTTACCATAGTTCTCTCTCTCTCTACCCCGATTTTTGTAGATTTATTTTCTGGTAGGATAGGTTATTGCAAAAACCCTTTATCACACCCTATGCAAGAGTGAAATAGCTAAAAGTAGATGGATGATTTGGAGGCCACGGTAGCCCGGTAGGTAGTGTAGTGGATTAGCAACCGGAGGGTTGTGAGTTTGAAACTCGATCCAAACTAAGACCGTCGTGTATGTGGGACAGAAAGCATGTCGGTGCGCAGGCGCATTCCAGCCTCTTTAGTGTCGCAACACCGATGCTGAACCATTGTGTGTAGGGATTGACACTAATCCGGCTGGATCCGACCTGTACTGTACTTTGGTACTTTATTAATAAGTCTATCTAACCAGTATGCATTTTTCCAAAATTGGCTGAGTGAAAGTAGGTAAAAAGGAAATTATTCTAAATTGACGAACTAAACGTTTATTTTAGCATTAAAAAATAAACTTTTATTAATAATTATCCATAGGTAGGAAATTAATCACCAACAATTAATTATAGTAAATACTAGTACTACCAGTAGCAAGTACTAACCGAATTAGTACTTGCTACTGATCAGTCTTACTAGTTTCCACACCAAAAAACATCAGTTTGTTTTATACGTAGTACTTTTCTATTTATCTAAAATTAAGTAGTCTCTATCTCTAATGTCGTTGAGCAAATGATATATAAATTGTACCTAATCTTGTCTCATACTAACATAAAAATCAAATCTTAGGCAGTTTTTGGTCAACATAACAAACAAGGGAACTATCAATTCTTCTTAATTGCTTAAATCGAAGTTATATAGCAATGAAAATCACTTTTGAATTTGAAAGAACGATCTAAGGAAACAAATCCTATTAATTGTGTCGTCCTCCAACATACTTCTCAATGAACTGCAAATATAACCAGTGGCCGAGAAGGCCCTCTCAGCTTCGACACTAGTTGGTTTAACTGTCATTAAGTAGTCGTGCATAAGAGACAAATATTTTCCTGTGACTCCATTTCATATGAAGTCATTTTTTTCTTCAGCATTTTCTCAAAATTTCTTTCTTTTATGAAGTTTTATCTTTTTGTAATAGTCTTCATTTTCTTGCAGAATTTGCTTTGCTAATTCCTCTTTAATAAAAAAATATTATTGATAATTTAATTTATTATTTTTGCTAGAATTCTCCAAACTGATGATTGAAAAATATAAAATCGATTTATTCACAATCGATTGCTTAATAAACGATTTTGCGACTTTAAAGTTGGGTTTGAATAATCGATTATTTAATTAAAAAAAATTCGGGTTTATAGGATCCGGACCGGATTCGATAGTTGTTGCTGGATCCGGTAGGTAGCCAAATGATGCCGGATCCACCGGATCGGATTGCATTCCCTATTTGTGTGGCTTGCCTTTGATTTGCATCTTGTTTCAAAGATTTTAGGATTATTTCTCTTCTTTAGCTTTTTTTTTCCTTCTTGCACATCGTTTTGAAGAACTTTCCAACTTGTATTTCTGTATTAAATTACGAATTTGTGTGTAATCTCTAACAACTTTCATCATTGCACAATCCGATAAGATTATGTCCTATTAAAAAATAACAATGCATCACTTCTTACACTTCGTCTCCTGCTTCGTATTGGGACTCGTCTTGAACTGCCGCCAAGAAGAAACAAGAGCTTTTGTACAGAATGCGGTTGAGAATTTGAAGCAGAGTAATCAAGAATTTTTCGGTCGTATTCGAATACCTATGCATGTAGGTCTGTTAACTGCGATATTCAAATCGAAACACGCTGGATTTCGTAAACATTGACCCTTCTCCTAATTATCTGGAACCATCCTGATAATTCTTGTTGTATTAGTCATCGTGCGTTTCACGAATCTTTATGGACGTGACATACTTAAACATTGCTTTTTGCTTTCAAAAGAGAACTTTCGCTAAATTGACATACTCTTTCATTGCATTGAGTATTATTTCATTTCAAACAACAAGCAACTAATAACAAGTGATACTGAAACTGAATGCTTATTACACAGAGAAATCTAAGTTCATATCTGTATGAAATAAAAAGTTTGATAGTTATTTTCTTTCTACAGTTTTTTTTTTTTTTTTTTTTTTTGGCAGAGGGAAATTGTTAAAAGATTTTAATAATCGATTTAATTCTTTCGAGAATGAGTAAAAATGATAAGTAAATGAAAATAAATGATTTTATAAACAGCAAATTGTGTTAAACTAAACTGAGTTGTATATTTTAATCCTTAGCAGTGCTAATAGTTTGGGGTTGGAACGGTTTTAAGCCGCTAGAGTCATATTTGGTTAAGCTGTGGCACAAAGAGGACAGATAATATCAGTTAACGGACATAACACACAATAAAAGTTCTACTGACCGAGAAGAAAGAAATTCACCCTCTCTCTCTCTCTCTCTCTGGTTAACTTACAGGAAACAATCCTTCGCCGCTTACTACTCGCAGTGGGTAAACCTACTGAGGCACTAATAGTTTTGAGCTTAAGCCATTTAAACTAATCTTATTCGAGAAATGTTTTTTGGTAAAGCAAGATCTGTATTTATATTTGGCTTATCCTCCTAAATCATGATTCAAGATTGCTGATTGCCTTGGGGCTTATACTTAAGGCGTTGCCGACCTTCGACTCTATTGTTCTAGGTTTAGGTATTGCATTAGTCAGTAGAATAGGGTTACAGAAGTTCGGAATTTGTTTGTCAAGATTAGAAATTCTTAAATCATCTTCCTACATTATACGCCTGGCCAAATTTGACCCTTGTGCCATAAAACCCCCAAAACAATCAACCAATCCCACATTATTACCTAAATATATAAACTTTCTCGACCAATATTGTATTCGAATAACATTTCTAAACTTAAAATACGCATGGTAGGTTTCTTTTTTTTTATGTTGAATCTATTTTGTTTCCCTTTTGTGTCCAATGAATAAAAATTTAATATCGATCACACTTCTACGCTTATTTTAATTCTAACTTATTGAATTCCCCTACGTATGAACACACAATGAAAAATCCTTAGAAATCGACAAGTTATTTATAGTAATTATAATGGTAAATGGCTCACTGGATGAATAGTTGTCTGAAATAACCCCCCCTCTCTAATAAATAAAATAATACACATTATAGTAAAGACAGCCGCTATACGAATATTATGTTATCGTTAAATTGAATTAAGCTTTCAAATAATTTTGTTGGGAAGAAAAATCTATCTTGCTTTCGAACATTATCCCACGACTCTTTAATGATATCCTTAGGTTTTTTTTGTTTGGTTTTCATGGTGTAAGTACCAATTCTGGTCAGGCTGCACCTAACACTTATTATATAGGAGAGTAGTAACCAACATTGGAAACATAAAAGGTTAAGTCCTGTGTGATACAGGTTAAACCAAAACAAACTGAAAGCAACAAAGCGGCAACAGCTTTTGAAAGTGAGTCCTCACCTCCGAAGTGGTAACCTTAACGAGAGAGGATAAGGGAAGTAGAAGTGGCAGTGGAGGGTGAATATAGGAAGGGTAGATCACTAAAGGGAATCTTTAAGTAGTTGTACTGCCCGTGTGTTCACCACCACACTACACATACATACCACCACCACACGCACACACCACTACACTACCACACACTACATTACACATCCACACTATTACTACACACACTACACATACCACTATACACACACTACACATACCACTATACACACACTACGCATACCACTATACACACTTCACATAACACTATACACATACCACTACATACACTACACACACCACCCACAAACATACACCCACTCCACCCACAAACATACACACAACCACACCACACACTTGAAGAAAGTAAACCTTGAATAGTAAAGAAAACCTAGAAAGTAAACCTCGAATAGTAAAGAAAACCTAGAAAGTAAACCTTGAATAGTAAAGAAAACCTACAAAGTAAACCTTGAATAGTAAAGGAAACCTAGAAAGTAAACCTAGAAAGTAAACCTTGAAAATAACCTATAAGGCAAAGACCTTTAGGAGTAAACGCGCTTGGAAATCATTTGATTGGAATCTAGTTCAGGGAAGACAAATGATTATGTTGCATTGCTTTTTGATATTATAGATTGTGAAATTCACATGCGTTTTAGGAAATTAATGCAGTGCAATTTTAAGGAATGCAAGAGCGATGAATCTTACTAAACTCATGGCGCATGAAACGATGCACAAAAATCACGAACAAGGGAAGACGTTTCGCGATTTACGTGGAAAAAAAAGATACAAAAATAAATAATAATATTTTAGAAATTTTTACTTACAATAGACCATATAATAAAAATAGAAAAGTTATAAACACACTACTAGATTACATTTCAGATACTAATTCCGATAATAAATCATATTCGTGTCATTTAAATGACATGAATATACACTGTCATAAAAAATCGACGGGCCATTGGCGACGGTCCGGGAACAATCCCGAAGGGAACGATCCAAGGACAACACCACGTAATTTTTAACCACGGTCAGATGAAGAGGACAGCACATACGTGGCATCCCAATCTCCAAACTTCCACATTACTCCCATGTGAGAACATTTGAGGCCATGATCGATTTAACGTGCACCAGCCCCTGGGTACACAAAGGTCTTTGGCTGGATTAAAGAGGAAGGGAAGAACGATAAATCGTACTAAACTGATGCACAAAAAACCTTGAACGGTTCGCGATTCATGAAATTAAAAAAAAAAAGTAATCAGATTGTAGAAATGTTTACTTGCAACCGACCATATGATCCAAATAGAAAAGTTATAGAATGATAGCTTGCTTTTCAGACATTCTGATGACAAATCATACTCTTGTCTATGTCGGTAGGCTGGTAGGTATTTTTATTAACGTCGCACTGGAGTAATACAACGGGCTATTGATGACGTTCCATGATCGAACCTGAAGGGAAAGACCCGAAGACAACACCATGTTACTTTGAACCACGGTCAGATGACGAGGCAACACCTGAGCTGACACCCCACTCTCCAAACTTCCCCTTCACGCCACACCAACGTGAAGACATCATAGGGCCACGACGAATTTAACGTGCACCAGTCCCCTTTGTACACGACGGTCTTTGGTTGGATTCAAACTCGCAACCGTCCGGTTGCTAATCCGTTACTCTTCCTGACGGACTACCACAGCCCTCTCTTGTCTCTGTTATTCCAATGAAATGGATATGGAATGTAGGTACATGTATGTACATGAAGAGATTAAGAAATGATCGTAATATCAGATCCAGAGGACTCATTTTTACTGTTGAATTACATCATACAGACTATAAATTGGGTAGTTGTAAGGTCCTTTGTGATGCATATCAATATACAACGTTTACAGGTAAATGGATTCCTTATGCTATACTTGTCGCATTATGACAAGCATTTTGCAGCTGCTGCTTCATATTCCTTATATTCCAGGGAGTGGAGCAATTGACCATCTGGAATATTCCTACATGCTCTATGGAAGACCTATCTGGGAGTCTCTTTGTCCACGGAATTGTTGCAATCCACTTTCTGAATGAATGCCAATTAGTTTTGCAATTGCCGCTTCAGATTCATTATATTCCGGAAGTGATGCAATCTACGGCTTAGCATATATCAGACACTAGCGCGTCTTTGTTGGAATGGCTCCGCGTTGCGTGGACGATTCTATTTAGGACCTTAGGTAGGTCGGTAGTTATTAAACTCGTGAAAAGTGAATCGATTCTTCAGTTCGATTCTTTCGTAACTTGTTTTAATAGACACTGAGCTATGATAATTTACTTATCTCGTATTCTTTTTTTGTGTCTTCAATGATTTTGAAGCTGATTTATTGAATGACTGAATTCGAAATGTAATTCGATTTTCATCACGAATAGGTGTTCGAGGTTTCCCTCAGAGAAGTGTTCTTATCTCTGTAAGGTATCCTTCATAAGAAAATCTGATTGATCCGATACAAAAACCAACAAAAATGTCATCAGTGTGGAATAAATACATCCTCGGGTCTAGTCCTGGTGATATTTTAACATATAAATAATCATAGCTCACTGTAGATCAAAACAAGTGACGAAAGAATCGAACTGAGGAATCGATTCACTTTTCACGAGTTTAATACATACCGACCTACCTACGGTACTAAATAGAATCGTCCTCGCAACGCGGAGCCATTCCAACAAAGACGCGCTAGTTATATCAGACATGCTCATTGGCCAGACAGATATAGGTATCTCTCTGGTCAGGAAGGTTTTTAGCAAAACGGAGGTACTCCTGGGAGAGGTTAACCACGTGTGGCTGTGCATTATTATGCTGGAAAACAGCCCTTTGACACGTAGCATGAAAGGCAAAACAACAGCTTCTAAGATATGCTGGACGTATTGCTGTGGTGCCGCCAAACTACATCGTCTGACGACAAGAGAAGAATTGGTTGTCGTAAGTAACGACTTTCCAATCTATCAAATTAGGTTTGTTGGATTTTATGACAACAAGGTCGATAGTACCACTGTATTAGGAGTGGCAGCGGTGTGCCGCTTGACAGTACACTGCTAATGACCCACAACGTTGGCTGCGTCGGGAGGGGCATTGGTCAAGGAAGGGTTTCAACATCCCGGAAGCACTCCTGGGAGAGGCGAGCCATGCTACCAGGTGTTCTGTTAAGTTCAACATTAGACACGTGGCATGAAAGGTAAATATCAGATGTGGAATCTGCTGGACGTGTAGCCGTGTTGTCAAACTACTTTTATACCATTACTAAAGGGCATCGGCTGTCGTAAGTGACGACACCCCACACCATTACACGAGTTACAACAGTAAGCCGCTTAACAGTAAACCAAGAACGACAGTGCAGAGATCCCAGTGCCACAATGCGAAGTGGTAATCTGCAGTCACATTGAGGGACTGAAAAGGGTGCACTTAAAGATCAGGAATAGCCCGTTGTGTTGCTCTAGTGCGACGTTAGTTTAAATACCTACCTTAAGATCGGATCTTAGAACCAACCACCCTTTGTGGTACGTCAATATTATTTGAACAAGTTATTTTATTTCAAAAATTTGAAAATTTATCTTTCCAGTGGGGGGATGGCCCCCGTCATCAGATTAACGGGGAAGGGGGCGACAAAGGGCCTGTAGGAGCTGGCGCCCTTGCGTTGTGTGATGAAAAATTATCAATTTTTCAATCTAATCTGCTTTTCCACTCTATATCTACTAAAAGTAACAAAAAATTGTGCACAGGGTATCTTGTTCCCAGTGGACGAAATATGAGAGCGGCCTGATTGCACTTTCAGTTCGATAATTCTGTTTCGGAATTTTCAGACTGCGACTGAGGGAAATAGAAAACCGAAAACATTATGCTTCCTTCTATTGATTCGATTCTCTGCGGAGCTCACAACGTTCCCCTGTTGGCGCGACAACCATCCCTTGGCAAGGAACTTGGCTGGTTCCAACCAGACAACCCTAAAGCGATTCGCTCATTGGTCAAAGGTGCCTTCTGGTTTCTTGCGACCAGCTGACTCTCATAATCTAGTTCAGTCTGAAATTACGCGGTTCGTCGTTGGTGTCAATCTCTCTTTAGGAAATCACTTTTATCTGCATATTTGCGAACGGGGAGCTCTAGATTACTGTTGTTTCCAAAGCGTTGGCATTGAGCAATTAAATAGACGATGACGCCGTCCAACTTGACGTAAACAGCCAGTGTTTTGTAAAAAAACATCTAGTATATTTTTCTCAAGTTTACGTGGCAAGCTGTATTAGAGCCAAAGGATTGAGCTATTCATTTCCGCATATCAATCTGTGATAAATTATTTTGTGCATCTATGTGGAATCACTACTACACTTCATAAAATTCTTGTGGATACGCTATGGTTCAGCCAGGTGAGTTTATTTTTGTTTATACTTTGGATTCGCTCTTTTATTGAACTTGCTCGACGGTATTGAGGTCGCGTTTGTTATCGAATCGTTGCATGCATAGATGGTTGGGTTGTATTTTAGGAATGCGTGCTCCACTACCAAGAATGTCCTATATATTTTGTTTTAATTGTTCTAACATCCTGTCCCCTCTTCTGATTTAAATACTCAAATAAATTTCTCGTCGTATGGCAGAATGCCAAGCAGAAATGTACCAGGAAGTGCTTACTCCACTCATTCGGGATAGGTTGAATGTTGAAAATTGTTTTTCGAAAAGAATTGCAGGAAACTTTTGTTTGAAAAATATACATTCCGTATTTGTTTGGGTTGCAGAATTCTTGATAGAAGTGACTGAATATTATTCACCAACACCTTATTTAAGAAACTTTTCCAAGCATCCAATATTTAATGTTTTGATTCCTCTTAGTAACCCTTTCAATACGAGTAAATATATTTGAAAATTTAATGCCATAACAGTTGAACATGAAACTGAGATAGTAGAATAGTTATTTTCTTATTTTCAAAAGCCTTATAAACTCTTAAGTAAACAAATTCAGATTCAAATAAGTTTTACTCGTCCCAAATCTAATTCACTGATATGCATCAATCAATTTTACGATGACTGTTTTTTTTTAAATTCCTTTTTTTACTATCATAGACTTTTATTAGATTAAATTTTTTCGTGATTTTAAAACTGATGGTGTTTTACTCATTTTTTCTCAATACGCATATGATCCTACAAATTTCTAAT
Organism: Metellina segmentata; assembly: GCA_947359465.1. Classification (NCBI taxonomy): domain Eukaryota; kingdom Metazoa; phylum Arthropoda; class Arachnida; order Araneae; family Tetragnathidae; genus Metellina; species Metellina segmentata. The sequence continues at coordinate 76,165,458 of OX375873.1, read as the reverse complement.
ATTGTTCCATTAAAAAGAATCCTTTGGCAATTCTTTAGCAGGTATTTTTAGTGATGATAACAAGGAAAATTATTGTGGGAACAAAATCCCACTTGACTTCAAATATGCTTTCGGAAATCTTCATTTTGTTTACAGATCCTTACATGGATCCCTCCCAAACCATAAAGGTATTAGAGCCCAATGTGTTTGTTTCTTGGGATTTTTGCAGATATACTCAGTTCTGGTAATTATAGGAAGGCAATTAAAATAAAACTGGTGCAACAAAACCTCCAGTAAATATTTTAATAATTTACTCTTTATTTGAGTAGTACTTATTTGTTTACTAATCCAGAATGGGTTATTTATTATTGGTATACTTATTTGGTTACTATTCATTAGTAATAGTTTAATTATTATTTCTACCATTTGGAGAGGTCTGTTCTCTCCATAAAATGAGTATGGGGACCCTAATTGGTTCAGGTCTCTAATATATATATATATACTTACAATTTAGCAGGATAAAGTTTTGTCCTAACTGTTTTGTTCATTATAGTTATAGGCACATTTTTACTCTGTTAATTTTCATTATTAAATTTAAATTTACAAACATGCAATTTTGTTTTTATTTGAGGTATGTTAAATTGAGTGGCTTCCTTTCATAGTTTAGCATTCTTAGCAAATGACTTGCCTTGTGTTCTATTACCATGTAAAGTTTATTAGTTTCATAGTCTACTTAAAAGCACAAATTAGTGACAGTCTTGTCAATTTTATTGCAATATAAAATAAAATTTCCTAAAATAATCCCCCCTTCCTAAAATATAAGCAATTTTAATGCAACATTTTTAGTAATTTGCTTTGCAGAGGTGAACAGGTATCTTTGTTGTAATCTGTGCAATTTAACAAACAGGAGGGGACTTTACCAATATTAGGAGTGGAATGATTAAAAACAAAAAAATTTAGAGTAAAAAAGCAAACTTTACACTTTTATACTTATTCAAATTTGCCTTACAGAAAAAGATAAATATCCTTCAAGAATTTAGATTTATTGCAAGCAAGTCTATCATTTTGAGCAGATTTATTGAAGTCTTTTTTTTTATGTCTTGTAATTTAGGAAACAATATTTTCCTGCATTTTGAATTCTGCATATTAAGTTATCAGAAACTTTACAAGCATTCCGTAAATTTATTTAAAACAATTTGAATATACTTAAGGAATAAATATTTCTTTTGAAAGGAATACAAAATCATTTGTGAATACAGGAATCTTGAAAGACAATTTGGAAAGATATAAAAACAGTATATAATGATTCAATACCAAATGAGGTAAAGTGACTAATTGGAAGGCTAGTTCTAGTTTAAGTGTATAAGACTTCTCTTTTGTAAAACGTTCTTATCTAAAGGTGTGAGGATAAATCTAAAATTTATTTTCTTATGAGCTGCTTGGAGTTAGCATCAATTTCCCCATTAATTTTATGTACTTTTATACAGTCCAGAACATTAAAAATAAATCTTGTTAATGTTTCCAAAATTAAAACTTTGTATCAGATTACTCCCTACAGAGTTTTCCCAATGACTCCCAACCATTCCCCCAGTTTTGTCGAGGAAGTTCATACATGTATATACATACTTATTTTGTCATCTATGCTAAAGCTAATAGAATCTAAAAATCGTATGTAACCAATTTTTCCCTCCCAGGATTTTAAGATTGATTCATTCTGTCATAACTTTTAAGCAGCAATCCCAAAAAACAAGAAAAGAAAAACTATTTATTTTTATTCTACTTCCTGAGTATTTGACCCCTTCTTTTATGTTTCTAGTCAGATAAATGATATTGTGTTTGAATCATTGACGGAAACCAAAAATATTTATCTCGGCTATGAATGTGCAGATGTATTGAATGTGTAGTTGAGTTGCAAATTGTTTACACTTGTGACAGCCAGATTTGTCATGTGAGATTTCTGAGAAAAACACATTTCCAATATATTGCATTTCAATCATCAATACATTTCTCTGTGTTAAGGTTTCTTTTCATGAACAGTACTTATTACATTGTGATTCTGTTTGAATTCCAATATTTGTAAATTTCTTGAGTGCTGCAATGAAACCTGCAATTTTAGAAATAAGTAGTTTCTCTGAAATTTGCCGAGTTTGACAAATTTGAAAACGAATTAAATCTTATAATTTTTTAAACAATTGAACAAACATCTCACAATCACTCCATTTTATGAGGATGAACTTGAGCAATAAAACTTCTATTTATGGAAGGACTTCAAAAAGACAGTGTATCTCAGTTTAGTTTTAAAATGTCTCATTAAAATATATGAATGTTTTTTAAAGATTACGATTGTATAACTCTTGATGAATCCTGTGCATTCTCGTTAAAGTAAATTGGATTCATTACAAATATGTAGAAATTAAGTTGATTCTACTTATTAGCAAAACTATTAAGCTGAAATTATAAACGTCTTAGTTTTAAAGCACCTGTGTAGGTGATAATAGAATTCAAAATGATCGGTGTTAATAGAATTCGTAAAAAAATTATTTTTCTCCTTGAAATATGCATCCAGTTTCTAGGATTTAACTTAACTTATAATTTTTTAATACAATCTTTTCCCTGTTTCCTATAACACCACGCAAAGGAGCTTTAGTCTCCATCTCCAAGCAGATTATCTGTCTTGCATTGATAACGGATTAGCCTGCAAGATAGGAAGCTTCACATCCTGAGGAACATTCTTCCTGGTGGAAAAACCTCAATTCCTTATCTTCCGAAAACCCAAGACTTTCGCCGTGGGAGGCATGTCTTGGCCAATTATGTCTGGCTCCTGGGGACGTTTCTTTTATTGCTTTCTAAGAATAGCACCAAAACCGACCCCAATGGTCCGAACTAGGCTTCTTTTAAGTCCGGCCAGGTGCTGGTTGGTGACACCTTTCTGCCTGAGAGCGCGGATAACCTTGAACTGGACTTGGACAATTGTTTAGCAGTTCAAACTATGGCCAAGGTCGTAGCGAGGATGATCGTGCTAGAGGGTCGTAGTGGTGCTTTATCTTAGCTGTGAAAGCTACAAGAAAAGATGGGGAGCCAAAGGAAAAGTTTGGGGAACCTAGATTTGAAGAGACCCGTAATGCTAGACCTGAAACATTTCTCGATAATCAATTTCATTTAATATATTTCTGCTTTTTGATTTTCAATAAACATTTCAGTGCATAAAAAATATCATTGTTCAGTTAAAAGAATTTTTTGGCGTAATTTTTTATTAGCTGCCTCATTAATGGTGATCATATTTGAGTTTGACAATTTGTTTTGAAAGTAGGCCAAGAATTCGGCATGATTGATATCAACATTTCTTTTTTCTAGATGGCAACTTATTCTGAGTTGATTATCGGATAAATGATATATTTTCTTAACTTGATATTAGTTTTTGTGTGTAAGGTTAGGTTATTCAGCAATCTCTGATATCTAATTGCATAGAGGCGTCTCTTGGAGATCTATTCATATTGCCATTGAACACTGTTTTTATACTGAATCTCTTACGATTCAAGCTCGGCCAAACCTGGCCCTTGTGTGTGTGACAAAAAAAAAATTCAATCAATCTTACGATTCAATTTTCCTTCGGGTTCGATTCCTTCTTGGATGTATTTCTATCTTCTGTGTTAGTATAACTTTTCTGATGCGTATATCCAGTACTTGACGTTTGTCTTGAGTTTGGAGCATCTTCGCTAAATATGGTCTTTGTTTTATAATTCCCAAAACCAATCGACCTTTTTGTTACTTGATGATTTAGGCCATTATACCTAACCAGTATTTACGATCCAACCATTCCAAGTGTCAATTATTTTAATACCTTATTTCTTCAAACATATTTCAATGGATTTATCATGAAATGCAATATGTTTAGCTTTGTGCTAATTTTTTAGTTCATGGGGGATTCAAATTCCATAATAACTCTTGTATGGTTCAACATGTTTAGATTCCGATTAAAATATAATTACAGTGGACTGCTACTGTAATCTGTCTCGCAGAAACAATGCAACTGTAAGAAATTTAACTGAAATTTATGAAAAATTATATTTACAAGATGTGATGCCATTTCCCCCGTTACGTCAACCCTCACAGGAAACAATGTCATTGCAACAGGTGCTATCTAAAAAGCATCGGACTCTGATTCAAATAAGCCATGCATCGTGCAATTCCAGGTGCTCTAACCTTTGCACAAGTGTGAAGAACCCGTGACATTTCGTCAACTTGTCGATAGATAAGTAGTTCCACAATCCATACGTCCCCCTCTCCCTCTGCAAGAAGTAAATGATCTGAGTGGAAGGACGCAATCCACGCGTGGCAAGGGTGAAGAACAATGCCCGTCTCTCTCCGTTCGCTTCCAAATTAGCATTCCCAAATTACTTAAGAGGCAGGAGGCTCTGCTGTTGAACTCTTCCCAGGCCTTTGCCTCTCTTCGCAGGCTCCAAGGTTGTGCTGTCACCTGCTGTGTCACACAAGCTGTTCCGTTACGTTAATCGCCTTGCATAGCTCCGGCGCAACATTTCGCCACATTTTATGCTTTCGATTTGCAAAACTTTAGTGTGCTGGAATGAACTTCTCAATTTTTATGCGGGCGTGTTTTAAAATTGTTCGTCGTTGTTGCGTGTCGTATTGGCTGAGTTGATCTGAGCGATTTTTTAGAAACTATTATTTTTTTTTTACGATGAAGGGCCTGTGACTTAATTTCCTTTTGGTCGAAAAACATCCTTGAGGAAACTTGAGTAATTATATGACAGTGTTTTAATTTCGTAGTTTCCTTCAAAGAGGTTTTGCTGGAGGTTGTTTATTTTAATTTGAAAAGCCTTCCGTCTTTCCTTTCCGACCTTTTGAATATAATGTCGACAGTTGGCGTTTCTGTCCTGAGTGAGTGATGTGAGCGAGTCCCTGTGAGTGATTCGTAAACTTTTTGATGACTGAACTGGACGTAACTGTTTAAAATTTCAGTCTGAAGTGATGCATTTATGGTAAAAAACGCAAGACTCGCTTGAATGATCTTAGCTCAGGATTCAATTGGACCATTAGGCTTGTGTTTGTGGTGTATGAATATTCTGTCCAAAAAGTTTATTGCCTAAAATCTGTCCCATTCAATACACGAATGAAGGATTGACAGATCTCAATCTCAAAATCTTTTGAAAATTCTCCAGAATCATTACATGATCACAAGACATCTCATTAAACATAAGTCCTGATCTGAAATTGTGAAATATATTTCTTAACATGTAAAAACGAACACTTGTCTAGTAAAAATTCCGAGACTTCAAAATATGATTAATACAGATTAAAACATGAAAAAAAAGTGTTTTAATGCTTTGTTTATTTCGTCCCTCATAGTGTTACATTTTTGATGGCCAGCAGCGTATTTATAAATAAATATTCCAGGAATTTTATTATTCATCATTAAATCGTTGTTTCAAAAAGTATACGACTCAGAAAATCACGAACATCCGAACTTCACAATTAGATTATACACATGGTTATAAATATACGTATTTAATTTTTATGGAAATTTTTTCGATAAAAAGTTTTTTCGTATTTGCTTTGAAATTAGTTGAACCTAATACCTTTCAAAATTGTGGATGCTTAGCAACAATTAGTACAGTCAGCAAAGTCTTATTATCCATTTAACTGACAGCTAAAACTTCAAGATGGAGTTTCATTGTATGGTCTAAGAACCATTGGAGTTCGGTCACAAACTAAATATGCCTTGCAACATTTCCGGAAGCTTTATACATCTTTGAAGTTCCTGTTGAAGAAAAATCAGTTGTGGGGAAGACTACCGAATGTGTTTAAAAGTGTGATAAATTTAAAGTGATAATTTATCCCTTGATGGCGTAATTGAATGGTGATAGCCACATTTACCAATCTCTCGCATTGAGTGTTTAATTTGTTTATTTTCAAAATTGTTATGAATGATGGAATTCCTCATCTCTTGTGCGTCTCTAAATGCAATTGGAAATGCATATTTCTTATTTTCGTGATCTTTTAATCCGCCTAGCAAACTAGCCACATTTCCCATACCTCTACTGATGAAAAACCTCATTTTACACTTCTATTTTTAATGTATTTAAAATTGATAGTTACGTTGCGTAATATATCAAGATAAAGAAAACTAGCTACATTTCTCCAGTTTCTCACATTGAGTGCTCATTAATTTGACTCTTTTCAAAAATAGTCCTTTCTGACTACTACCATTTTACGCGTCAATTTTAATGTAATTGGAAATACAATTCTTATTTTCATGATCTATTATTCCACAGTGCAAACTCGTTTGTACCACACAAAGTGAGAACATGGGAGAGAATAGTTCGTTCATGAATCTCGACAAAACCCCAAGTGTTCCTGGATCAAAAATTTAATCCTGTGATAAAGGTTTTTAGTAATTTTTTTGTGACGTTTTTGAGGGGAGAGCGACGATCTTGATATTTCCCATATTTCCCAACGCTGACATTGAGGTCGCGATACTGCTAAGGTTAGGAGGAGTCGTGTTGCAAGTGAATCTAAATTCAGCTATCCCCTCACGCAGAGTTGCCAGTAGGTGATAAGACTTCCGGTTTTTCCCGGGTCTCTTTTTTATATTGGTGTTCGTAGAATCACTTCGACTGTATCGAAAAATTCCCCTAGTCCAAAAAAATCATTCCCCTCTGGCAGCAAATGTATTCCGAAAGTTTTTATTCGATTATGTAAATGACAAAAAAAAAAAAAAAGTTTTTTAGAATGTTTAAAGAGTTAAGGCATTCACGTGCAGAATCCACCTTTTCAGTCTTTTTAAATATTTAATTAACCCTCATGTTGCAAAAGTGACTGTAGAGGTAACAAATCATCAAATTTCATTCTTTCCAATAATTTTCGTTCAAAAAACTACTTTTTACGTAAATTCGTCTGCAAGTTCTCTGATACATAATCGGCGGAGGTCATATGTGTTTAGGTAGACATTAAAATAGTATACAATGGATTGATATTGAAGCCGAAAACAAAGTAGTATTTTGCTTTTAGCCAAATAATATCCGCTTCTAGAATAATATTTTAGAATGGAGTTCTGTTTCAATACTTTAGTTTTATGAAATGAAGTGTTATTACCTTCAATTCATGGTGTGAAGTTCTTTCCGCCATTGAGAATGTATGGATTTTTTTGACGAAAATGGATGGTTGTAAAAATGAATGGATACCTCGAAGGACATTATAAAAAGGCGTTTTTTTTTTGTAAAGTTTTAGAAGATCTATCACCCTTCCTTATGTGAATGTATTTTGCCCATAACAAATTTGTTAAAAAAAAGTTTTTCTGTGGGATAGTGGGACCCATTTTATCCTGACCAGCCCATAACATAACATCCTTCCTAAACATTAGAATATAAAATAATATGGAGATAATTGTATACCTTTGGAGGCATCCGACCGATCGGGCTAATGGTTAGGGTCCAGTCTTCTATATCTCATGGCTCTTATGCCATAAAACTCAAACGATTTTATTGGTTCGTGGTTACTGAAAGAGTAAATGGATTTAATGAACACGAAATCTATATGAAATCCATCTTTCTGAAGCACTACTTGGCTGTCGTTCAAAACTTGAGTGAAAGTATTTATCTGCAATCAAGTATTTGGTGCAAATGCCTGTGAGTCCCCAAATGATTTTTCTCTTCTCATAAAATAAATTTTTTTAAATTAAGCTCAAAATTAAAAAAACCCAAGAAGCTCCTCTGCTTTTAAACAGAAGAGAAAATAAGGTAGTCAAGAACAAAAAATTGCTTTATTCCATAACAAAATATGGGCTTCAGTAGATTTGTCAACTTTGGCAGCAATCTGAATTGTTGACGGTGCAGATTCAAATCTTCACTAAGTGCATTATATCTTCCGTGTCAGTAAAATTTCGCTTGACGCAGTTCTTGCGCCATATAACACAATCAAAACTACTGTCCTCAGAGGCACATCTTTTGGTGTGCACGGTCATCACAACCCCGAGGATATGTCCTCCCTTCTGTTTTACCCTGGTCACCCCATCTACTTGCTTACTTTCTTACCTCGTTGTCTTGTCTTTGGCGCAGTTTGACCAAATATGACCCTTGCGTCATAAAATCCAAAACCGACCATCCGACATCACAGGTTCTGTTCCTGTAACTTATCCTGTGTATTTCTCCCGTGCCAGCCTAACTTTTCGTGTGAATGTCCATGGCTTTGTGTTTAGTCAAATATAGCCCTTGCACTCAATCCAACCCAAACGGAAGCTAGCTTAACGAAGAAGAGAAAGCTAAACAGCTAGAGTGCCTCCAACCCGTTTCCACACGATCCATTTAATTATTTGGAATCAAACCTTCGCCCAATGCGGGATTGTTGCAACGTATTTTTTCTCGCCGTGACCTCTCGCGTAACCTTTCTCACTCGCTGCAGGAAGGGGGCGACTGGCTCCCTCTCGCACGCGAAACATTTCACGTGTGCGCCGTCAGGATCGTCTGCTAACCGTTTCCGCTCAGCTGCGAGAACCGCGGATCTGGAAGAAAAGAGAGTATCCCAGCTTTCAATGTACCCCAACAAGTGACCTCAAAAGAAAAAGGAGCTTCCCAAAAAGCAAAAACAAGTTCACGGAGCTTTCGGCTGACGAAAAGTGGGTTAATTCCCTTCAAGAATATGACTCGCGCTGGATGTCAAAGCGAATCAAAAACAAACTCATTAGTTTCTCCACTTTTATCAGCGATTGCTGTTTTCCTCGAGGATGGCACCGCGTGCTTTCCTTTGTCTTTTTTCCCCCTTTAAGTCGGCGAAAATTGTTCTGGAATCGGTCGGATCTGAAATCAATTTTTTAACAATTGGCGCTGATTTTCTTTTAAGTTATAAGTGGGAAGAACATTTTAATTCACCGCGGAAGTTCTGTTTAATATTTTTTGGGGAAAATTTCGTCGCTTGATTTTTGGTCGGATTACGTACAAACTAAATTTTTACGCATTCGTTTTTGTAAGTATTTATTAATAGTTGATATCATTACTATGCTGTCTGCCGTAATCACAATCAATTATGTGAATAATTTTTTTAATATTCTGGTTTTTAGCAATCTTATTTTTAGTCGCTAAAAATTGTTCTGGAGTCGGTCGGATCTGGAATCAATTAAAAAAAAAAATTGCCGTCGATTTTCGTTAAATTGCAAGTGGGGAGAGTATTTAAATTTATTGCAGGTTTTGTTAGGTTTCCGGAAAAAATGGGCGTTGACGGAGATGGAAATAAATGAAGGTTTCCTTTTATCTAAATTTTTACACATTCGTTTTTGCAGTTTATTAATTGCTGACATCATTGCTGTTCTCTAACTAACATCAACATACACTCCCATGTCCAGAGATGCCAACATGCAATGGGAAAAAGTCATATATATATATATATATATATATATATATATATATATATATATATATATATATATATATATATATATATATATATATATATATATATATATATATATATATGACTTTTTCCCATTGCATGTTGGCATCTCTGGACATGGGAGTGTATGTTGATGTTAGTTAAATCCATCGTGACCTCAAATGTCCTCTGGGATCATGTGGAATTTTGTAGAGTGGGATGCCAGTTCAGGTGTGACCTCGTCACCTGACCGTTGTTCCAAATTATGCGATGTTGTCCTTGGTTCCCTTTGGGTTCCATTCCGGAACCGTCTCCAATAGCCCGTTGTGTATCTCCAGTGTGTCGTTAATTAAAATACCTACTTACCGTATTTTGGCGCTGCTGTGTATACTCGTATGCAGTCAGCGCTCTTCCATGAATCTAGGGGAATTGTGAAAAACATTAAAAAATTGGTACTTTATACTTATAAGTGCTCTAAACTTTAAAAGTTAAGTTAGGTTCTCTATTTTGTTGTTAAAGTGGGTAGTTTGTAATTAATGGGTATAAATTAGGTATTTTATAATCCAATTCCCACTGTGCCATTGCTTTGGTGGATCTACTTCTGTTCTTTGCAAATGGCGGAATATTTTCAAACCAGTTTTATTTTTTTAATCTGAAATTTCTTTCTGGTGGTATAAGTGATGGCCTCAGTTTGGGATCCAATTAGCTCTCGAGTAGAAAAAGTGACCGCAGAGCAGCAAACCAAAACTTATTAAAGCATTTATTGTGGACTTACGGAGAAGTTGAAAACGTCGCGGATGTTTTTTCTTACTGCGAGATTTCTTTTTCGCATCTTGTGGTTTATCCTCAGACAAAGTCTTGCAGGAAACAGTCACTCGAAACCGAGTCACGTTCCTTGTTCTATCAATAGTACTGAGGCTAAATGAGATGCAAATAACTTAATATCGTTGATCTGAAGAGTTTGGAACATTCCGGAATACAGTCGAGAATATCGACTCGTCTGAAACATTGACCTGGTTCAATCAGACGCCGAACTTGCATCATTTTGTCTCTTCACTTATCTGAATGGTTTGGTATTGTGTTAAGGGATTTAAATATTTATTTGATAGTATGTATGAATCAGTATAAAGGAAGTATATGCATTTTTACGCATGGAATATGTGGAAAATTAATTTTATTTCCTTACTCTGCATTTATCTCATCTGCATCCATCAAACTTATGTTATTTTCTTGATGCATACTTACCATTGCCTTGTGTTTGGTGCAGCATGGCCAAATATGGCCCTTATGCCATACAAATTAGCTAATCAAACAGTAATTTTCATATATTTTAGATTTCAACGGATCTTAGGTTTCGAATACCGATCTAGGCATGCATGTTCCGAAAACCACCTAATCTTAGAGCAGCAAACTAAGCAACATAAGCACGAGATGTAAAATAACGCTTTTAAAATTCCTTTTCAAACTTTTTTGAGTGTGTTTAGTAAACTTTCTAATAGCAATTTAAATTTAATATCGCTAATGTTAGTTATGTATTTATATAACAAATTAAAAATGATCGATAAATCTAAATTCTCGATTACAGTTGTTACTAATGGGTGTACTGTGGCTTGAAAGAGGGAAAGTGCGTTGTAAAAGCCTGCCATACGCAAAAGAATGAACGGCGATCGCCTGGATGTTTTCCCCTCTCTAACTCGTTTCAGTACTATCGCTTCTGGCACCGAAAGATCAACTCAAAACCAGAATCCGCGCTAAAGACGTCAGTTATTGAAGCTCTTTGTTTGGTTCGAATCCGGGGCAGTGAATGGGTGTTTGTAAGCGTATGGTGTAGATGCGGCTGGTACACCTTAAATCTGTCGTGGCCAAAAGTCCTCACGTTGGTATGGAAGTTTGGAGGGTTCCAGCTCTGGTGTTGCCTCGTCATTTGACCGTGGTTAAAATTCCGCGGTGTCGTCCTCGGATCTTTCCCGGATTGCCATCAATAGCCCATTGTGTTGCTCTGGTACGACGTTAATTAAACATTACCAATTATTACCCAATTTAACCAATAGGCTCGTTCGAAACCACGTGACTCGACTTCCACCTCGTGGAACCGGACTATAGCAATTTTGTACCTGACAGTTTGATTAACGGTAACTATCAACGCAGTAGGAATCTTTGAATAACTGAAAGGAACTTCATCCCTTTATCGCATCGAGATAGTTAAATCTTATGATATTGTTAAACACCAAGTGATGCCCTTCAGCTATCACAAACTCATTGGTTACTACTTAACCCTGAAAAGGAACCCTTAGTTTGAATTATATTCCGGTATTCCGGCTAGTTTCCTTATCTTTGTTTGAAATTCTGACCCCTTTAACAAATGGAGAATCCAGATGTTCTTGGAATGAGTTTGTACCGATCTATCATGTTTATCTTATCGCAGTAACTTGCAGCTATAATGAAAGGAAATGTAGTGGAAAACAATCAACTCACTAATTTAACCAGACTGGGAAGTCTGAGGAACGAAGTACGTCAGTATTCGGCACTAAGATTCATTTTTGAAATAAAGCTCGCATTTTCGTGGATTCACAGAAAATCTGAAGAAGTTATTGTTGCAAATTTCATAACCCATTTTAGTTAACAAATATATGACTAACATTTTGACTGTTCGCAGTAATATGGACCTGCTAATTTATCTCGTTGAGCGAAATTGCGGATGCACTTTTTGGCCCCGTTCACACGAGGCGCGTCTAACGCGCGTTTGGCGAGGCTTTCAGGGTCCCGCTCTTCAAGGTCGAAAAGATAGAAACTTCAATTAGAGGAATAAAAAAACATAATTTAATGGCGAGACCTCGCCAAACGCGCGTTGAAACGCCTCATGTGAACGTAGCATTTGCCTACATTTATCTGTTCCTAATTTAAAATCGCTTTATTATTGCGCAAAGGGATTTTATGAGTACTTCACCAGCATATTTTTTTCTGATATAATAGTAACCTACTACTTGAAATATACTGTACAGGTAGTTATACAAACAGATAAGTATACAGACTGGTAAACCAATGGCGGTGGCTACAATTTGAAGCATAAGCGATTTTTATATCTAAATCTGAATGAGGGGACGTCAGTTTGTTTTAACGTCCTTGATTTTCCCCGCAAGAAGCCAATTGGGGAATGTGGATGGATATCCTATCAAATGGGCTTTAATTCATTTTTTAATGATTAGTAAATGGTGTTTGTCATGCGCGATAAGTATCTTTAGCACGGAAACTAATAGCTAAAAATGATTTATATTGTATTGTCTGCGGGAAAGGAAGAACTCTGAATATAGCTAGCTTCTAATTCTTAATGTTTAGACAACCTAATATTTATTTTGAATACAATCTCGGGTATCCCCAGTTATCATAATCACGCTTCTTGAAAGATACCCAAGTAAGAAATCGTTAAAAGTGTAAACTGACGTAATTCATTCATGCTTAGTGATCGAATTTACCACCTTGTAGCAAAAAGAAATCCCGACCGTTGAGTGGCATACCAAACCATTCATGATACTTGCAGCTTTGTGTGGTGCTGTTGAGAACCAAGTGGTACACTAGTGATGATTGGATTTGAATGTGCATAGTTTGGTTTGGTCGCTGTACGGTAATGTATGATTTTTGCTACACGAAGTCTAATTAATTACGCCAGAAATGCAGTTATGGGTGGATACAACACCGTTGAGAATTATGAAAACATTTTCAAATGTTTAGGAGTGTCTTATATTTTTAATTTGAAGTAAAAATTTTTTTTGCAATACTGCGATACGTTTTAATGGCTTCAGAGAAATAGTATTTCAATGATTGTGTTCGCGAAATGTTTATGATTATAAATAACTCAAGCATTAAAATCTTGATTCTTGGTTGATATTTTATGGCGCAAGGGTCGATCTGGCCAAGTAATGTTTTTCTCGTCATGTAAATGTACACACAAGAAAATTTTTACTGACACTGGAACAGAGAAGTACTCCTAGGGTAGGTACAGGAATAGATCAACCTGTGCCGAAAAAGGAATGGCTGAAAAAAAGATGGAAAGGAAAAGAAAGTGCTAAAAATTAATTTTGGATGCTTAAATGGAAAAGTACAATTGATACTCGCGCGCTTTTAACTAACTACTATTTTGCAAACTTCTAATCGCGTCATCCAAATACTATAGCCGACCAACCGGTATAGTGGTTAAGGTGTTAGCCTCTAGATCGGAAGGTTCCTGGTTCGAATCCGGGTTTGGGCATGGATGTTTGTAACCGTATGGTGTAGAGGCGGCTGGTGCACCTTAAATCTGTCGTGGCCGAAAGTCCTCACGTTGGGTTGGCGTGGAAGTTTGGAGAGTGGGGTGCCAGCTCAGGTGCTGCTTCGACATCTGACAGTGGTTCAAAATTACGAGGTGTTGTCCTCGGATCTTTCCCTTAAGGGACTGATCCCGGACCGTCGTCAATAGCCCGTTGTGTTGCTCTAGTACGACGTTAACTAAAAATTACCAAATACTATAATAAAACCAATTTTAATCCTTTCATGAGGCGGTGGAAGACCAGCAACTCTCTAACTGCTAGCACCGTGGGCAAACTCTGATCCACAGCGGCTGCCTTTGATATTATCCTTTTTGCAGCTTCAATATTTCTAGGGAATGATTGATTTGATAAATTGCTGATTATATATAATTTCATTTATTTTTTTAATAAATAATACTATAGAAGTATTGAGAATTGAAGTTTGTGCGGAGCCCCAGTGCCAGCCCTCACCCTGTCTACGCCACTGAATTTAATTTTGTGTAAATAATTTCCAAACTAGTTTATTTGTAGTGGGTCGAAGGCATCCCGAATGAGTTACAGATTTTGAAAACGAAAAGATATCCCATCTTCGACAAGACAAACCGATTGGTTGTAAACTAAACTTTGTGAAAGTTAAAGATGGATCTGTCTGTCTCAATGACTTTTCGGTTGACCCTTTTCTGGTTTGTCACCGACCATCGAGTCCTGAATTTCCTGTTTTTCAAATGCTTTGAACAGCATGCGATTTGGGAGGGGTGGTGGTTGCTCCCCACACACATCTGTTGCAGCTATTGTACCAGTATAATGGGGCGAGTGGAAGTGCAGCTGTGTGCTATGGGGATGGGGTCACTCCTGGTGGTTCATTCGTTATGTCCTGACCTTGATATGCTCTGCCCACTCAATTATACTCCGACACTTGGTAATTATACGAATGTACTAACAGAGACTAGCGCGTCTTTTTAGTAATGGCTCTTCGTTACGTGGACGATTCTATTTAGGACCGTAGGGAGGTCGGTAGATATTAAACTCGTGATAAGGGAATCGATTCTTCAGTTTGATTCTTTCGAAACTTGTTTCGATCATTTGATCTACAGTGAGCTATGATTATTTACTTGTCTGGTAGTCTTTTTTTGTGTGTCTTCTATGATTTTTTGAAGCAGATTGATGGAATGTATGATTGATGGAATGTATGATTGATGGAAGGGTACTTATACTTTAAAGAGCTTCTTTTCGTGAAGCAACGATGGCCTAATGGCTAAATTCACCCACCTTCAGATTAGCGTCGGCAGCGGAGGATGACTTCCCGAGTTCGAACCCAGCTGGCGGAAAAATTTTTAGATCCTACAAATTTTTTTAAAAAAATTCCAATTTAATTCCTTTTCATTCAAATTTACTTTTCCTAATTTTTAATACCCTTTTCATATTTTTCCAAGCTTCCGTTGATTTTACATAAATAATCTAAGAACCACTCCTGAACTCACTACCAGCTGATATTTTTCCGCCCCTCTGCCGTCCCCTTTGCTTTAGGATGATGGTGTCGTATCCACCGCTGGCTTAGGACCATTCTGATGTAACAAAAAGCATACATAAAACACTAACTTATATAATTATTAACTTATATAATAAAAGGATACAATTTTCGGCTCCCACCTCTACCCACCCATAGCCATGGATCTGAAAAGAAAAGAAGAAAGCAGAAAGGAAGAGATAAATCGCCAACAACTATAAACCTTGATGACTTACGTATCTAGGTCATGTGATCCGATTAGCCGATCAAGTTGGACTTGGGTAAAGTACTATCATGGGATTGAGGCTCCTGTCCTCCGAAAGACGCGCTAGTCTAACAGAGGGTTTATCTTGGATTCCTGGAAGATGTTCGAAAAATGATAGAAAGTTTTTGAACTGGATATCTGTAGGGATTGTATATTCACGTAAAATACCAGAGAATAAAGATATATGGAAAATAATCATCGGTTAAAAGTTCTTTTAATACATTCGTTCTATAGAAGGATCTGTTTTATGGTTTGTGCTTTAAATTAAAAAGCGAAATCATTTTTTTTACAAAAAATTGAATGTTCAGAAAGTTGCGAGATTGGTTTCGCGTGCTTTATTGTGACAGGAAAGTTGTAAATAATCAAGAGAGTATTTTTGAGAAATATATTTTAGCACTTTGAATTTTGTCTTCCAAATAAGGCCTAGATCTTTCTGCTTTCAAATTCATATGATTGTTTTTCTTGTATGTTAATGCATTTAAGTCGATCGTGTTTCTTGTTTGCCAATTTTACTCGTTTTGCTAATATTCCTGCGTGAAACCGGAAATTTCAAGAAGTGTAGGTTTTGGGTTGAAGTGTCAGAAATCTCAATGCACTAAATTTTTTAAGGACTATTCATTTAACATACATTGGAAAAATGTTAATATTTGAAGCAGTCTTGGCGTAAAATTTTAGAACGGTTGAATGTGGAGGAAAATAATAACAAAAAATAATATAGTACCGAGATTAATCCATCACATTTGTTTTTATACCACAATCGGTCTTGTGGTCAGGATGCTGATTTCTGGTTTAAAAGGTTTCTGGTTCTAATCCGGGATAGAGCATGGATGTTTGTCCGTCTGGAGTAAATGTGTTACCATGCATTCTGGAACAATCCATTTATAAAGGTATGTCTTTGAGGTGGAACCAGAAGCCATCTCCGTGGTACACCAGATAGTTTACTAACTACTGTGCGGACAGAATATTAATAGATTCCACTTGTGTATTTCCCCTGTCAAAATAAAATTTGCTGTAGAACTTTGATGTAAAGAATACAGTTTAGTAAACTTAAAAATTTTTCTACTGGATTTATAAATTTTATAACCCTTATTTTTTGTTAAGAGCTATCAACACCCTTTGTTCACTAAAAGTTTAATTTTAAGATCCTCCTGGTGGGAAAGTGTTGTCAAGAGCTTATTTAATACAGAACATACAGCGGCGTGACATGCGTCTAAAGTTTGTGTGAAATCACTAACGCAGAATGTGAAACTCGTAAATTTCTATTTTATTTGTTTTCTTATACGTTCCCATCGCTTGATGCGGGTCTTTTTGTTCCCAGGACATTAGACACGGAGTAACATCTTCTCTTATTTAGTGTTCAAACCTGAATTGCTTCGCCGAAAGGCTGGTTCCGCATCTTTTGTCATTTATTCCTTGGTGGATTGAAACAAACAATGCGTGATTAGGTTTTTAACAAACCCGGATTAAAGTTAAGACGTTTTTCACTAAGCGTAGAAACATTTATTAATTTGTCATCTTTCGAGACTTGTTTCGTCTGAAGACACTATGGCGTTTCAATTTAATGTTTTTTGATAAATGAATCACATTCGCACACAACGTCTGTGCACAATGACAGATTCCATATTTCCTTTGATTAACTGGAAGAACAAATGGTACTATTTGTAATGCAACTTCACACTACGATTCACCAACAAGGAAATGTTTTTGGAGTTGATTGTGCAAAGACAGTTGATGGTAGGTCACGACTCGTTGTCATTTATCCCGTTTGTTTAATTAGTTTCCTGATGGTAATACTTTTGTTCTATTGAATTGCGAAAAAATAATATGCATCGTCCAACGTATATACATTGTCCTACGGATTGATCTTCAAACGAATTCCATTGGAAGAACAAACGTGTATTTTAATGCTAATTTACGCCAGGACTCGGCAACGAGAAACTGTTTTAGTAGACAATTACAAAGACAGTCAATTCTAGGTTCTGACTTGTAGTTCATTTCTTTAATTAGTTGTCCGATTATAATACTCTTGTCCTATTGAATTACTAAAAAAAACCCAAACCTAACATCGTCCAACGAACAAGCTTTTTTACATGCAGTCAATTTAAAAACAAAATAAAACTTCAACGCTGTATGTTCTCTGCATACTTTTGTATATGAACTTTGTTTGCCTTTAACGTGTACTAAAAGCTTGAAATATACCGTAGTGGTTTTCATGAAGAATAGATGCCACCTAATTAATTAGTTTTTGCAGGTAGTAAATTTCATCGTCGCAAAGACTTCGGTCTTAAAGACAAATGAGAACCCATGTCATCACACTATTTAGAGCATCAACAAAAAAACTAGCTTTGTGAGGTAGCCTAATTGGTAGAGTCAAGGATTAACAATCATGTCAATAGCGATCAAGTCAAGGATTGAACCGAGTTGCGAGTTCAAGACTTGATAAAAACTGAAGACCGTCTTGTACGTGAGGGCTGGTGTACATTAAATCTGCCGTGGTCTCAAATGATCTGACGTTGGCGTGATGTGGAAGTGTGCAGAGTGGGGTGCCAGTTCAGATGTTGACTTCGTTATCTGTCAATGGTTAAACATTTCGAGGTTGTCCTCGGATCCTTTCCTTCGGATTTGATCCTGGACCTTTGCCAATAACCCGTTTTGTTGCTCCAGTGAGACGTACTGGCCCTTGCGTCGTAAAAGAGCAGCCGATCAATGTGACGCAAATTCATCGACCGCTTTGTGAGAGATTGTTCAAACTCGTCGAATTAATCTGTTTTTACAAGTCTTAAAATTTCTATTCTTTGAAGACTGAAACGAGAACCGTTGCCATTACAATTCAATACACCAGGAACCGAATAGTTATCAATTCGCTTTCTGAGATTCGCAAAGTTTAAATATTTGTCTGTATCTCTGGAGCGCAGGTCGAAAGTTTGATATCACTGGAGATAACGTGGTAACAAATCGGATAGAAGATAAGCACCATGTAAATAAACCGAGCCAAAACTTTCATTTCTCGCATTATCGTTTCCTAGCTGCCCTGTTTTATAATAAATGAAATGTTGAAGCTCTCATGTTCGGGATTCCCCTCCATGTCTCGATTGAGAACAAAGGTTATCTTTATCTAGGTTACTTGGAGCGACTGCCAAGTCGGTTAAAGGTTTTCTTACCACGTGTTTATCGACTGATTGTGAAAATATAGAAGTATGTAATGTTGCTGTAGAGTGAAGATGGCGATTTTTGGAATCAGACGAAGACCTACAATCACATTATTTTCAATTGCTCTCAATTTTTTAAAATTTGCTTGGCCAGATCTTTTACGTGGCTCTAGCGAGATTCGGAATTCTGCCCCATAAAGATTCTTTCGTTGTGTTAGGAAGTTTTATTTTTTCAAATGCCAGACCTATATTGAACATTTAATCACGGTAGTGCAAGGGCGGGTTATCGAACCCTTTGGTCTTACCCTGGTGCACAAAGGGGTTCTCAAATACCTCGCATTTTTACCACACATTCTAAGCGCAATCCGTTCACGGTGGCTACACATTCATTGTTGAGGATGGACAAAAATGCATGTCTTACCCTGGATCCGAACCTGGATGCGTTCAATCCAGAATTTAGCTCCCTGACAACTAGGCCGATTAGGATGGAGCAAAATATGTAAAATGACCGTCGTGGGTTTGGGTATGCCCGCTGCGCTAGCAACCTGCGAATTGTTGGGACACAGATTCTATTCCTCCTTGGGTGTATTTTCTTCTGTGCAAGTAAAACTTTCCTTGTATTTGTAACTTGACGTTTCTGTTGTGTTTGGTGCAACGTAGCCAAATATGGCCCTTGCGCCATAAAACCCCAATCAAAACACGTAAATTAAATTTACTCCGGGATATAAAAAGGGCTGAAGGAAACTGGTTTGTCTTATAAGTTCCGTCGGTGTAAATTTGATGTTTCAGGAATCGTGCAGGTAATATACTCGTGGACATATTTGAAAGCGGTCGAAAAACTCGTTTAGCCCAACTCTTATTTAATATTAAAGCAATTAGACTGGTATAAGGAACCAGGAGAGAATATTTGGTGACTTTCGTCGAAAATAATTTTGAGAATTTCATGAACCACGAAAGAAAATTACATAGTTGGCGACGTTTTTCGTAATTACATAAAACACATTTTTTCGACTGCAGCGTAGTGGGCAGGTGATGACAGACCAATGTACCAAGAAAATTTTTTATTTGATGAAACTTGTACATTGGGGTTTATAAAACAGAAAGGACCATTTTGACTCGCGACAGCAGGATGCATTCTACTCCCAACCGTTGGTGTCAAGGTCATTTCCCGCTTTCTCTTCCTATTCAACTCTTTTCCACCCTGTGGGTTCGCGGAATGACAATACCCCCCCGTTCCCCGAACCAAGATCGTGAACGCTTCCCTCTACTGTTTAGTTTCACCGATCTAATTTTAACAGAGTTTATCCGATTTAGTACTGAATTTTCCTTGCAGATTATGAAATCTGAAGGAATGTTCTTGCTACACACAGTTCTAATTTTAAACGCTGGAATATTTCTGGATGAAAGGTCAAATTCGACCGTAGCATGCTCTAATCCCAGATGATTTTTCTGTGTTGTGTGCCCATGTTATTTAAATTATAAAGCAAGTTTTAATTTGAGTTATCCTGTGGTCATCAATTTTGCTGCTTATGTACTGACAATATTATGTCCATGTCCCCCTTAAGTCTTAGAATTTCCCGTGACAAAATGAATTTATTTTCTATATAGTAGTAAATGCTCTTACATAAACAAATTTGTTTTCAATTTTCAGAACAAAACAAGTATTTATTTTTTTGGGGGATTCAAAGCATTTATTAGTTGAAATATTTGCAGTCCCATCCATGGGTTACGAAACAAAAATATGTCTTCAGCTTTGCGTAAACACCAGTTCTGTGTAACTACATTCCCATACTCAAGCAACATAAGTCATTGTTTTAATTCACGATATCCCTCACCAAAGGAAGTGGGGCACGAGATTCACTGGCCACTAAATTGGCGTCGTGATAGCAAGTTAAAAGGCTGATAGCATTGTTTAGGTTCGTGAAAAAGGAAGTGAAGAATCTCTTGTCTGGAGAGCTCCCTTAATTTTCGATTGAGTTTTCTTGGATTTTGAGCCTCGTCTCGTTTGTTACTGTGTCCATTTTCCTCTATTGATATAAAACAGGCCAAATTTCGGCAAAACAGGGCATGGTACCTAATTAAAGTGTATTGTTGAAAGAAATGCGATATATCAAGCTCGTGTACATATTGCAATTAGTATTGTCATAATTTTTTTGCAACGTGATTTATATCATGCATTTTTGAAGAAAATTTTGTTCTCTTTATGCACATACCAGCAGCACGAAGTCAACCTAATTCCAAACACATCTGTTTTGGGTCATTTTTATAAAAAGGGGATATTTTTTAGGTAAAAATAATTATTATAAACTATTTTAGGGTGTAATGCAATTAACTGCAATTTTTTATTTTAGTTGCGTCAAATATGTACTCGGTATCCACTTGATCGTAATACCTTGCACTTTCATTGTATGTGCATAGAACGCCTGCCTTGAAGAGTAGATTTTTTAGTTTTCCTCTGAATATATCTTTCTATCTATTGAATCATGGCAATTCTCTTCCTGTCTTAAGTACTAGATTCGCTTTACTGTGCAGGCAACCATGGATTTGTCTGACCTTCTGAAAGCTTTATTGAGTCGAAAAAGCACTCCGATGACCTTTATTTAGTTATTTATATTTCAACCTTTTCTATGTGAGGTAACAGCATCATTTTCAAAGCCGAGACGGACGACATTGAACTGGAAAGGCATCCATTGTCACGTTTGCGAGATTTCCCTGTCGTTTGAGATATTCTTGAGAGAAAATAGTTGTACATCGTCCATTTGCTAAAGAAATTCGATTATCTTTCTTCGGCAAAATCTCGCTATTTTCCGGGACCACTTAGGGAACTTATTAGATCGCATGTAATATTAATAAAGTTCTTTCAAATAAATATAAAAATTGACACAATAACTCGTCACTAGAGTGGGATGGATAATTCTATCCATAGGTAATTGGTAAAAGCGTGTTTTATCAATTACTTACGTATATTTCTATCGCATTGTATCACTGAAAAACAATCGCTTTTACGCAACACTATCTTTTTCATTTAAATCTTTAAACTGTCACGTGATTGAGTAGGTTTACCCTCTGTGATAGTTACCTTCGAGTTGTACGCCGAATAGGTTGCCAACCAACTTAAAACTATCACATTTTACCAACGAGGCACAGTAAAGAAATTGTTACATTTTCTGACCAGAAACATCTGCTCTTTCCTGTCTTCAACTATCGACAGCTGGAATACTGCAACGACACGGCAGCCATTTCTTTACCTTTTTAGACTACGGCCGGTGCAGCAGTAAGTTTTCAGACATGCGCCAGTTATATCTATAACCGTTGTCAAAAGGTTGAATGCTTAAGCGTATACGGGCTTTATGAATAGCGATCTATTCTTTTCCCGTGTGTTTTAGAATATAAGGGGAGGGTGGGGGATTTCTACCCCAGGATGTCCAAGCACTGATCCCTCCATCCTTTCTTTTTGAGCCCGCAGCTGGAAGTGTTACGGATTAGCGACCGAAGGGTTGCGAGTTCGATACTCAGTTCAAACAAAGACCGTCGAGTACACGGTGACTGGTCGTGACCTCAAAGGTTTTCACGTTGGCGTTGTATGGAAGCTTGGAGAGTGGGGGGTGTCAGGTCAAGTGTTGAGTTCATCTGACCGTGTTTCATTTACTGATAGTTAGGCGCATGCTGGTCATACCTGACCCACGCGTGCCATAAAAATCCAATCAATCTGACCGTGGTTAAAAATTACGCTGCGTTGTTCTCGAATCTTTCCCTTCTGGATTGATTCCTGGGTCTATTTCTCGTATCTGTGTTAGTAAACGTTTGATTGTGTGTTTATTACTTGATATTGTATATATATATATATATATATATGTCTTGTATCTGGCGCAGATCAAAAAACCCCAAAGCCAACTTACCCTTACCGTAGGCAATAGCCCGTTGTGTTGTTCCAGTGCTACGTTAATTGACTACCTACCAACCTTTCTACTCACAATTTCTTGACATTGCTTTTCTTATGTTTGGCGCAATTTGGCCATAAAACCCAAAACCTGTAACTTTGGGTATATTTCTCTAATCTTTCAATCAAGCTTTACTTGTGTCATTCCATTTACTTGATATTGTCTGTCTTCTGTTTGGCGCGGCTTGGTCAGTTTCAGTTCTTCCGAGTTCTGCTAGTAGAATCCTTTTATTGTAGCCCGTTGGAAATCAGACGCCGTGCTGTGCGTGGAGGCATTTCAGACGAGAGAATGAGGAAGAATTCGTGCTTTAGATTCCACAGCAGAAATTCCTTAAGCGGTGTTGCATTTTAAGGACACAAAGTACGAGGGATTTAGTTCCAGTATATTACGGTCTTGCTGAATTATTTTGCATTTTCAATCTCCGTGAAAGTAGATAGACTTTTTCGTCATGGGGTACAAATGATTACTCAATTAATACTCCTATTATGAAATCTTGTTCTATATGAGAAGCAAAAATTGTTTGGGAAGCAGGCCCATAAAGCTTCTTTAATTGTGAGTACTACGAAAAAGGGATCTTTGAATGACACTTTTTTTTATTGCTTACTAGACAATTTGTTACAATTAGCCCAAAGTTGAAAATAATCAAATTTTACATATAAATACCGATGTCACTATAGTGAAATAAGCTGTGAGGCTATGAAGAGGACTATAATTTATATCTTTCGTATAGAAACTTAACAAAAAATTATTATTTCTTAAATAAAAGTGCCTTAAACTTTTTGCATGTAAACGCCAGTGAAATAAATATATTACCTTAAAATAAAAGAATTAAAGAACTTTTCCTAAGTTTATGTTTAAAAAATTTAAATAGTTTCATTTTTTATTATATTTCATTACTATTCTCGTTTGATTTGCCGAAATGAAATTTGGGCAGAAACATGCTAAAAGAGTTTTTAAGAAATAAAAACATTTTATTGCCCTTAAAAACGGGTCCCCGTGGCTCAGTGGGTTTGCCGATTTTGCTAGTAACCTGCGAGTTTTAGATAGTGCGACTTCGATTATTGTTACTTACCCTGGGTCAGTAAAACTGTCTTTGTGTGTTTATGTCCGTTTACTGGACATTGTCTGTCATGTGTTTGGCGCAGCTTGACCAAATATGGCCCTTTTGCCATAAAACTCAATCAACTCTTAAATCAAAATGCTCTATTTGATAATTCTTAGTACGTATTCCTTATGCTGGCAATGAAATGCATTTCCAAACCTTATACCTGACTTCTTTTTACACTGGTAAGTCAAAATGTCACCCCTTATTCAAAAAGTACAACATAAGATCCTTCCATGAAATTCCCTTTGCTAGGTTAACACAAAGCAGAGGACTTGGGGACACATTTTCTTCAAACCTTGATCGTGGAAACTTTCAAGTTTAAGTATGGTTTGGTATGGTAATTGGCTTTCAGAACATGCTACACGCGGACTTCCATGTCCTACCAAAAGCTTTTGTGAAGTATGCGTGGAGGCGATCCCTTTCCCTTTGGCCATAGTGTAGCAAGTATTTCTGTCAAGAGATGTGAGGCCTCGAGTGATTTATTAATTCTGCCGCCTTCTCTGAATGGCCGGGGTATTGGGTCGAACACGTTTGAAACTTTGACGTGAACTAACTTTCAGTTTCTAAGAAAGCGCTATCAGGAGTGATAATTGAAACCGCCAACCCCCTAGAACGAGTCCATCTTGAAAGCGTTTGTAAAGTTTGTAGAAGAGGAACACCCCTCCATTATTTGGGTACCTGATAAATTATACCTTGATGGCTACTTTGACAGTAACATCGATGTTCCATGTCATTTTAACTGACCCTTTGGAGACATGGACCCTTAGAACATGGATTCCTTAGAACTGATTGGCTGAGGAGGACATGTGGTTTCCAAGTTTTAAGTCCAGTAGCGTCCAGTAGAGGATTAGCTTATCTTGACCAAGCGATATGGCTGAACCTTCCGTCGACAGAGCTATCGCCGAATCGTCCGTCAACAAAGCGATGTCCGAATCAGGTGAATTGAATTCTGTTAATACTTAAGAGTTGTTCGCGTATTTTATGATTTTATGAAAGCTTCATTCTCGTTTAACTGTTTTTAAGTAACGGAGATTTTCCGGTTTCGGACCTTACTCCAGATAAAACCCAATGGTCACCGTGATTTATATTCTCCAGCCTGTGTTTATAATTTAAAATAAGATGTAAAGTCTTGTACATACAACCTCGTATTTGCTTGAAGTTTTTTTAATTGAATTATCTATAGTGAAATTTTTACACAAGCAGTTTTGAGATTTTCAAATAGGATGACAAATAAGAAACGAACTATAAGATTTTATCGTGACCATAAAATATGAGATTAATATGGAAAATATAAGTACATTGAATGCAGTCTGTATTTAAGATGTTTATATTTTACATTAAAGTGTGTATTTAATGTGTACATCTAATTTAAAATGTGTTGATTTTCTTTAAATGCTTTAAATTAATGACTAAGTTAAATTTTTTTTACTAACAATTTGAGAAGCCATAAAAAAATATGTGAAAAAATTCCACAAATGTGGTCAATGTTTCATTTTTTTAAAAAAGAAAGTTATGTTATGACCTTGTATTATGACAGTATATTTTTGCTTGCAAAATCAACCGCCAGTAATAGCTAGTTATTTTCAAGCGATACTAATTATGCTTCTATTCTATCATAATTTTTAAGAGTGTTGAATTTTTGTATTTATGAATTGGAAATTGAAATTCAATGAAATTGTACTTTTGCTTAAAGGTCATTACAATAGTGTAACTCAGTTATAGGAATTGTTTTCCTCCATTCGATTAAGATTTTGCACCCTTTTTTCGCAACCGAAAAAATGTTCTTTCACAAATTAAATGTATTTGTTTCTCTGCTTAAATATTTGCACCAAAATTTACCACCAAAATTTATTTCAGCGTAATAAAAAATATTTACATTATATTGTCAATATATATGTGCTTATAAAGTCGGCCAGAGAGGAGGGTTGAAGGCTCCGCCTGTTTACTATTTTAATTAAAATGGCAATTTTGCAGAAATCTTCTTTAAAGTTGTGCAAAATATATAGAAATGTTTTTGTTTGAGAGTTCTGGATACTGCACCATAAAATTCGTATGTTCGTAGCCAGAATTCGAAACATTCAGTTTCTAAACTGAAACACTGGAATCTTGAAACATAAACATTGCCATTTAGGTCGTTTTAATGGACAGCTCTAAGCTAACAATTGTTTTCATGTAAAGATAATTGCAGATATTTATTTGAAGTGATTCAAACTCGTTATTTATTCAACAATTCTTTGTTTCTGTGGAAATAGAACAATTCCGGAATTTTTCCCTTTTTCCAAACGCCGACCAACCGGTATAGTGGTTAAGTTGTTAGCTTCTAGATCGGAAGGTTCCTGGTTCGAATCCGGGTACGGGCATGGATGTTTGTAAGCGTATGGTGTAGAGGCGGCTGGTGCACCTTAAATCTGTCGTGGCCGAAAGTCCTCACGTTGGGTTGGCGTGGAAGTTTGGAGAGTGGGGTGCCAGCTCAGGTGTTGCTTCGTCATCTGACCGTGGTTCAAAATTACGAGGTGTTGTCCTCGGATCTTTCCCTCAAGGGACTGATCCCGGACCGTCGTCAATAGCCCGTTGTGTTGCTATAGTACGAAGTTAACTAAAATTACCAAATTACCCTTTTTCCAAACGCTGCATTTTGCCTGCACGTAACGAGGTCTTCCTGTTCTGATAAATATATACACTACCTAATTTTTACAAGTATCTCTTAGAATTACTAGTTACATTACAAACACAAAAATTGATCTGTATGGAAATCTGTTCAAATCACACTGGTGACAAGTTATCAATTTTTGGAAGTTTTATTTGATAAAAACATGTGAAAATATTGTTTTGGGAATTATAATACTTTTTCCTTGGATCATGTGCTCTCCCCTTAGTTTATTGGCTGTTCATCAATGGACCCTGGTAGACTTTTTCTAAGCTCCAGAAATCGCAAACCGAGAGCAAAAAAAAAATCAATCGTCTTGTTACAATAGTGTCCTTACCAGAGCATCTGTCGAGCAACAATGGCCTCGTAATTTGACAAACACTAAAATAGATCCTCATGAAAATTCGTAAATTGTTTTCCCGCCATTGTCGAATTACCACTAACTCTTTTTTTTCTAAATAATAAAGGAAAAATTGTTTTTGAAAATTACCATACTTTAATTAGTTGTAGTCACCTCGAAATTTCTAGGCTGTTCATCAGTGGACCGCGATCGACTTTTCCAGGCGCCCGTAAACGCAAACCGACAGCGAAAAAATCAATCGCCTTGTTGCAGCAGCTTCCTTTCCAAAGCATCGGTCCCGTAACAATGGCCTCGTAATTTGACAGCTCCACAATAATTACCAAGCCTTTAAATAGGGCTGGGGCGGACCTGATATCTTCGTTACTTTTAACTCCTATTGACCTCACACTATCTAGAGAAGATGTGCCACTAATGTAATATACAGATGGCTGAAGTCCAGCCGTGTAGAACGATCGGGAGAGCGGCGTTTGGGTGAATGCCCCCCGGTCATTGGTCTCATTCGTACTTTTCTTCGACTCCATCTGCCTTTGCGGCTTTTATTTAGGAGATTTCGCCGCTTCCCTCTCTCACTTTACCGGTATCTCCCCCTGATACCGCGGATCACAGGACAATATATTTTGCAGCCAACTTCTTGCAAAACGTCATTTTATTGCAAATGAGGTTTTGGCGACATTTCATCGGTTTTCTTAATGTTTGGGGGGGGGGGGTTCACTCGCAGTCTTGCGCAAATCCGATGGAGAAGAGAGGTGCATGAACTTGGTGTTGCGTTTTCTGTTTGGCGCGCGCCTGTTGGTTTTTAATTTTTGCCAGAAAGGTGAATGTTTTGCGGACACATTTCGAAAGGGTCTTTGTGATCTCTCAGCAAGGTCGAATGGGGTGGTTGTTTTCGCTGCCGCGGTTTTTTCTGTGTCATTGAAGGGAGTGAGTTATGGATCGTGATGACTGCTCGTATAAAAAAAAGTCCTTTGCAATTATATTTAAATTTTTGACTTGTCATTGGCTTGGAAGTGTTTTTCAACATTCATTTTTAGAGGGCAAATAATTCTTGTAAGGTTATAATATTTTTATCCAAAAAAAAAATCCGATTCATTGTTTTCATCCTTCATTTTTGCTGCGCATGTTTTATTTGTTCTTAGACATATTTCCCGTACTTGATTACAGCCAACTGAATGCATCATTTGAATTTTCATGGTCAAAAGAACTGTTGAGGATCGCCTTAATTTTTTTTAATCCACTGTTCGATTATTACAGTTCAAATATTCGAAATACGTAGACCTAAAATTCTTGGGGTCTCGGATTGGCAACCAAAGAATTGCATGTTCAAAACTATCCAACCAAAGACCATCGTGTACGTGGGGGTAGGTGTACGTTAACGTCCTCGCCTAGATATGTGTGGAAGTTACTACCTACTTAGAGTTCTTAGTAAATAATTGCATTTGATGGCTACTCTAGTTGAGCACTATATGTTACAATGCTTTGCAACTGAAGTTGAACTTGCATAAATGATATCCGTTTAGGGAAGGTTGAATATTTATTCTTTTATAATCGTTTGCATGCATACAAATCAAAGTTAATCCTAATTTAGTAAGTATATCATTCAATTATAAAACAGTTTATTTTAAAACACCTAAAATTCTGAAAAATCATAGGTTAAGCAACGTTTTAAGCACAATTTTCAAAATCTGGAAGCATGATGAATTTCTCATTTGCAATATACAACATATTGCAAGGATAATAAAAAAAAGGAAATCAATTGAAACCTAATGCAAAGGAAACACATAGAAATCTTAAGATTGTCAAAAATTATTTTTCGGAGGAAAACCCATTTTTGTTGTAGACTAGCAATGTTTTATGTTATATATGTAACTCCGTCGAAAAGGATCGTAATCGAAAAAATTATTTTTGCTATTTAGAGTTCGAAAGTTCACTGTACCCTTAAGACGCGCATAATAGTAATGTTGACATCGAGCTATTTAATGGAAGTCAGTGAGTACTGGTAGAGGTTGTCTCTCACCCTTTACCTCTTTTTTCCATTAACCACCGCTCTGCGTGCTCTGTTGAACTATATCGTGACTTAGGATAGCCTCGTGGAAAATGTCGACTTCTGGAATTCTTATTACAGTAGCGCATTCCCCTGCTTGTGATGTTCTCAATTTTAAGATCTGTAAAGCTTTTGATTAATCGGTTCTAAGAATCTTCTGGTTGTTGTCATTTTTTTCTTTAAAAAAATTATTTTTATTTGAAAGTAAGTCATTTATTGTGATGTCTTACTTTATTCTTGCGAGAAGAAAATTGAAAATTATTCAATTAAAATTTTGTAAAAGTTAATATAAATATTTTGTAGAAGTCCACATCTTTAAATTTCAACAATTATACTTTTTATTTACATGTAAAATTTACCTTGGTCCGAACATGAAAGAACAAGAAAATGTTGGAGCACAAATAATCATAAATGTTATTTTTTTTCTTAAAAAAATAGTGTTAAAAGCAGATCTGCAAAGTTTGTTTCCGTGTTAAGTTTCCCCCGAGCGTTAATTTAAAAATAGTAGTACCTAATTTTGCGAAATATTTCACGATATACGAGCAAATAAATCAAAATAAGTTTTATGAAATAAAATTTTTACGAAAGAATTTGCACACGAATATACAAGCGATTTAAAAATTAATCAGAAGTATTATTTCATGGAAGGATTTTTAAAACGAGCGCTAAGTCTTGGAATAATCTAGAGTAGACCATTCCAAGAATAAAAATGTTTTTATGTCCGCAAGTAACTTCGTTCCAAGTTCATCCGTGCCTCTTCGAAGAGCTGGATCGCACATCTTCCAAGGCACTTCGATCGAAAGTCAAAGTCCGGTGAAGTAACATGTGGTTGTTTAAAAATAACTTATAATAAGAGACGGGATTCACAAGAGTAGATAACATTGTTGCAACGAATTCTTCGGTCTAACTGCAGCGTTCCTGGAAGCTAAAAGAATCAAAGAACACTGATCGAAGGCTGAAGCTATTCTGATAAGGTTACCTTCGATGTTGCGTCTTGTGTTTGGCTCAGTTTGTCTGTATTCTGGACCTAGTGTCATAAAACTAAACCGATTATTTACCGTTTGGAAGATTCATTATTTGTTTTTCATGAACGGGTTCCAAAATACTTTATTCTCGACTTCAGGGGTTTCGTCTAATTTATCCGATATTCTGTTCTAGAGTTAAAAACACGATGCCTTAAAAAAAAAAAAAGAATCTATCGGTGAGTTTAATTTTAATCTGTAAATAGACTTCATTTGTCCGTTCTCATTTCCATAAAAATTCGCTTATTTGTATGTTCTGGTTTGTAACAACAGATCAGACTTGAAAACAATATGACTGCTTCTGAGCGATTAAAGGGGGTTAACGCTTAAGCAAGAGAAGTAAAAAATAAATAAAATCTCCGGTCGAAAGAACTTATCAGGAAAGCGATTTCTACCGCTTGTCTCGGATTTGTTGTTTTCAGTGTCCGTGTTGTGTTGATTGCAGCTGATTTTCCCCCGAATCAAATGCGTATAAATTTTGTTTACCTAGGTGAAGTGTTTGTTATTTCTTTGTAACTCGGTGTCGCGTTAATTTCTTTAGAATGTATCAAATGATGTGAAAAGGGAAGTCCTTGCGTATCGAGGTCACACGAAGCGCGTGCCAAAACTTGCTATTTCAAGTCGATATTTTACCGGGAATCTCTTACACCAGCCGTCTTGTGCAATATTTTCTGTAAGCACGTCATCTGTTGACAGCTTTGTGTTTTCATTCTGGGTCCTGTTTCAGCGCGGTAGGGGCGATTTCAAATCTTGTGTAGCGAAGAAATACGCGTTGAGTTGTTTACAGTGAGAAACAATGTGTTGTATTCGAACTTAGCCCCCCCCCCCTTCTTTTCTTCAGACAAAGTAACAATGTAAAATCTCTTAATATGTATGAAACATTTCGTAATTTAAATTTCCACTTTCTAATTTTATTTGTTAACCAGTTTTTAAAATACACTGTTCACATTTCTTACGTAAGTTACAATTTTTTGCATTCGTTAACACATTCGTCGTGCAGATATCAAAAATATTCCATGCAATTCAAATAATCTGGTTGGATTTTACGAATGTCTCCTGATCTCTGGAGGAAAGTCACAATTGCTTATGAAAATAAAACTGCCGAATAGTTTTAAGGTCTAATATATAGTTCTGAGAAGAAAATTACCTAATTTTTTTAATTCCAATATGTTATCGTTTGAATGTTTAGAATGTTGCGTTAGAAAATATTCAGATAAAATCTAAATAATCTTTTGATTTGGAAAAAAAAATAATAATTAATAGTTTTTTGCACCGGTGTTGACATTTATCAAATTTTCCATACATGTCTGGTATGTAAGTAGGAGAAAATGTTTTTTTTTCGTTTCCGCTTTGATTTTGCGCTGAGGAATGATTTTCTAGCCAGACGATAAATCTCTTAACTGGACTCACTTAATTGTTTTTCTATCTCCTAGACCGTTAAAGACGGAGTAAAAATTTCAACGGATTTCAAATCTGAGGAAAATTTCACTTTAGATCGATACCTAAAAATATGATTTTCTTTGAATTAATAATTTTTAAATTGAATATATTTTTTTTTTCGCAAGGGGGGGGGGAGATTATTTCGTAACGTGAAACAGACTGCATCTTCTACCCTTCGCGTTAAATCGAAAGAAACAGATTATATTTCCTGACCTATTCTATTTCAGGGAATGAGCAAAAAATAAAAAACATTTTGACTGGGATTGTTAATTCTTTTTCGTAAAATCGGAATCACTCAAGATAGATTAAAAATTTCAACGGATTTGAAATCTTCGGAAAATTTTACACCATAAAAATAACTTACATACGGCGATGCCCGTAGTGGAAGCAAACCAACACCACGGGCACGGGCAACGCCGGGCTAGCCACGCAGTAGCTAGTGCTCTTATATTACACTAGCCACTGCGTGACTAGCCCGGCGTTGCCCTTGACCGTGGTGTTTGGTTTTTATCTGTTATAAAATTTTCCGCAATTTCAAATCCGTTAAAAATTTTATTCTGCGTTTAACGATCGCTGAGATAGAAGAACTGAAGAACACCAGTGGTAACTTTTTTATTTAATCTTTTGCTTTACTGAAATCCGTTTCGCAGGAAATAAAAATGGATGAATGAATCTTGAAAAAAAACGAAGGTCATTCGAATGTGTTCTCTTCCCGGAGAAGAAAAATATAGCATAGTTCCAAAGGCTGACGTCAAGGTGACTTGTGAGGGCGAAAAGTCTAATTTTTGATGTTTCTTCATTCCTCGGAATTATACCGCTGCATAATAGTGAAAAAAACTATTAAATTCATTTTAAAATGTTCTAGATTGAATTTTAAAATTCGCCTCGACCCTAAAATTGCAAAAAATTCGCACTACCTGTGTGCCAAATCCCATTATTGTAAGTGCCATAAATTCGTCAGGACTTCGCGGGCAAGAAACAAACAGACAGACAAACACTTCCTTTTATAATTGTTGAGATAACTGTTTACTTTATGCCGTTGCTGCCCTGGTGACATAAGATGATTGTTTTTAGATTGCCACAAGGTCGCATGCTATTGCTTTATAAATCATTTTTTCAAAATTTCTGTGTTGTTGCGTCTTGTGCTTTACTATCATTTGTTGAAAAAAGAACAGCGATTCTGGAAATTTTCAGATTTTTTCGATGTTGATTATAAACTTGTTCTTTGGTCTAATTTATTGATTTTATTTTGATAATATCTTTTATTTCTAGACAACTTGCCAAAAATATTAGCCACAAGTAGTTTTTGATACTTCACTTGTTTTGCTTTAGTAAATGGTTGAAACTTGTGAAAGATTTGTTTTGTTGAATGATTGTCTGCAAAGGCTCACACACAAAAAATCTGAAAATTTTTGATAAGTCTAAAAAAACATTAATCAAATAACGGGAGTTCATTCTCAGTCTATGTTGTCATTAATTAAGACACTCTAGTTACTCATTAGCTTATCTGTGCTGTTTTAATTTTAAGTTGATTTTAAAAGCAATGCCATTTTTTAGGGTAAACTTTTTAAGTCTTAAAAATAAGAGGTACACAATGATATAAATATGTGGCAAATATGTATAATTTTATTACAGCTAATTTTAACATTAAACAAATTTAAC
Organism: Metellina segmentata; assembly: GCA_947359465.1. Classification (NCBI taxonomy): domain Eukaryota; kingdom Metazoa; phylum Arthropoda; class Arachnida; order Araneae; family Tetragnathidae; genus Metellina; species Metellina segmentata. The sequence goes on along the minus strand of OX375873.1, from coordinate 76,132,675 downwards.
ATTTAAAAAAATTATATATATAAAAAAAAACTTATTTAAAATAGCTTTTATTTATTTTGAACCATCTCTTATGATAATTTTAGAAAACATTACAAAATCTAGTAATTGTCTAGGTTTTTCGCCTTTGAATTTTTCCCCTATGAATTTTAAATTTAAGAAATGTAATAAAAATACACAAATTAACTTATTTATTACAGTTTCTGCAGAACATTGCAGCATTTACCAGTCTAAAATTAATTTTGTTTAAACTGGGCATTGTCACACAATTAAAAAAAAAAATGTATAACTTTTTTCAGTGATGTGCATATTTTGTTAATTTTTTTCAGCAATCCAAACATTTAAGGAGATATTGATAATAACCTTGTTGATAATCTTCCATCAAGAATTAAATTTTGACGAGGAATGTTTATGAAATGCAATTATTTTATTTAACAGTATTCCCATCTTATAAATTAATACACAATCGAACATTAGTGTAAAAATGGCTGATTGTTTTAATTTAAATTACATAGTAAAGTGTGAAGAGATCAGATTCTAATTTATCTTTTTTCCTTTTATTTCCTGAGCACAAACAATTCCAGTGAAGCGAAACAAAACAACAAATTTTTTGACGGCATTTATTTCTTTTTTTATTCTTTAATCCCACGTTTCTGTCTTCACGATCGTTAAAGATAGTAAAATTTTCAATGGATTTGAAATCTGCGGAAAATTTTACACCAGATCTTTACCTTAAATGTGATTTTCTTTAAATAAATAATTTTTCAACTGTAACTTTTATATTTTCGCAATACGAATTGGGCCGCATTTGACGAAGATATTCATTATGAATACAAAAAGGACTATTTAGGGTTTTCAATCTTCGGGATATTTAAAGACGGTGAGAATTTAAATGGTTTTAAAATCTGCTGGAAATTTTACACCAGAATGATACCCATATAGAATATGTGCTCAAAGAGTACGAATCCTGTGCGAAGCCCGAATTAGTCGAGGCTGTTAACTGCACAACAGTTTTCCAACACATTAAAGACTTATTCATTTCTTAAGGATTAGTGAAGTGGAAGGAATGAGGCGACATGCCCGTGTCGTGTTGGGTCTAGTAAGGACTCTCATTCTTAAAATTATTACTTATTTTTAACGTTCTTGGTATCAGTAAAGACACTAAAAAAAACTGTGGACAACGCCGTGCTGTCCTCTAGTCTCTTGTAATAATTTTCTGAAAACATCAAAGATTACAAAATAGTAATTTTCAAGGTTTCATGTCTTTCAAAAAAAGAATGAAGTACTAACATACTCCATTTGAAAAAATGTCCAGCAAGCTTGGAGTAGTTCATTCTTTTCACCTGATCCTTTGTACCATTTGTTATATTCTAATTATTTAAATTTTTTTTTTTAATTTCAAAGTATGTAAAATAGTTTTCAAGGTAAGCTGGGGCTGCAATTATTTACACATGCTTGAAGACAAATTAGGACTTCATGTGAACGTTATTTTACTATACAGTAATTCTGGTCTTATTTTGATAATATATTCTGCTGTTATTTTCCGTTATACTAGTTATACACATCACGTTGAAAGTCCATAGTTTGGTATCGATTCTGGCTTAATTACCCTAATGAGAGAAAAAATTACTTAAGAGTGACCAATCAAACCATAACTTCGTGTATGTAACCCTTAAAAGAATAATATTACGAGACGAAAGTATTAGTTCAAAGTGATAAAATGGAATTCTTGAAATTCAGGCAGATAAACTAAAATTTACTGATTGTGTTTTCTGACATTTTTAATGTTTACTTATCAGATTTTTGTTATGTTTGAAAATTTCTTCAATGCCATGTTTTTATAAATGTGCTTTCCTTTTTAGTGAACCTGAATGGAACGGATAAAATCGGCATTTCTGATTTCGATTTGCTGAAGGTGTTGGGTACTGGAGGTAAGAGAAGGCTTCTTTATGATGAAAATATTCATGACTTTTGCATTGTTTGATATGAAAACTTTATTGTTCATAATGAAAGAAAACAAATATAGGCTAAAATAAATTTTTATGATAAATATTTATGATAAAATGTTCATACATAAAAGATTAAATGAATGAACTTTCTAATGAAAAATGTCTTTCAAAAAAGCTGCTCAAAATTGCTGTAAAATTCTTTTTGGTATAATTCCTTTATTATTTCTTAGAATTACACATTCCATGCCTTGGACATTTATATTAATGATTAAAAAAAATATCATTACCTGTTTTATTGGACTTATTGGGGTCACTACCCTCCACATACATCACTCTTTGCCTTCTTGTAACACTGACATTTTACCATTGATATAATTCATAATTTTTTTAGTACATTTTGTGTTCAAATTTTAATACTTCATCTTATCAAAATTTTCTCTTGTTATATTTTTAACCTTCATAACTTGTTTTACCAATTTTACATGCTTTCTGTGATGCATTATCTTATTGTGTACCATTCTTATTATAAACATTGTGTTGGATTGATATCCCTGATAAAAACAGAAACATTCTTAACTATGTTAATCAATCTAAAAATTCTGCAAATTATATTTACAGTTGTCAGGAATTTTTTTAATGCTTAAATTATCAGTTAGATTTATAAAATTGTAATAAATAACTGGAAATTTGTGGAATTGAGATTAACCACTTATAAAAGCATATTCCTATATTAAATTGTATCTATCAATATTGTAACATGTGATTATAATAAGGCTTATGTTATGGAAATTAGATATGAACAGGAAATTGTGTAAAAAAACAATCTAGCTTATGTAACTATTTCAATACACAAGATAAAGCATTGACAACTGTATGATTGTTTGATATTTGGTTGTTGTCAACTACAGTATATTTTTTGCTTTTTATTTTGTCACATGAATGAATTCTGTCATTGTCCCTTAGCATATGGAAAAGTGTTTCTAGTTAGAAAGGCGCGTGGAAATGATCGTGGTAAACTGTATGCTATGAAAGTTCTTAAAAAGGCTACTATAGTTCAAAAACAGAAAACTTTAGAACATGCCATTACCGAGAGACAAGTGCTAGAGTCCATCCGTCAATCTCCTTTCCTTGTGTCCCTTCACTATGCATTTCAAACTGATTCCAAGTTACATCTAGTTCTTGGTAAGTAATATTTAATGTTTGAAAACTTTTGTATCATTTATCGGTTATGTCTCCAATCTTAATTTTTATGTTTTTTGAATATATATATTCGCACCACTAATTTCCATTTGCATCTTTTCTTTTCATAGTTATCATTAATTTATGCTAATATCATGGAATGTTTTACTTATACATTGCTTTGAACAATTAATAATAATTTCTTATAGCAATAACTTTGACAAATTCAAAGAAATCTGTTTGTGCAGTATATTGAACTGTCCCTTAATTTCCTTTGATTTTCAACAATTGTTCTAAATCAATTTTAAAGGTTCTCTTGTTCTTTCTAGTTTAACATTCTGGTGTTGAGTAGTTTTCAAGAGGCAGTAGCTTTCTCCCAAGTTTTAATTTTTGTGTTTTTATTAGTGTACTTTTATGATATTTGTATCATCATTTCATAATCTTATTTGAGTATAATTATATAAAATTAACACAATTTTGTCGGTAATAAAACGTTATGCATAATTTCTCAGTTTAACCTAATTTCTAAGTCTAACTCTCAAAACTATGAAACATAAATAAAACAAGAACTTATGTTCGAAAAGAATACAACCATTTACATATGTGGTATTAAAAATTGTGTGAACTGTTTAATTTAGGGATTTAATTCTGTTGTTCAATTAAGTTCTTAAATTTCACCTCATGAACAAAATGAAAAGAAAGCTCCGAAAGAGTGAAGGTATTGTAAAGATGTGGTTGTGAGTGATCATCTTTATCCGTGTTGAAGCTTGTGGCCTACTTCTTTTCAATGGACCTGCTTTCTTAGCCTTACATATGACCTAGAAAGCTGCTCTGTGTAGACTGGTGTCATTGCTCAACACCCTTTCTGCACTTGACTTAATTTTTCTCTTCTAACCTACTTGCATATCCTGCATCATGTTGCCCTTATTTTTTAAATGATTTCACTCTGCTGTTCTATACTTTCATTTGAATCTTTAATTGGGAAATGATTTTAATGTTGGGCAATAAGTAAACAATGTTGATTTCATCCCAATTAAAAAAAATTATTAATGATTTATTTTTTTCGAATAAGGGCTGTGTATTTATGCTTATTAAAGCATCTGGATTATGGAAATTAATTTCTTATTCCTATTTTTATAAAACATCAACTTGACATAATGATTAAATATGAAAGTGTATTTTTAATAAAATCTCATTTCAGTGAGGTTTTATGGTTTAAATATTCTCACATTTATGTCCAGTTGTTATCAAGGCAGTTTAGAGAAAAATCCAAAAGCTTAGATCCATGCGTAACACTTTAGAATATTCTAATTCTTGATCGGCTTTTTGGGTTGCACAATACCTTCAAAAGCAATTTTTAGTCCTTAAGTTAAAACGTCTACCTATGTGTTTGTAAAAGGTTTTCATGTTTTTAGATTATGTTGGTGGTGGAGAGCTGTTCACTCATTTGTACCAGAGAGATCATTTTTCTGAAGAGGAAGTTAGGATCTATGTTGGAGAAATAATTCTTGCCTTGGAGCATTTGCACAAGGTATTTAATTAATAAGTTTACTGTATGTAAGTTTTTTTATTTTCTATTAAATGTGTCATTAATTGTTTATTGTATATACTTTCTTACTCTACATTCCTCAAACAAATTCATTTTGTGACAATTTAATAAAAATGAATAACATACATATTTTAGTCACTAATACAACTTTCAATAAGAATTATTTTAATAAGGGCTTTAGAATATTTCAAATCTGAGAGCATGTAGTGTAAAATGAGCAGATACATATTAATGTAAAGTTTTATACTGTTGTAAGGAGTGAAACAAAGGATTTTTATTCATTTAATTATTTGTAAATTTTTCATTTAAACCTTTTCCTATCCACTTTATACAACATTGTATTATTTTTGTTCTTTACTCTTTGTTGAAAATTCAAGAAAATATATCTATTAGATAAAAAAAAAATCAAACTTCAATATTGAGGTAGGCATATTTTTTTACAAAGCTCATTATAACTCACTGGCAATTAAATGCATAATAAAATTATTCTTAACCTTGAAAATCCATAAAAATGATTAAAACAAGTTTTAATGCCCAAATAATTTAATTTAAATTTTTTTCGAAAAGTTTAAATGATTTTTTATCAGACATGGCTATGATGGATGAGCTGAACAACATTTTATCATTAAATATGCTTTTACTCGACATTACAATGTTTCTTCATGTGAAGATTTGAAAGAATTTGTCTATTAGGTTGAAATAAAAGATTGTACTGTTCAACTTCTATCATTAAAATAAGCCAATGAGTACTAAACATTTTTAATACATTGTAAGTATGTAAACATTGACTTCATTTCATGAGAGATTTTAGCTAAATGCTAAGTATGTTACTAACTGTTTGGTGGTAAATGACTTAACGAAATTGCATTTTATGAGAGCATATCCCTTAGGAAAAGGATAAATTTGCTTAAAAACATGACGTGTTCTCAATTCTAAAGAAACAAGCGATTGCTCTTCTGCTCATAAACCCAAAAATTCTTCAGGGGAGAAAAAAAAGTAACCATTGCGGTATTTTATAACAATGTGTTACTGTATTTAAAATTGTAGCACAAAGTGAGGAAGTAACCTTACTCTTTATTAGTATTTGAAAGGAAACATTCTACAATTATTTTTTAAAGTTATTCTTTCCTTTGGAACACTTGGTTGAACTGTGGAATTTCAGCTTTTACTTGCAATCTCAATTTAAAAGAAGCATTTTGGATACTTTTTGAACGCTAGTATATTGATACATAGCAGTATTGTGTGTTAGGAATATGAAATACTAGCCAAAAGTATTAATTAACAAAACCAGTCAATTGGTTTTTTTTTATTTCTTGCTCTCATTCGCGGAAATGGGACACAGGAAATGTAATCTGTTCATTTTTTTTAACTAGAAGGGTATGAAATGAATTTGTTTATTTTTGGAAAGGGAAAGTTACTGTGATGTTACAATCTCGTGCAAAACTATAAAAGATATATTCAATTTAAAAGAAATTTGTACTCTATCTTTAATGGTCTAGGAGATAGAAAAGAACTAATTGACTCCAGTTAAGAGTGTTTGTTTTTATCGTCTGGCTAAAAATTATTCCTCCGATCAAAATCAAAGCGTAAATGAAAGCAATAAATTGAGAATATGTGATTTCTTCTATGCTGTAGCATTCAATAATGATTCAATTTCATTAAATTCGTTTAAAAATCTTATAGATTGAATTTTTAAATTCGCCACTACCCCCAAAATTGCAAAAAATTCGGACTACCTGTGTGCCAAATCTCAATGCTGTAAGTGCCATAGAATCGTCAAGATTTTGCGGCAACAAAATTTTATTAATTATTTTTATAATAGTAGAGATAATAAGCAGGAAGAAAGAAAATATTATTTTAGAGAAAATAGAGATTACACAGAAAGTTCCCCATGTAAACAGAAAGTATGCAAAGTTCTGAGGAATATTCCTTATTTTGCCTCATCAACACCCTGTGAGATGCAGTGTTGATGTGATGATAAAGTTCTTCATAAATGAAGCTTATGTATGTAATCCATATGAATGGCTTTTCTCGGATGTATTTGCTACCGTATCCATAAAACCGAAAAACTTACATTCACTTCACTAACCAGAACCATGCAATCAGAATTGCATGTTTTGAAAGAGGAAAATTATCATTTGGTATAGAATACAAGCAAACTATTATGATCTAAATTGAGTAAAATGTCCAATCACCAATTATGTGTAAAAGTGAGGTTTTATAGAAAATGTTTGGACATAAAATACAAAAAAATAAAACAAAGATGATATGGCTATAGAAAGCTCTCAAGCTAAAAGGCAGATATTTATTTTTTAACCACTCATATAGTACTTGAGTAATAACTAGTGTATAGAAAGTAGTTATTAAGTATCGCTTCGTATATAAAGAACTCCGATTCATAGATGGACAACAAAAACGGATGTATTTTAGAAATTAATCCTCTAACAACTGACCATTTAACACTCTTTTAGTTAAGTGAGATGAAAGAGTAGTCTTTGTGGAATAGAGATGACCGATTACCCACCATGTGAGTAGAGGGAAAGAATCAGAGATAATTATTTTGTGTGGTTTGACCAGTGGTAGGATGACTGCATGCACCGCCAATTTCACCTTTATGGTTGTCAGAGGCTTAAAGACGTAAAAAATTTGATAATTTTCACTAGTTATACAAAAGTTATGAATTTTTTTTTGTATGTGCATTACATGTGCTTGGTCTCTATATTTATGTTTCAATTTTCTTTCAGCTCGGAATAATTTATCGTGATATCAAGTTAGAAAATATTTTGTTAGATGCTGAAGGGCACATTGTTCTTACTGACTTTGGATTAAGCAAAGAATTCCACCCTCATGAAACGGTATGAATGGATACTTCACATCCATATTGTTAACATTGGTGTTTATAACATATCTAATCCTTGTGAATTTAATGATAATTGTAAGGTTATTGTATTATATAAACGACTATGTTGTCTACTATATCGTTGGCTAACATGTAATACCTTGTAAGCACTGATGTGCCTATTTTTTTGTGAACCATGAGTTTCTCAAAAACTGAGTGCATTTGGTGAAATGATTCTTTCTATTCGTCAGATCAACAAGATGAAAAAATGTACATTAGTAATGCCTAGCATTCGATTGTACGCAGTTATTTGCTTGTCCTGTAAAATTGGTATTTTACACTTGCAGGTATTAGCTGATGATATGTTTTATTTTTGTTTAATTCTATTTGAATGGATATTCAAAGCAATGTTTGCATCAAACTTATATTTTCAAATTATGTTACTGCAAATTTAAAAGCCACACATTAATAAAATTGTAACTTGGAATCTGCTGTGTCTGCAGCTATGCATTGTATTACAAAAGTGGCGAGGTTTCGCTGAGTTCCTTATTTCTATTTTTTAATGTATTTTCTCATGAATGTATGCACTGACAGCTGAGGAAGTAGAGGTCCATTATGAAGCTTTTAAACTCAATTTACAAACTTCATCTATATAACTGTTTAAAGGAAAAGATGAAACATTTTTATACATTTGTACAGGAGTACATGAAATATATATTTGTATTTAATAAAAGTGTTTTTTATGCAGTGTCAGTAACAGCTAGTCAGTCAGCTAGAATAACACTTGTGTGCTTTATGACTGGTGATATGGTTTAAATTCAAGATTTATTTCATTTCATCAGTTTGGTTTTGAACTTTTCACAAACATGTTCAAAAGTTCTTTCCAGTAATACCTGTATAAATAATTTTAATAAGTATTTTTTGTAACAAAAAAATATCAATAACTACTTAAAAAGATTAACGGAAAGCTACACAGTGAAGTAAAAAGGGTAGGTAACTAATAGTTTTTATAAATATATCAATTTTTTGTCAAATAGGCATAAGAACAATATTTTTGGTGTGGCATAATCTTAGTAATTAATTTATGTAAATGAAAAATGTTAAATGAGTTTAGTTTGAAAATTACTGACCTGGACTGGGAGTGCAATTGTGGTGTCTCATCAATATTCATAGTAATTTATTACTGATTCAATGAACAAAGTCAATCTTCAAGGAACTAGGTATACTGATATGTTGCATGGAATAGTTTCATCCACACAAAGCAATGAAAATAATTTGGGCAGTATGTTGTGTCACCAATTTCATTTTGAGTAAACTGGACAGCCAAGTTGCCATAATTCATTGCAAAATTTACTGGGATCATGAAAATGCAATTCATTGCAGTTGGTTCAAAAATCATTAATATGTAATAAACAAGTGAGTTTGTGTTTAGTAGGTCACACTCTAAAGGAATTAGATTATTTTATATCTGTATAGTTCATGACTCTTTTGATGCTTCTAATTGTGTAAGATAATGTTTATAATGAACCACTGCCTAATCTGGCATCGGTTAAATACACCATTGTATGCATACTCATCCAATATACAGTTTAGATTTAAAAAATAAAATTAATAGATGAAGGAAATAAAGATTTCAGCAGAGGCAAAGGTTAAAGTAAAAATTAATGTAACAGCTTTGAAAAATATGAGTATTTTTTATTGAACCATTTATATTTCGATAACCCTGTTGTAAAATATAAATGTTATGTAGTTTTAGATTCTGTAAAATCTCAGTTAAATTTATAATAGATGATAACCCTAATAGATACATCAGAAATAAAGTGAATCATGTAAAGAAGGAAGTGTTGTTTAGTCATTTGTTTAAAAATCTTTTGTATATAGTTAAGGAATGTCTTTCTTAATAATGTTCTGTATTCTGAATGGCAATACATCTGAAAGGTTTACTATTTCTCATACCCTTGCTTATTCAGACTTGGAAATATGTTACTATGATGCGTTAATTGTTTAAATGTTTTTGTTTTAGGACCAAAGAGCATATTCCTTTTGTGGAACCATTGAATATATGGCACCTGAAGTGATTAAGGGCGGAACTGCTGGACATGATTATGTAATTGCTTTTTCTCTTATACGCTGAGTTAGTTGAAACTGAAAAATTGTGTGCTTATCTAAGTTGGAAATATTAAATTTGATATCATAAAAACTAAAGGAGTTTTAAAATGCATGTATATGTTACAGTGTGTTGATTGGTGGAGTGTTGGCGTTTTGACTTATGAACTTCTCACTGGTGCTTCACCTTTTACTGTGGAAGGAGAGAAGAATACTCAAAGTGAAATCTCAAAGTATGAATTTTTTCCATAAAAAAATTTCAAATGTATGATGGCAACAATGAATTTGAATGTAACACAAACTTCACATAATTTTTGAAAGTAACAAGTTTTATAACATGCATGTGGCCTTATTGTTATTTTTAATTTTCGGAACACCATTAAAATTCTTTAATGATATTCAGTAAATACTTTACCTTTTCAAGACCTTCTGCTCTTTGAAGTAGTACAAGAAAGCACTCTAATCCTTTCATATACTAAAACTAACCACTGTGTGGCCAGCACAGCGTTACCTGTGACAGTTCTTTTCGTGGGGTCAGGTGCAACAATTGCTTGATAACCCCCTGTGATTCCCATTTGGTTTGCTTTGTAAACCAACACCACGGGCAATGCTGTGATGGCCCCGTCATTGTCAAATGCAGCCAAATTCGAATTGAGAAGAGATCCAATTGGCGTGACGTCACAATCTGATTCAATTGAAAAATTATTTATTGAAATAAAATATATTAGGTATTGATCTATTGTAAAATTTTCTGCAGATTTCAAATCCATTGAAATTTTCAATCTGTCTTTAACGAACCCGATTTTACAAAAAAGAACTAAACAATACCAGTCAAAATATATATATATTTTTTCCCCCTTCCCTTTGCTAGAATTGTTTGAGCGCATGAAATGGAATCTGATTTCTCAATAGCGAAGGTCAAATTCATATGGGAAAAAATATATGTTACAATTTAAAAATTATTTATTGAAAGAAAAATATAAAATTTTCCACAGATTTCAAATCTGTTGAAATTTTTACTTTATCTTTAACGATTTAGAATATAAAAAAAGGAACTGCATAATTGCAGTTAAAATTTTATTTGTTTTGTTCGTCCGTTGAAATTGTTCCTCGGAAAATCGAACAGAAACTTGAAAATTAATTTAGAATATGTCATCTCTTTATACTGTTGCCATTTTAAGGAAAAAAAATAATAATTAAATTCCAATAAATTAATTTTAAAATGTTATAGATTAAATTTTAAAATTCAGGCATGATAGAAAATTGCAAAAGATTCAGACTACCTGTGTGCCAAATCTCTTATTGCAAGTGCCATAGATTTGTCAGGACAGTCCACTCACACAGACACACACAAACACTTTCTTTTATAATAGTAGATAGTCGAAAATCAACCCTTCCAAGAAAACTTCTTTTTCTAAGGCCTATTTAATAAAAATATATTGCCAGTAATTTTTATGTTGATCTTTGCTCCAACTTTTAAATAAAAATCTTTTTTGAATACTTTTTGATAGAAAAATATTTATTTCTATAATTGATAACAAAACTATTTGATTCTTGCAATAAAAATAATATTTTGCTATACCTTGGACATTGTATTTTTCTGCATATACAAACTTTCTTATGTTATGAAAGGTTTTAAATGTTTTGCTATACACCTCTTATTTCCTTCATGACTCCATGAAAAATAGTGATTTTTAAAGATTTCCACAGTCAAAATATTTTCTGACTCATTCAAATGCAATTAACAAAAAATTACTCTGCCGACTACAATTTATTTTTCTGGAACAATACATCAAAATTCATTGGTAACTTTTCAATTCCATTCTCTATCTCCTTCCATGATTTACTTTGATATTTTGAGTTCCAAATTAAAAAATTCTCTTTTTAAAGCCAATCTCTTTTAGGTGTGTACTGCCTTCACAGACCCAAGTCCTCTAGTGATCTTTTGTTTTCCCATGGGGTTATACTGTCTTTAGTAGACATGAGGCATCTTCCCAGGATAAATGAGAGGTCAGCAATAGCCTGATTGGAAGAGTAACAGATTAGCAACAGGAAGGCTGCAAATTCGAATCCAACCAATGATTGCCACGTACAAAGGAGGCTGGTGCATGTTAAATCTGTCATGACCTTAAATATCCTCACGTTGGCATGGTGTGGAAGTTTCGACAGTGGGGTGTCAGTTCAGGTGTTGTCTCGTCATCTGACCGCGGTTCAAAATTACGTGGTGTTGTCCTTGGATCTTACCCGTTGGGATTGATCCCAGACCAATCAAATCTATAACTTTAAAATTTTAATATCCTAGTGTTACATATTTAATCTCTATTGGGTATAAAAAAATTTTGCAGACTGCTTTTGCATCTTCATGATGCAAATCATTCCCCCTATCTGTTTATAAAATTTGAGTCGCTTGTACAGTGTTCAAAGCTTTACTCGCTCATGTTGAAAACCTACTTAAAGATAACTCATACTTGTGCATATTTTAAATTTAAGAAATACAAATAAAAGAAGTACTTGGAGGTTCTACTTTCAGCACAACATAATTTTTCATAACTTATTCTATATTTGAAGATTGCTATTGAGGACTGCTGTTTTTATAAACGTTTTCAGTTTTTAATGACTCTGCTTTGCAAGTAGGTAGTTCTTGAATCTTGTTCTAATAATTTTAAATTAAAGAAACGTAACATGAATTTATGACATTAACAATGGTTTAGTATATCAAATGAGTTTCTTTAGCTAAACTAAGGTTTCAGCTTTAAATTAATTTATTTTTATTTCCTATTTCTTCTAAATATTCTTATCTAAAAAGAATTAAAAGTGCTTGAACATTTATTTCAAATTTACCTTTGGTGAATGTTGCCACATAAAGTATTTTTTTTTATACAAATGTCCCTGGAAAATTTTCATGATGAAATAAAATCTTAAAATGCTTAATGCTATCTATTTTTATTTTAGACGGGTACTAAGAGGACTTACTCCTCCCATTCCTGATCATCTTTCGTCAGAAGTGAAGGACTTTATCAAACGTTTGCTTGTTAAAGACCCAAAGAAACGATTAGGAGGAGGGCATTCTGATAGTGAAGAATTGAAACAGCATAAGTTTTTCAAGGTATGCAGTTATGCGAATTTGTTTCCAATACTTGAATAATATACTTTGAAACTGAGTATTTCAGTCGTCGAAGATTTGTTAAGTTTGAATTTGGCATAAATATATGAATGATTCACAAGGAATAAAAAATACATATTTTTAAAGGTAAGACAATTCTTCTAATCATGAAAACATGGTTATGCATCTTTTGTAAAATGGTATTGTAAAATATACTTGGACTTATTTTTAACTCTGCACAACATTCTTCTTTAATTCCAACTTTGGAATTATTCTTGAAATGTACCTCTCAGAGGTACAGCTATGATATATTTCAATAAACAATGTGCATCAAACCATTCATTGAATTTTATGACAGGCCTGCTGATATTAATATTTGCATTAGAAACTATCAACTATGTGACAAGTTGAATAAAAATGTAAACGGTTCCTGTGAGAGATATCACGAATCTAAAACAATACTAAGCTTCATGACTTCTGATTTTTTCATGTTTTTTTAAATGTTGTAATACAATGGCAACACTTTATTATTAATATTTTTATAGAGTGAATAATGTTGCGACATAAATTCTCCTGTACAACTTCCCCCAAAAGATTTAGACAGTAATGATAGATAATTTGATTTTGTGAATATGATATCATTAACAAAGCGATGGATCTGAAAAATTGAGCTGTTAATCAAACACTTGTCATTTTTTTTAACATAAAAAAAGAAAAAGAAAACAACAAAGTCTGATCGTTCTATTTTCCCCAGTTAAACACAATTAGCTCCAGTGGACAAATCCAAACACAAAAGGAAGAAAACTTGTTATGCAATGCACCTTGTACAATGTCGAGACAGGAGATAAAATAATTGAAAATGAGAAAAGAATTGCATGCTTTCTCTATTTTTATTATGGAACGTTCAGTCATGTTAATTCATTTTCATTTGAACTGTAAAACTTTTCCTGATGTGTGAAATTTTGATTTTGAAGAGCTTGAATTGGAAAGACCTTGCTGAGAAGAAAGTAAAAGCTCCAATCGTTCCTGAAATTTCAAGCGAGTTGGACACTAGTAATTTTTCTGATGAATTTACTTCTATGATCCCTGCTTACTCTCCTGCTCCTGTTCCAACTAATAATGAAAAGGTCTTTAAGGTAAGCATCTTTTTTATAATTAGTGTGTACTTGATTAAAAATGCCACACACCTAAAAATTAATAACTTTATCTGGAAATACCAGTAACATCAGATATCAATCCTTGAAAAGTGCCAGAATTTCTCTCAATTCTTGAATTTTCCCCATCTTTTTTGTACAAATTGCAACTAAACTACTTGTGGTGGGCATGTTCTCAGTTACTATTGTCACAGGCTCAGTGGGTTTGACTGGTGCTCTAGCAGCCTGCAGTTTGTAGACCAGGTTTGATTCCTCTCTGAGTGTATTTCTCTCTTCTGTGCATGTAAAATTTTTCAAATGTATGTATCCATTACTTGTTGATGTCCTAGTTGAGTTTGGCAATGCTTGACCAAATATGTACCTTGCACCATAAAATCTGAAGCAATCAATCAACCAACCTCTTTGTTGCTTTATGATTTAATTTCCAATTTTTAGTATTGATGTAAAAATTGATATATTTGCTTGATTTGAAATAATTTTCGCCTTAAATTTGAATTTCTTTTATGGGTTGTATCTCTTTTATTAAGTCTTTCTTAATGAATGCTTGTCGTTAACATAACAAGATGCTTGAAAATTTGGAGTTCTTGCTAAGTCTTCAACTTGTTTCATGCAAAAGATTGAATACGCAGAATAACACAAATTCTACTTATTGTATTGATCAATAGTGACGTAGTACCTCATTTAAATATAACTAAATTTAAAATGTACGTATTTAACTGAATAAGACTTGACTATGTTGGGATTATATTAATTTATTTTCAATATGAAAAGATGCAACATTTAAAGGCATAATTGATTAGATATCTTAATGCAATGTTATGTTGTTCATTCTAATATTGAAATTTATTTTTTTATGCATTGTTTTTCAAAAATAAATTTATAAAATTTGTGTGTTTCAACTTATTAGTTTTTGTATGAACTGATATATTTCTGCAAATCTTGCATCTGTTTGGACTTGTGTATTGTTTATAATCTATGATTTCATAAATTAAAAGAAAATGGATCGGAGTAATGTTGAATTGAACTAATCTTGAATTGAACTAATCTTGACCATAAAACTAAAACTTGCTACTCTATATTCTGTCTGTTATAAGGATATGCTTATGTTTAAAGTGCAACACTAGATTGGGTTGAATTATATTACTTCATACTAACTACAAAAATTAGTTTAAAGTTAGCTAAATTCTGATGGGAAAACAAAAATGTATTTAATATTTGAGGTAACAAAATCCCTTCGCTATCTCATCATCTAAAATTAAGTGTTACCTATTAAAAACAAAATTTTATTTTATTACTGAACATTGTCATGTGTAAATGAACTTTATGAAATTTTGCAAAATAAAACTTTTTATTTACTGGCATTAAGAAGTATGCAAATCCATTAAGTGTTTGTTGCCCTGTTTAACGAAATCTTGCTCTTATTTTAAAATTAAAAATTCTATAGCATCTTATGTAGCTGAATATTTTCAGTTTAACTGAAAGACTGATAGTGTTTGAACAGTGGAAGGATTTTGAATGGTATTTCTCAGAAATTGATCAGTATTATCTTTTCTTGTAATCCTTTGCAAATAAAAAAAAAATCAAATTTTCTCATGAGGGATTTTATTGAGGGATATGCTATGCTTTATCTATCTTCAACTTAAAATTCAAAAATCATACTAGCTGTAGTTAGCAACATTTCCATTAAACGAAAGAAAACACAATGCATTATTAGACCAAACCTAATCAATTATAAAAAGTTTGATTAATAAAAGTTTTTCACAAAATATTACATAATCTAATGAATAAAGTAACTGAAACATGTATTACTTTTAAAATCTCTTATGTCATCAGCTGATCCAATAAAAGTTGCAACTAAACGTATATAACAAAATAGAATCAAATCATAAGTAAAACCATTTATTTTTTGGCTCCTGAAAAATACAGCTTTAAGACATACGACCTTTTGCACTTTGAGTGAGTATACATAAAGTAGCAAGATGGTTGAGTATCCTTGTAAACAGCAAATAGCTCAATACCAAGCCAATGACTTAAATTTAAAATTGATTTTTGTGTGAGAAATATATTTATAACGTAATAGTTTCAGATTTCTTGTGAATTTATTTTTGGTTTTTCATGTTAGGTAAATATGTTTGGGGATGTAAACTATGAAACAACTGATGAAATTATCTCTTTCAGAATTACTCTTTTGTTGCCCCTTCAATTCTTTTTACAAGGAACATTATTAGCGAAGACATATTTGGTTGTTATTATACTGACAAACCTGAAATGCCAAAGCTGCTGGCAGCCAAGTTTACAGTATATATTTTTTATCTACTCCATGCTATTTTTATATACTTTTCATATAATTTTGTTCAAATGCATAATAAACTAACTTAATTTTGTTGACAAATCTCTTTTTTAATAATAATCCTTTTTATTAGAATTCTGAATTTTTTCAAAAGTATGATCTCATAATGAAAGAAGGTCTTCTTGGAGATGGTAGTTTTTCAGTATGCAGGTATTAAAAATTTACTATAGATTTATTTTGTACTTTATTTATTGCTATAGATGCTGTACATTTAATTTTCATGAATGTTTATTAATATTTCATTATTTTTATTTCAGAAAATGCATTAATAAAAAGTCTCATGTTGAATATGCAGTTAAAATTATCAGCCTTCGAACTGATTGCACTCAAGAAATAGACCTTTTGAAAGCGTGTCAAGGACATCCTAATATTGTGAATTTGTATGAAGTATTTAAGGATGAGGTGAGAATTTTTTTTGTATGGAGGAATTTGTTTTGTTTTATGATAATTGTGTACTAATATTTTTAAGGGGTATGAAATATTCATTGATCCGGTGTAAAGTACCTTGAATCAAGGTTCCCAGGGGTTGGGCCCGGTAATTTAATTTTGTCCTAGAAAGTCATGGAAAAGTCAGGTAAAAATATGCATTTTTGTCTAAAATCTGGAAAATAGTTTCAATGACCTAGAAAATGATTGAGGGCATCTCAGATGCTTTGGAGAAAAGTAGCCAATAAGATTCATAGTTTTGTATTACTTTGTTATGAATAGAATTTTTCAACAGATTTTAAAAGAAACTACTAATATTTATGAGGTCAAAAATTTTGTTTCATCCATTGGCTTAAGTTGAAGAATTTCATACTTATGATACATTAAAGCACAAATTGAATTAACTCAAATATATTGGAGTATTTAAATAAGTTATTTTTATGCAAAATTACTTATGCTTTGTGTTTTTATCCTTTTTTTTTTGTTACTGGCTATTAAATGATAAATTATTTCTTAGTTTTTCACCTTAAAAATGATGTGAATTGCTCAAGTATGACCGGGAATTTTGTAAAATATTTGTCTCGAAAACCTTGGAAATTCTGAGTTTTGTGAAATAGAGTGAGAACCCTGTTGAATGTTTTTATTTTGTATGTAATTGTATTGGGTTGGCAAACAAGTTTGTTCGATTTTTTTTGAGCAGAATATATTCTATCCACTATCTCTATTGCACGGCGCAAATGCACAACTAACTAGCTCTCGTGATGGGAACGTCAATAGCATGTAATTTGCACTGGTTAACTTAGATTATTGTACAAGCTGCGTACTTGTAAACATGGAAGAAAGAAATATCCATTTTTGCCACATTTTACTATTTTATTTCAGAAAAGGTAAAAAAGCTGCAGAAGTGCATAAAAGAATTTGCAATATGTATTGGGGACAATGCTTTAACAGAACATATGTGTTGAAAGTTGTTCACTCAGTTCCGTTTCTGTGATTTTGAACTCGGCAATGTGCCACACTCCACTCGCACAATGGTGATTGGCTTAGCTGTAATAAAACCTAATGTCCATAAAAATCCATCCCAAACTATATGGAAGATTGCTGTGGAACTCAATATACCTCACACAAGTGTAGGGAACCATTTGGGACACGTTTCTCCCTCATTATTTGGTTTCCACATGATTTGACCAAACACAACTCAAATGCTCACATTTCCACCTGTGACACTCCTTAAATGCAGGAAAAGATCCATTTTTGAAGGAGCTAGTTACGGGTGATTAAAAGTGAATTGTCTTTGACAACATTATTCCGAAAAGATGATGGGGGAAAGAGCAGCGAGCCATCACAATCAACCTCAATGACGAGATTGCACCAGAGGAAGATCATATTCTCAGTGTGGTGGGATTATAAGGGTATCATTTGTTATGAATTCTTGCCATAAGGTAAGACTATCAACTCAGACATATACTGCTCCCAGTTAAGAAAATTGGATCACGCCATGCGTTCAAAGTGTCTAGAATTGGCAAATCGTAAAGGAGTCATCTTTCATCATGATAATGCCATACCCCATACTTCATTAAGGACACAGCAGGAATTGTAAAGACTTGGCTGGGACGTTTTGCCTCACCTTGCCCTTTCTCTGGACCTTTTTCTCTCAGACTATCATATATTCCGATCACTACAGAATTCTTTGAACGGTATAAAGTTGGCTAAGGATGGTGCTGTAAAAAAGCATGAATCAGTTTTTCGTCAGTAAACCTTGTGTGTTTTATGAACAAAACATTATGAAGCTGGTAGACAGATGGCAAGAAGTCGTGGAAAAGAACGAACTATACATAATTGATTAGTAAATATGTTCTGTGTAGGAGAAATTGTATTTAACACTTCTCTAAAAACTTAACGGATTTATTTGCCAACCCAATATTAATTTAGGTTAGTGTAAATTTATAAACTTAAATTTTTTTGCACACTTTCAAATAATTCATTTATCTAATTTTTTCTAATATTTAGATAAATTTTGAAATTGTCATGGTAACAACATTTCTTTACTTCAACTGAAAATTATAACTGTACATCAAAATATTTAGACATGTATATAGTTGTATTGATCAAGTATTCATCACAAAATGTAATAAAGGATTCTTTAGTTTGATTGATTATCTTCTCCTTTTGTCTGAGAACTAGTATTCTTTGGCAGAATGAAAATTTTGGTGTTGGGAGAAATGTAAAATTAACACAAATGTAACAAATTATTGGATGTAAAACCCATGGATAAATAAAAATTATTATCGGTTTTATAACTTTTAAAGTTATAAAAAATATTTCTAGCTCATTTTAATTACTGAGAATTATTAACACTTAATATAAAATTCATTACCACAGGATGCAATTGTACTTGGAAAGTAATTTTGATAAATACATCCATCCAAAATGAAATGTTTAAATATTCCCTTCAGAAAGATTTTTATCTTGAAAATATCGCATGAATTTATGAATGTTTTAAAAAGATTTGATTTATCGAAATGCACGACTACTTTATGTGAAGTATAAAGCAATACTGTGTTCATTTTTGTACTTATTCTAAAATGCAAAATTTATAGTCCATTTTTATTGTATAAATTATAGAATTAATAATATTCAGAAAACTAAGTAATTATTTAGTAATATTGTGTTATTCAAAGTGCACTGAAAAATGTATGTTAGTTACTTATCAAACTGCATTTTAATCTTTGAAGAGTTTCTTCTGTTATATAACAAGGGTTCTTTTTTGTAGGCTCATACATACATTGTATTGGAACTTCTCAAAGGTGGCGAGCTTCTGGATAGGATACGGAAAAAGGATAAATTCACTGAAAAAGAAGCTATTAGAATATCCCAGCAACTTGTTTCCGCAGTTCATTACATGCATACTCGTGGTGTCGTCCATAGGGATCTGAAACCTGAGGTATTATTGCTGTTCAAAAATTATTTGTGTAAATATTTTGACACTCAATTTAATATTGTTGATAAAAGCAAACATTTTTTAATTTTTAGTCTGAATATACTTATTTGTTGCAACACAGTTTTTATACGTAATTGTGAATTTTTTAATGTTTCTTTTAAGAACTGTTTTATTGTTTTACATAAATTAACTCTAATCTTTTTAAAAAACTCAAACAAGTATTTTGAATTGGAAAGCCTGTCTGTTAGTGTTTAAAAGTAAAGTATCTAAGCACACTTTGCATATTTAAGTAACTTTAATTCACTGCATTTTAGAGAGCGAATTTTTGCAAAACGCTAATACCGAAAGAAAAATGGTTTTTCATAAAACTATTCATAGTTTGTTGCTAGTCTTATAATTATTTTTATTTGTTGTAATTTAATATATTTTCTTTTTCTATTATGCTCTCTCTCTCTCCACCAAGCCATAATATTATTTTAGCAATCACTCATTTAATTTTCTGATGTTAGCACCTAAATAATTTTATAATTGTACTGCAAACTGTAATTTTGTTGACTAAATTATTGACTAACTTCATGAAATGGTGGTAAGGTTTTTTGGGTTTGTATAATGCTTTTTTTTTTTGTTAAGTAATTGAAAATACTTTCTTTAGAACCTACTATTTGTGGATACGTCGGACAATGCAGTAATCAAGATAGTGGACTTTGGATTTGCTCGGGTAATGCCACCTGAAAATCAGACAATGGTTTCCCCGTGCTTTACTCTACATTATGCTGCACCTGAAGTTCTAAAACAGACAATTCCAGCTAATGGGAACAACAAGGGATATAATGAGGCCTGCGATTTGTGGAGCCTTGGAGTGATTATGGTAATACATGTGCAATACCTTTACTACCAATTATCAACTGCAGATATGATAAATTATTTTTCATCATTTTACTACCAAAATTTCGCAAGTCTTTATTTTGGTATATGGGGTTTTAAGATTATTTGGTTGCAAATATGGAAACTTAAACTTGTTTCATAAGTTTTGAAGTCTGCATCACTAAAAAATTTATCGAATTTTTAAATCTTGTATCTCAGAACTGGTCTCCCAATTTGTGTTCTAGTTTTTATCGCTCCTGAAAAATTGGGTTGCAAGATTTATAAGGTTTTGATATTAAAATGATGACATGTATAATGTTCCATTAAACATAATATGATATAATTGACTAAAAATGACATTTCTAAACAGCAAAATATTGTTACTTATAAACAAATAAAAGTGTATCAACATCAAATTGAATTAAGATGAGTAATGTACTAAAGAAGTTGAATACGTTGAAAAATTATTGTTATATAGTGATATTTTTAGAAATTAGCTTTTTAATATTTCTGCATTTCTAAGCATTCAGAAAGCACTTTCCCTTAGGATTTAAGGTAAATGTAAAAACTTGCATGTATAAAACATCTGATGTGAAGTAAATCTAGAAGCATAAAAATCTTAAAGATCAGATTTTAAGATTTTTATGATTCTAGATTTATTTTACATCAGATGTTTCAAACATACAAGTTTTTACATTTACCTACAATTTCTGTGGCCAAAGTGTTTTCTAAATTTAATAAATGCAGAAATATTAATTTTACTACTGTTGTTAGTCTTAGAGTTGGTATTGTAATTTATATTTTTGTATGAAAATCAAGTTAAACCCCAAACAGCAGGACTCAAAACTTTGAAGATTCAGTTTGAATACTGACTGAAAAAATCCTAAGTAGCAAGCAGTAGGTTATTGTACCAGGACCCCAGGATATTTGGGTGTACCCTTCTGCTCAACATTCTTTCTGAAATGTACTTGTGTGTGCAAAATGCATCTGTCACTCGTCTTTCAAAATGATTAAAAAAACACAACTTAAATCACACTACATTATTTCATTGACAGTGAAAATTCACCTAATGTCAAAAATTTATTCCTCTTAACTAATAGTGGACCGTGAAAAAACTTTTGGATTTTCCTTTAGGGAGAAAATTTTCCAAGGGACACCAATTTAAAAGTTTTCAACCGTCATGACAACCACAAAAGAAAAATACTGGAATCTGGTTGCTAGATTATCATGACAAGCTATTAAGAAAATATAAGGTTTTAAAATTAAAACTTAAAATTCCTTATTTTTCTTGTATCTGAGCAACTAAAAGTCCTTTTTTTTGCTACTATTTAAAAAAATATACTACTGTGTAACAAGTATACTTTGGATGTGGCAGGCTTTTAAGAATTGTTTTGTGAACTGAATAAGAACTGGTAATATTTGTTTTTAAACTGGTATTAATTGGAAATATGTATTTTCTAGTACACAATGCTGTCGGGAAAGACACCTTTTCAAACCTATAGCAGAGAAGCAAATGCTGCTGCTATCATGCAACGGATACGAGAAGGTGAATTCTCTTTTACCGGACCTCAATGGGATGTTGTATCCAAAGAAGCCAAAGATATCATTCAAGGACTTCTGACCGTTGATCCTCGCCAGCGCTTGACCATGAATCACCTGAGGAGCAATCCTTGGATTCGAGGTGCCAGTTGTGGTCTTTCCCTCAAGACACCCCTCATGACACCTAATGTCTTAAGCTCATTGTCTTCTCCAAGAGTTGCAGATACTGCCCTGAGTGCCACCATGGTTGCCTTTCACAAAGCAACGAGAGACGGTTTCCGCCTGCAAGACGTCTCTGCTGCACCCCTCGCACAACGCCGCAAACAGAAAAAGAGCTCCACCGATGTCGGAAGCAGCTCCTCCCTCAGCAGTGATATCTCCTCTAGCCGGACTTCCTACTCGTGTTTCTCGTCCTCCGAAAGAGACGGCGCCAGCAAAACTTCGAAAGACAAGCATTCCATTTTCGACTACTCGGAAGAAAGGGTTGCAGATTACTTGTCCACTCTGCCAGACCTGGCAAAAACGGAACCAATCCTGGGCTCGGTGACATGGGATGCATCCGAAAGGCACACCAAGAGAACCACAGACGGTAAGAAGCAAGTTCAACACAGGCCGACTACTCGTTCCTATAAACGTAAGCAACAAGACAATGTTTCTCCTGCTGTAACTGCCGTGAAAGATGAAGATTGTGTTATAATTGCTGAAGTGTCTGTTACTCGACACCAGTCTAGAAAAGTTAAGAAAGCAAAGTTTGTTTCGACTTGTTGACAGGATCTGGACGTATGAATACTCTTGGAAAACTGCCCTTTTCATCCAATCATTGAGAGCTTTTTTATACTTTTCTTGGTCTCTCTGATGTAATTATCGAGAAATCATCTTTTCATTAATTTATTACCCCTCACATCATTATTTAGAGACATTTTCCTCCATGGACTTCGGTTGATCTTTTGCACAGTGTTTTCATAATTTGAGTATGTGAAGCTGTTTAATACATGGATGATGTGTTTAACCTATGAATGTTAGTGCATGATAGCATTTTTGAGTCTAGAGTCTTTAAATTATGTATTTGAAAGGTTGGGATGGTTAATCTTGTGCGAGATTCCCTTGGTTCTGAATGTTGTGAAAGTTTTTATTGTAAATGTGAGATTCTGATTTTTGTATTTTGAATCCATTAGGATTCATAGTTTTCACGATTGCAATATCACTTGCTATTTCAAGTCTTTCAAATGTAATTTATATTCTTCCGTCAAGAATGAAATGTAATATATTGACTATTTATTGAAGAGTAAATATTTCTTTACTGTAAGTGCCTCAAAATATATTTTGCACATGCATATTTAGGGAAAATAGGTAGAAACGATAAATAATATGGTGCAGTCATGTGTGCTGCAGTGTGTGAAAACAAAATTATTAATGAAATGTCGATATATGAATGAAGTGATAATTGTTGAAAGTGGAATCAAATGTTAAAGAATAATACATCTTATAGAAAAAGCTGGATTTTATCAAAATAGTTTGTTTTCAATGTTTGAAAATGAAGTACTTCCTTTTCTTTTTTTAAATAGGTTTAAATTTGTCATTAATTCCATCTAAACATGTAGAACCTTTTCCATAGTCAAACATGCTTTCGAGGTTTTTGGGTGATCAATGTTTTCAATTTTGAGATAATGATTTTTTTCCTAACCATGAATGTGATGTAGCTATTTTAAAATAATAGCTCAGCCAAAGTAGACTTGATTGATTTTCTGTGCTTGTTGGTATGACCATTATACACTATAACTTTGTAGACAATGGTACAAAGAACTGGATATAAAATGTACAATTAATTGATATAAATTTAGTTTTTGATAATTTAAAGTGAGTCATTTAGCAGTAAATGAAATGTTTTATTTGCCTCAGTTTGTTTTCTGAGATGACAGTAATTTTAAGTCTTTGCTTTCGTTCTATTTAATTATTGAATGCAATTATTTTTCATGCAATGTCTAAAATTGTTTAACAAGATTTTAACTAATTTAACACACATATTTTAATTAAATTAAGTTTACCTTTTTTATATGCATTTCTAGATCTAGTTTATTATTCTTATCCATACCAAGTGCTTAAAAGTTTTGAATTATTTAAAGAATGAATTTTCAACTGCTGAAAAAAGTTGACGTACCTATACTGATAAACATTTGAAGTTTGGTCAGTGAAAAGATGTAGTTTGAGGATGAAGAGAGTGTTTACAAATACCAAAAATTGCCTTTAATACTATTTAAAGATGTGCATTGCCGATGCAGTTGATCTTTTGAAATTGTTCTAAATTAATTAAATTATGGATTGCCCGAACTATCCCTTTTATACATCTTTATTGATTGGAGAATTGGTAGACAAATGAGGACCTATTTTCCAAGCATAATCTGATAGTTTCGTAGTATAAGAATATGCTAAACATTGCTAATTATCTTGTCTAACTGAATGTACGACTAGTGATCAAAAGAACACTTTCTATTATGTTTGTACAGTTGATGTACTTTGAAATTATCAACTTTCAAGTACTACAATTGCAAGAGTCACCATAAAGTGGGAGCAAAAAAATGAGCTTGGTTCAGACATAATCTTTTTAGACAAGGACAACAAGTTGAGTATTGAATCCATTTCTTTTTTACTTTTGTGAACAAAAGCCTCATAGTTGCCATTCATGGCTTTAATGTGTAGAGCTTTCCATAAGTGACAAGTTTGTTATGAAATAAGCATGTGTAACTTTGATCTAATATTGAATTTGGTGGGGAACAGTTTGATTGTTAAGGTGCTGATATTTTGCATACCTCATTCTCTACAAAAGCTCAATTATTTCCTTTTAAAATTTGAGAAAATTCATTTTGATGTTAATAATAAAAAAAGGAAATTTTTCATTTGAGTCAGAATTTTGAAATTGCCTTCTGAAAATTTTCGGATTCCAAGTGCATTTAGATATTATTTAAAAGCAAATTCATATTGTGTGATAGGAAGTAAAGTATCTCTTTAAAATTTCTGTATTGCTTTATGTAAAAAGTTTATGTTGGTGATTTTGTTCTATTGAATTTTAAAAATAGTTTTCCCTCTGTTCGAAATAGCAAAATGCGCCAATACATATTCAATGGCAAAATATTAGCGTTTACTTACAGTTTATCTGGTCCTCTGTATAAATTCAAGATTAATATGGTGAGCTTAGTGACCTGTGAAATAAGAATGTTTGAAAGGTGTTGAATGATGACTTACATTTTAAGCTGAAATTGTTGAAATTGATATTTGTTCAAATGAACAAGCTGACTTAAAAACCTAATGTTTGTTAGGATCCTGTTGATAATGAAATTACTTAGTCAAAGACATAATTCTTGTGACTTTTCAATTGAAATCAATGCTAATTTGAAAATGGATTAGTGTCATGTTTCAACTATTCATAAACAGATTTGCTTTTTTTAAAGAAATTTAAATAGGCAAATTATGCCAGTGGTTGATTTCATTATAACATGCATATGCATGCATACCTGCTTATTAGTCACCCAATTTTATTAACTGACTTTCACATTTCAATAGCCAGATTTGATATCTAATAGAGATTTGAGGAGTATAGTTCATCTAACCATTTTAAGTAAATAAATTAAACTATCATTTGTACATTTACAAGTTAAAGTGAGATATTCTGAAATATTTGGGATATTTCAAGATGCAATAAATATTATGAGACAACTTGAAATGTGGAATAAAGCATCTCAGTAGATGCAATAGACATCTAAATATGCATTGATGCATCTCTGCTTTATGTTAATAAGTAAATCATTGGACATTTAAATTTTCCTTTTGTCTCAATTAAAACTTGAAATCGAGTATTCAAACAAAAAATACTTCAACTGTTAGCATTTTTTGCTGCTTGCAGCTTAAAAGTTTTATCTAAGCTTCTAAAATATAAATCCTTGATAGGGGCACAAAAGGACTTTATAAGTTTAAGAAGTGTTGCAACTCGAGAATTGATTCCTTCCTTTTGTAAAATATGTTTATTTTAAAAAATGAATTGCATTTCAAATTAAATATTTTATTAATTCAATAACTAAGCAGACAAAGTAACCCAGCTAAAAATGAAAATACAAAACTTGATTTCATTATTCATCATTATAAGAGATTTCCAGAATCGTTTTGCTGATGATTACCATGGCTATGATTACCATTTAAACGCAGCTTCAGAATTTGTAAAACATCAATACCCTTGAAATTAGTAGCGTATAACAGTTGGTTTAGGAAAAATGAATCGGATTGATGAAATTTGAAGCTGGTGTAGCAGTGCCAGAAAGCACATATTTATCTTGGTACTTTACTTCAAACAATAACCTACATTGTGTTTACTCGAATCTTGTGTGTAATAAATCCTTGAGTATTAATTTGTAATCTGCAAAACATTCTAATTAAATTACTGAAATCAAAATTACTCTTATTTGGATACAATTTCTCATCTTTTGGCATGTAGATAATGCATATTTTACAATTTTACCTTTGTTTAATAGTAATTTTTTGTTTATTTTCACGATCTACTTTAAAAAAAAAATTGAGTACAAGACAATAATTCATAATGTTTAGCTTTTGAAACATGCTGTATTGTAAAATGTTGTGGTCTCAATTAAAATAATCTTAAACTTCTTTACGATGCAAAGCTGCAACCTTTAAATGTGTGGTGCCAATACATTTCATGAGGGTCCAAAGAAAGTGCATTTTAAAATCTGGGATAGTGTCAGCAGTGATGCAACTTTTATATATCAAAGCCATGAAGTTGTAGTGCCTATGTGTACATAATCAAAATGAGAGAAGAATAGTGGTTTGCTCTTTTCACACCTAAAAATATTTTTATAAGCATTTCATTTGTATTGTCATCACATGTATATAATTGCTTTAATATTTGAAAACTACTGACCTCGAATATCTTAAAGCATTTTAGCTTAAAGCTGTCTTTGTGAGAAGCTTTTGCACTGTTTGTATCCTTGCTCGATTGAATGTTTCATACAGATTGGTTGAATAGTAACCTAATGAAAAAGGAGAACTGCTTGTAGAAGGTTATAAAATGCAGTTTATGTTTGTATTTATCAGTCAATTTGCCTCCTAGTGTGATCAACTGTTTAATATAAATGTATTTGATTTTAACTATTCGTAACAATTTTTTAATTAATGTTTTTGCATGTGATCAAGGTTTTATTTTGAAGTGCATGTTTGAAAATTATTGTTACAATTTCAAATTTTAGTTTTAGTACAAACAAAAAGTCCATGAAAGCAATGTGCTTCGAAAACTTTTGAAATGCATTAGTCGCGCAAGTCAATGCATTTCTTTTTTCCATTTGAAAATTGTGGTTTTGTGCACTAAACTGTTTTTTTTCTTTTCAACTTTCTTTTTCAATGAATTGTTTTTGAATAAGTAAATTTGCTATCATATTAGTTCAGAGTTGCTAAATTTGATCTTTGTGAATTGCCTGTTGTAAATGCTGTGTGTGTAAATAAGTATCTAATACTTCACATTAGGTAACAGTATGATCTTCAAAATTGTTGATTGTGTGCTGTTTTTTTTTAGCCTATCATGAAGCATCGGATATTTTCATACAGAGCATTTTAACTAACATTAATCATTATGATCATTCTTGGAGCCTCCTGCCTAATATGGCAGTGGTAATGCTTAGTTCTAACAAGTGTGTTTACATTAAATTAAAAGGTAAAAAAAATGTAACATTTATCTTATGTTTAACAATTTTCCTCAGCTATTGTTTAATACTTTGTATTTTATTCTTTTAATGTTAATCAATTAATAAGGGTATATTTAATTTGCTTTTGAAAAAACAAAAGGGTGGGTAATTAGTCTTCCAATTTCCTTATATTCTAAGTCATTAAGTGTTTGTGATGTAGGAAATTATGTTTTAATGTTTGTAAATTTTCTGACTGTTGCCAGGAAATTATTGACCAAAACAGATCTATTAACAAATGTTTAATAATAAAGGAATTTTAAATTTTACTGAAGTTATATATCCTGCTTTTAAATAGGTTGGCAATCTAAATCAAAATAACTAGAACTTCACAAATATCTTATTTTTAACTGATAAGTTAGTTTAATTTGAAAACAAAACCACACAAAGCCTTAACTGATAAACAATTTATATTTTTCAAAATCTGCAATGTAGAAAATTAAATCTCTTTTTAAAATAGGAGAACATGTTTAAGTTTTGAAATCAGGATAACATCTGAGTGAAGTTTGAGCTATTTCTTTTCATACAATTCAACTGAAAGTTTGTACAAAGTTTCGATCTACATTCTTCATAGGCTTTATAATTTGAAAAATGTTGACTGTTTCCTAGCATTACCGGAATTGCCTCAATCTCATGTTGAAGAAATATGTGCTCTGATGTGTTAAGAATAACGCATATATCTATAGGACGGAATATTTTAGAGATGGTAATTTTGTATTGACTGACGTAGGAGAGGACCTCACAATATTGTTAACTGGAAATGTTCCATCTTGTGCTCAGCATTTGAAAGAAACTAGTTGTATTTTTTTGTGTACTCTGTATAGTATTTAATGTATTTTTAAGTCTGTAGAATAAATATATATAATATATACATATTAATATATATATATTTATAAATCATTCCAAGAAGATGAAGTGAATTTTCTATGATTGAATATATTATATCTGCATGTATATATTCAGGCAATAATATAATACGATTGTAAGTATTATACACTCATTTGTGACGGAACTACTACTTTAATTTTGTTAGTCAATATTTTTAAGTGTGGTGCCGTGTGCTCACTTGCCTTCTTGTTATGAGAGAATTTATGATACTGATGTTAAATGTGAACAAGCTCTTCACACCGGAATTACGAAAAATAAATCTTTATGGTTTTGTTAAGTCATTGGTTTCCTTTCATTTTTCTCATCTGTACTTGCTATTTAAAATTGGTGTCAAATTTTGACTCGGTGATTTTTCAAAATCATTTGTCCACTGTCAGATGAACTATCCCGAAGGGAAAGATCCGAAAACAACACCTCGTAATTCTAAACCATGGTCATATGTCGTGGTCAACACTTGATATAGCACCTCAGTATAGAAATCACGACACAAATTAATTGTGGAAACTCGTTGTTTACAGTTAACCTTCTCCCTAAACACACGAGTAGACTCGTTCAATACCACGTGATTCGAATGCCATTCCCCGAAGTAGCCATCCCTAGTCAAAATGTACTATTCCGGCAGTTGGCAGTTGTGTAGTTTTGAACCAGTATAAGTTAAATTAGGGAACTAGTGGTAACGAACAAATTTTTTCCGTAATTGGTATCTTTAGCGCTAAGCATCTTTAGCGAAGTTCGTCGTTCTGTGCCGAAAGTGACAATGAACTGTAGGAGGAAATTGCGTGTGTCAGTTCCACTTCTACCGACAAGGTATAACACCTTAACCAAATTGTCTAACCCAAAGAGTAGCTGCCTTCTCGTCGGTGCCGCACTGAGACCCTGTTTCTATAACGAATCCCACAGTTCATACAAAATTGCGTGGTGTTATCCTCGGCTCTTTCGCCGAACAACCTATCTGGTTGTTAAGGTGTTATTTTCTGGATCGGAAAGTTACTGGTTCGAATCCGGGTCAGTGCATGGTATAGAGGCGGCTGTTGCATCTTAAATCTGTCGTGGCTTAATGTGTTCACGTTGGGTTGGTGCGGAAGTTTGGAGAGTAGGGTGCCAGCTCAGGTGTTGCCTCGTCATCTGACCGTGGTTGAAAATTACGTGTTTTCGGATCTTCCCCTTAAGGTATTAATGCCGGACCGTCGTCAATAGCCCGTTGTGTTGCTCTTGTACGACGTTAATTAAAACCAATCGCCACAACTCACAAGTTGTGGTTTGTAAAATGGTAATGGTAATTATAAGTTAACGTCGTACTAGAGAAACACACCGGGCTATTGACGACGGTCCGGGATTAATCCCGTAAGGGAAAGATTCGAGGACAACACCTCGTACTTTTGAACCATGGTTAGATGACGAAGCAACACCTGAACAAGTTGTGGCGGGAGTAGCTCTTGGTGGAAGACAGACTACAAGTCTTGCGATGACATCTTACAAGACTAGAAGACAATAGTCTGAATAATATTAGAACACGACGAAAAATACATTTCAATTCGTTGCTGAGAGCCAGTGCACACTGGAAAGGGTAGAGAGCGGATTTGCAACATGAAGGAACCAGACTAGTACGTTGGGGATGGTTCTCGTCAAATCTCTCGAGGCGTCAAATGTCATGGTGAGGTGTGAAAGTTTGGAGAGTGGGGTTCCAGCTCAGATATGTTGATATCGCATCTGATCGTGATTGAATTTACGCGGTGTTGTCCCCTGATCTTTCACTTATCGAGAGTGAACCCGGACCGTTGCAAGTAGCCCGTTGCGACATCAATTCAACTACCTACCTACCGCGGCCGTCGTGGCACAGTGGGTTTGCCAACTCCTCCATCAACCTGCTTGTTTCAGCCGGCTAATTCCTCCCTGGGTCTCAATTCTGTGTAACCTGAAAAACTTTCCTTGTGTGATGCCCGTCTTTTGTTTGGCGCAACATGGCTAAATATAACCCCTTGCGCCTAAAACCAAACCTAATTCTTTCCCTAACTTAAAAGGCTCGTTTACACATACGTTTGTCTGCATCTTCGAACTAATGAACAATAATAACGAGAATGATTGACAGGTTTAATCACGTCCGTTCTCCTCTTTCAGTGGTCCTCCCATCAATGGATCCGAATACTTAGAAATGATTCGGACTTGTGGAAATGAAACATAGCTCGTTGTATTTTCTCAATATTCTGATACTATAACAACTCATCCCTACCATGGACGATAATCTAATTCGTACAATATACTACATATAATACATTTCCCTACAACAATGGACCGGACAGCAAGATGAGATGGTATAAGGGAAATAATACATGCTTTAATAAGGGGATGATTCCCCACGTGCTGCAATTACACTACCATCCCTTCTGTGCATACTTTCAACAAGGTTTTGATACACAGCTATGGGTATTTGAGTCCATTCTTCCCTTATACCAGCAAGATGTGATGGTATAAGGGAAATAATACATGCTTTAATAGGAGGATGTTTCCCACGTTCTGCAATTACGCTACCATCCCTTCTGTGCATACTTTCAACAAGGTTTTGATACACAGCTATGGGTATTTGAGTCCATTCTTCCCTTATACCAGCAAGATGTGATGGTATAAGGGAAATAATACATGCTTTAATAAGGGGATGATTCCCCACGTGCTGCAATTACACTACCATCCCTTCTGTGCATACTTTCAACAAGGTTTTGATACACAGCTATGGGTATTTGAGTCCATTCTTCCCTTATACCAGCAAGATGTGATGGTATAAGGGAAATAATACATGCTTTAATAGGAGGATGTTTCCCACGTTCTGCAATTACGCTACCATCCCTTCTGTGCATACTTTCTACAAGGTTTTGATACACAGCTATGGGTATTTGAGTCCATTCTTCCCTTATACCAGCAAGATGTGATGGTATAAGGGAAATAATACATGCTTTAATAAGGGGATGATTCCCCACGTGCTGCAATTACACTACCATCCCTTCTGTGCATACTTTCAACAAGGTTTTGATACACAGCTATGGGTATTTGAGTCCATTCTTCCCTTATACCAGCAAGATGTGATGGTATAAGGGAAATAATACATGCTTTAATAGGAGGATGTTTCCCACGTTCTGCAATTACGCTACCATCCCTTCTGTGCATACTTTCAACAAGGTTTTGATACACAGCTATGGGTATTTGAGTCCATTCTTCCCTTATACCAGCAAGATGTGATGGTATAAGGGAAATAATACATGCTTTAATAAGGGGATGATTCCCCACGTGCTGCAATTACACTACCATCCCTTCTGTGCATACTTTCAACAAGGTTTTGATACACAGCTATGGGTATTTGAGTCCATTCTTCCCTTATACCAGCAAGATGTGATGGTATAAGGGAAATAATACATGCTTTAATAGGAGGATGTTTCCCACGTTCTGCAATTACGCTACCATCCCTTCTGTGCATACTTTCTACAAGGTTTTGATACACAGCTATGGGTATTTGAGTCCATTCTTCCCTTATACCAGCAAGATGTGATGGTATAAGGGAAATAATACATGCTTTAATAGGAGGATGTTTCCCACGTTCTGCAATTACGCTACCATCCCTTCTGTGCATACTTTCTACAAGGTTTTGATACACAGCTATGGGTATTTGAGTCCATTCTTCCCTTATACCAGCAAGATGTGATGGTATAAGGGAAATAATACATGCTTTAATAGGAGGATGTTTCCCACGTTCTGCAATTACGCTACCATCCCTTCTGTGCATACTTTCTACAAGGTTTTGATACACAGCTATGGGTATTTGTGTCCATTCCTGCTGCAAGAATGTCGCCAGCTCAGCTGTAGATTCGGACGTGGTTCCCTGGTCCGTAAACGTCGCTCTAACTCGTCACACAAATGTTCAATGTGGTTTAGGTCGAAACTCGGGTCAGGGAAGACGTTTTGTATCCATATATTGATACCACTGCTTGGCAGAGGCTGCAACATGTCATGGAGTGTTGTCGTCCTGGAAGTAATACTCGTCCATTCCATAAAATTGCTAGAGCGTAAGAAGAACCTGATTGTCCAAAATGTTCATGTTGGCGTTCAATTGACCAGGAACAACATGCAAAGGTCCCGGGCCATACCACGAAAAACACCCCCAAACAAGTAGTCGGATTTTATGCAAATCCGCTGATGTCCGGTTCATTATTGTAGGGTAGTGTATATTATAAACATGTTAATTAATGGGTATAAGTTTTTGTAGGGTTGACATTAAAATTTGTAGTTTCTCCATGACTATATTTTTGAAAAAGCATCCCATAGTTAGAAAAGGAAATATGTATTGAAAAAATAAGACCATTCAGAAAAGTACGGATTAATATTTAAATGGACAGATAAAATAGAAGGCTTAGACATCTTTAAAATTTAATTTTATGCTTGGAAACCTGAAAAGCTGAAATTTTCAAAAAGATATGTCCTTATACTTCCAGAAGATAATTTTTTCGTCTGGAAAAATTATAAAAGAGTAAAATGACAAACCACTTATTTTGTCAAATGCGTCTGAAGCTTGTCAAGGACATCAAAATCTTGGTTTTTCTATTAAAGTTTTTGAATTCTTATTTTCAAATTTATATATTTAGTTTTTCCGTCTACCAAACACAATAGAAATCCATTAAAAACGTGAAAAAAAAAACTGTTGAAAAGAATGATCGAATACATTATTTTCAGATTCCATTCCAGAATTTGTGCAACAATTAGTCTTTATACATATGTAATTTAATCCGACTTATTTGGATGCTTGAGTTGAAATCTGAACTTTCAGAGACATAATTTCATTACAAGAAGCTCCTTTTGGATTAGCCCGTTGTATTACTCCAGTGTGACGTTAATTAAAAAAAAATACCTTTTGACATAGTTGACCGGAATTTCTTAGTTGAAAGCAATTGCCCTTTTTGTTGCTCCAGTGCGACGTTAATTAAAATACATTCTATAGTTGAAAGCAATTGTAAACAAGCTATAAATTTATTAATCAAGAAATGTTCTCTTTAAACTTATCACACTTAAAAATCATGATTTTCTTCAGATTTATCACGAATACCTGTCTTGACTTTTTCTATCGGAAACTGTGAGTCGAAGGCGGTGCAAGTTCAATTTCATCCTGGGACCCCTGGAGCAGAAAGTGCTTAAAACTGCAACGTAAGTCGCAGAACAATTTTTCCTTAATTTTATCAAAATTTTGGCCAATTTTTAAAAAAATCATGTTACGATGTTCTGCAGTGCTAAGAGCTCTCCTTGTCACACCTCTTTTTCTTCTTTTGCAACGCGGAACCGTCCTATACAGTCCAAATTACCACAAACACTTTTATAAATCTTCTATGTCAATGACAAACTATTTAACTTCAAAAGTTATCCACAGAATTGCAAATTCTGAAAGTATTTAAATAAAATAAGAGAGAGAGAGTTAATTAATTATAATATTTTATTATAAATATATAATACATAGAGAGAGAGAGCTGATAATTGTGTTTTACGTCTGTTTTTGATTTGACTGCAGTTTTCAAAATTCGAACAAAATTACGGCAGAACAATTATAATTGCTGGAAGTTGTGTTGCAGAACACTGAATATAATTCTGCACCTGGGAGGATATTTCTCTTTTCTGTGTCTAAAACGTTACTTGTTCCTTAAATGTCCAAAGTTGTCTGTCGTAACTCAGCCAAATATGGCTTTTGTGCCCTAAAAACCCAATCAACAATCCTATCTAAACCTTTTTTGGTAAGAAACACACTAGAAAGGTTTCTTTTTTTCCGTTTCGATTAGCATTAAAATTCTGTGTTAATTTTGTGAGTACCTATTAGAAAATTATCTTCTTACCTTCATAATGTGTATCATATTAGACATGGAGTATACACATTTTTTGACTTAAAACTTAAATTTATATATTATATTTTTCTCTCTTTGTCAGCAAAACATTTTTCTTTTGTAGATCCATTAATTAACTTTGCCTGTCTTGTGCTTGACGTAGCTAGGCCAAATGACATTTGAGCCATAAAAATCAACCAACCAATGTATCAACCTTATTTTAGCAAGATAAGCTCTAGAAAGTGGTTTTTTTTTTTTTTTTTTTGCATTTTGATTAGCATTTAAATTCAGTGTTAATTTGTATCATTAGAAAATTAGCTTCTTAACCTTGACAAATTTTCCAAGCGTGCATCTTCCTATTAGACATAAAATAGACGCATTTTCTGACTTAAAACTTAAATTTATATAGTGCTAGACACTGCGTGGTCTACACGGCGTTGTCCGTGACAGTTTTTTTCGTGGGGTCAGGTGTGACCACTGCTCGCTGACGCTCGCCAACCCCCTTTGATTGCTACGTATTCCCATTTGGTTTGTTTCGCAAGCGAAACGCCGTGATGTCTCGAGGAGGCTGTTAACAACAACGTGAATCAACAAAACATGCTAGAATCAGAAAACTTGGCATGGTTCCAAAGGCATTTGACAAAAAACGCCTTTGACGTCAGAGGTCGAAAATAGCAAAATAAACTGGCTTCTTCCTTCTGACGTCACATTCCGGAAAAGAAGAAAGATAGATAAAAAAGATTAATACATTCATTTAAAAAGGGTCTAGATTAAACTTTAAAATTCGATCTTGACACCAAAATCGCAAAAAATTCGGACTACTTGTGTGCCAAATTTCATTATTGTGCCATAGATTCGTCAGGACACACACACACTCTCTCTCTCTCTCCCTCTCTCTCTCTCTCTCCCTCTCTCTCTCTCCCTCTCTCTCTCCCTCTCTCTCTCTATCTCTATCTCTCTCTATTTCTATCTCTCTCTATTTCTATCTCTCTCTCTCTCTCTCTCTATCTCTATCTCTATCTATCTCTCTCTCTCTCTCTTCCTTTTATAATAGTAGAGGAGAGATATCTGACTTTCTTTGTCAGCAAACATTTTTCTTTTCTATTTCTAGGCCCATTACTTAACTTTGCCTGTCTTGTGCTTGACGTTGTTGGGCCTAATGACTTTTGTGCCATAAAAATTAACCAACCATCGTATCTCAACCTTTTTTTGTGACTTAAGCATTAAAAAGTGTTTTTTTTTTTTTTTGCATTTTCATTAGCATTTAAATTCAGTGTTAATTTGTATCATTAGGAAATTAGCTTCTTACCTTGACAAATTTTCCAAGTGTGCATCATGTTAAACATAAAAATGCACATGTTTTGTGGCTTAAAATTTAAATTTGTACTTCATATCGTTGGATTAGGGAAGAAACTCGAGAATTCAATCGTTTTTTTTTCGGATACACTCAGTGCTTATTTTTATGGTGCCGATAAAAACGTTTTCATATTGTAATCTGCTCAAAACGTATATAACATTGTCAAAATGCGAATAATTTACATTTTTTTTACCACAAAGCTTTTTCTTAAATAACTGTATAGTAGAAATTCCTTTTGTTAGTTAATGAATTTCTGCTCTAAGTCGACGATGTTCTTGCTGTTGTATTTACTCTCTTTGACGATAGAACAAGAAAGCGTAATGAAAGCTAATTTTTACAAAAACAATTAATATCCCATTAACAATTTCCAAGAATATTTTACTCCCGTTTTTTTTTTGTGGAACATTTTTTGATTCTCTCTCTCCCATTGTTTTCATCTCCTCTTTGCTGCTGGATAGAAAAGAAATATCACTAAGGATAAGTTTGATTATAAAACTAAGGAAATTAAATCATTAATAAAAGTGGTTTACAGAACATAAAATTTGTATTTTAAAATGAAAAATTATAGATTGCTAAAATATATTCCAGATAATTTCCTCATAGCATTTTCAAATGAAAACTCTGGCGTATGAGACCAAAGTGAGTTTTGCCATGAGCCGAGAGTCAACTTTTTAAAACGCACATATATTTAAGAATACAACAGAGAAGACAATGAACGGATATTTGGATCTCAGAAAATAATCCTTTTCTAAGCCCCCGAAGTATCTTGAAAGTAACGGATGACAATGAGTTATTTTTTTAACGGAACACCTGAATTTCTTTCATTAATTCACTATTTAAATCAAATACTCCAATTCAGATTTTCAAATGAGTTTTTCACTTGATGTGAAATTGCGAATAAAAAAAGCAGAGTTTAAAATAATTTTTTAATCCAGTTCCAGTGGATCAATAATGCTTATAAAAACCTCAGTTTTGTCCATAAGGAAATGCGACGGCATTGACTAAGATGTCCCGCAGCGATGTGAGACGTTTAATATCTCCAACGAAAATCATAATTTCCTATGTTTACTCCCAAGTCTGCTTGCTTAAGACTCGTTATATGTTTCTTAGATACGTTCGTAAGACTGTTTGCCGACACTACACGACATATGTCGCCTGGGGGTAGATGATGGGAAAAAGTATTTACATAATCTGATATTTAGTTTGTGTTGTATATTTTTTCCGCTGTCGGAAATTTGTGTTAATATTTTTCAGATAATATAAGAAAACGAGGAAATAAAAGATCTTCATTTTCTGGATTTCATTTCTTTAGGTTTTACACCGCACAACACACCAAAACACGTCGAGCAGTTTGACAGATTTGATTAATTTCAACGTAGATCTTGTTGACATGTACAGGCAGGAAAATTTGATGAAACACTAATTAAGTTCAGATCAAAGCATACACTTAGTAGAGACTAAGGAAAGACTGCAAAAGGTTGTATCAGAGAATAAAAATGGTGGTATGGATGATGGTTGGGATAAATTAAGTGGAACTATTTTTGTACTGAACTGGGTCGAAACGCTGTTCAAGAAATTTGGTTGGGTTTATACACTATATGGACAAAAGTATTTGGACACTGCAGAAATTAGGAGAAGGATCCATCTTAGTGTGGGGTGGATTTCTTGGTTAGAACTAGGCCCATTGCTTTGTGTACGTGGTACCCATCCAACACAACCATTGAAAACGCCTCACCATATTCTAAAACTTTATAAAACTAAAGCCTTCAAATAAAAAAAAGAAAACTTGGCAAAAAAAACCCCACAAAAATTCGTTTTTTTCTCCCCCTTTTTTTTTAGCTGTTTGGAAGCTTCTATCACACTGAAACTACAGTAGATGATGCAACATACACGTATAGTTAAATAGTGGTGATACCACCGCTCTGAAATCACTGTGGTAAAATATACACTACCCTACAATAATGGACCGGACTCCAGCAGATTTGCATAAAATCCGACTGCTTGTTTGGGGGTGTTTTTCGTGGTATGGCCTGGGACCTTAGCATGTTGTTCCTGGTACATTCAACGCCCACGCCTACATGAAAATTTTGGACAATCAGGTTCTTCTTACGCTCTGGAAATTTTATGGATTGGACAAATGTTACTTCTAGGACCACAACGCTCCATGCCATGTTGCAACCTCTGTCAAGCAGTGGTATCAAGAAACGGATGTAAAACTTCTTCCCTGACCTGCTCAGAGTCCCGACCTAAACCCCATAGAACATTTGTGGGACGAGTTAGAGCGACGTTTACGGAAAAGGGAACAACGTCTCAAATCTACAGCTGTACTGGGGACATTCTTGCAGCAGGAATGGACACAAATACCCATAGCTGTATATCAAAACCTTGGTGAAAGTATGCCCAGAAGGGTTGCTAGTGTAATTGCAGCACGTGAGGACCATTCTCCTATTAAAGCTTGTGCTCTTTCCCTTACATATCACATCTTGCTATTCGGTCCATTATTGTAGGGTAGTGTTTATTAGTATCAGCCGCAAACAAATAAACCATTAACCTGATATAGTTCGCCTTTTCTTCTAACCTTTCGTGGTGTTCTGAAGTTAATCATGGGGATATGTAGCATAGGACGTGGTTGTTTTTAGGCATTGAAAATTCTATAACTTATTTCAACTTCAATTGGGTAGGAGGTATAATTAACGTCACACTGGACCAACACAATCGGGTAGCACCTCCTCATTTAGAACCACGGTCAGATAGCGAGGTCAACACATGAGTTTGCAAACCATTCTCCAAACTTCCACACCACGACAAGGTAAGGACATCTGATGTCCCGACAGATTTAACGTGCACCAGCCCCCCCCCCTTATCTACATGGCGGTGTTTGGCTGGACCGAGTTTAGAACTGCCAATCTTTCGGTTGATAATCCTCTAATCTTCTGGTACATCGCGTCCTCGAATTTATTTGGGATGATATTTAATACAGCCTATTTCACAAGTAAGATAAGTAATCATAGTTTGGATTTACGAGAGCTATTTAGTTTATGTAAACAAAACAAGTAAATGCAAAGCATCTGGTATTGCTTAGTTATTTCTTCTGGAGCGATTCAGTTATTTTTCTGTACAATGCAATCATCCCAGATGCAGTATTATCTGTCTTATGAAAATTAATAACTAGGATCGATATCTAACGTGGGTGTATAATGCATCACCTGCTTAAGTATGGGAAGGAATCAGGCTCATACACTAGGATTAATTCTGGTTTAGAAGTAGAGCTGGGCATTCCCAGAGGATATATTGCTGCATAACAAAACTAAGGAATATGGCAACGCATATGAGAATAAGAATGAATGCGTGTTAGATATTTATTATGTGAATCACTTACATTGGGTTAGCTTCATCAAAAATATTAATATATCTAATAGAAAATTTATATATATTAGAAAAAATTAGACTTGTTTCCAAATTACTTGTGAAATGCACATAGCAATTTCTAAAATTGTTTTACTAGATACTGATGTGCATTTTTATTGTTATACACCTAATTCTCTGTATTTGCACGAATTTGATATGACGCGAATTCAAAATAAATATTCATTTTTCTTTTTACGCGAATAATTTTGATGTAACACAAGCGGGCTAAACCAATTTTTAAGAATTTTTTTCGCCTAAATTCTTCGAATTTTTTTATTTGAGGAATAATATTATCATTTCTATATTATGCGCACAAATGAGGAACGCGCTGGGAAGTTTCAAAGTGAACTGAGGTTGTTGAATGCCTCTTAAAGAGAATTATACAATGGCCTAACCTAAACACGACGATTAATAACTGAATTCATTCGTAAAAACGATGAAACATCACCGCCAGAGGATACTCGTGCTGATTTTGCTCAAGACACCACAGATAGAAATTCATTCGTAGAAGGAGAAGACGATGTCCACACAACGTTTCTAGTGATAGCATAACGACTAGTATAACGCCATAAATCTATGCACGATCTAAATGCGGCTTTGGGACTGCTCTCTGATTTATGTTTTGAGAATAATATCGAGATAAACACAGAAAAATCTGAAAATCAAACATTTACTTTGAATCATCAACCAACTAATATGCCTATTTTATATAATGGTTCTTTACTGAGAGAATCTGTGAATTCAAAGTAGCTTGGAGTTTGTTTCGATAAAAAGCTGACTTGGAAAAAACAAGTGGAAGAAATATCAGTAAGAGTGAGGAGAAGAGCTGCAATTCTAAAGAGACTTGCTGGTGCACGATGAGATGTGATAAGAGACGCCCTCAACTTGATTTATAATAAATATATAAAACCTATTTTGACATATTGCTCTGAACCCCTGATTATACGTAGTATAGAAATTATGAATAAGATTGAGTGTTTGAAAAATGAGGTTTTAAGACTGATTACTGGTGCAGTTAAAACAACTCCCATACATGCAAAGCGTCTTCTGACCGATAACGTTCCATTGGAGAGTACTTTCAACAAAAGGTTTTATGTTTATATGAAAAATTAATTGGATTACCTACAAAGAACAATTGGAGGAATTATAATAGACTCCAAGGAAGAAGATTAAATATTCACAAGACGGGATACTTCAGATAATCTTTAAAATAAAGGCTGAGATGGATTTGCCAAATAAACCATAAATCTTGCCTGCTCCTATTGATCCCATGTTACCTGGTGCAAAACGCAGAATACAATTTGTACAAGAGGTACAAAACACAAACACAAACGATGTTATTTTGAGGGAAATAGCCTTAAAAACTATCTCACTTTTTTACCCTTCGCCATATTGGATACATGCAGGGTTGAGACGTTACTTGTTTCAATGCAACTTGTTACAATTACAATTACTTTTCGTAAAATATAACGAATTACCTGTAAAATTACTACGTTTCAATAGTAACCCCCCCACATTACAATTACAATTACTTTTTACGACAAAATCCCATATTTATAAATGTTTTTAAAATAATGCAAGAATCAATAAACGAAAGATTTTTTTATCGACTTTATTAGATCGTTATAAGAAAATCTATTTATTGTGATACAGAAAAAGCTGCATCTCAAAATTTTTGTCACTTACGCGGCTGCGATTAGGTCGGAGATACAAACCGCCAGAACTACAACTAAACAATCTTTCAACAGCCTCACTGGTTGGCAAGGAAGTGTTGTGTTTTACAAACATGCTTTTTACTGTAGGTAGAGAACAGAATGCAGACAAACTACAATCATTGTTTTGAAAATAAGTGGATAACTCAAAATCGGCAGAAGGATGTCTAGTTTTCAACTGTCTCTAAAAATTCATCGTCACTTCTAGATGAATGTTAGTCATCATCAGTACAATCCATAGGAAAGGCTTCTACGATTTGTTTGATATTTTCTCTTTGAAGAAAAGCGTTGATAGTATCCCAGTCCGAATCAGTTATGACAGGATCAAGTCAAGTACCGAATTTAAACTTTGGGTGAAGAACACTGACAATAATTACGTTTTTATCAGCAAAAAAATGTTTAAATCTATTTGTAATACCTTGTGTTAAAGAAATATCAAGCGGTTCACAATACTTTAAGAAGTCCTTTGAGTTTTGTAACGCGTTACTGTAACTAAAATTACTTTATCGAAAATTATGTAACGAATTACCTGTAAAATTACTGGTTTTCAAATGTAACGAATTACCAGCAAGATTACTGTAGAAAGTAATTATTACAAGTAACGCGTTACCTCCCAACCTTGGATACATGTTTATACTGATGGGTCCCAAATGGCACACGGATAGAACATTGGGGCCGTTGTTTACTCGGATATGTTTTCATGTCGTGTACATCTCGGTCCACATGCATTTTCCTTCGAAGGTGTGGTTGAGACCATTAGAATAGCCGCGCAGCATCTGATGCTGAGAACAGAATGTTTTGTCAATGTAGTGATTTTGTCCGACTCCAATGCTGCAATTCAAGCGGTTACCAATCTCAATTGCGTAGATTCTTCAAGAGTTAGAGACGGCATTATGAACCTGAACATTTTGAAAACCAAACTAAAGATAATTTTGCTTCAGTGGTTCCCCCTTCTCACTGTGGATTTATTGGTAATGAGAGGGCTGACTTACTGGCGATGGAGGGAACAATAATTGGTACAGCTACACTCTACGTTTATGAGCAGTGGTAACGACCTTGGCGATTTTTTTGGCGCACTTCTACTAGCGAGTTACAATTAATTAAGGCAGCCCATCTGTTTTTACGGTTGTTGTGGTTTTCATGGCAACCTCGGCCAACGGAAACTTTCAGTTTTTAATTTGAATATTTTTGAAAGTTCTTCCAAAATTCGTTAAAGTTCGATTTCATTGGTTCGTTTGAAATTTTTTCTTTGCTCCCATTGGTTTGTTTGATTTTAAAATATCCTTTGACTGCATTGGTCCTTTAAAATTTTTTTTTTCTGTGATACTATTGGTTATTTATTTGGTTAAATAACCAATAGTATTCTTACGTTATGGTTCATTTATTTGGATTTCTGCAGTTGTGGAATTTTTATTTTATTACAATATTTTTCACAAAACGATTAGGAGTTTGTTTTTTTGCCATTTTCGTTTTGATTATTTTTTTCCCGCAAGAGTTCTGACGTTATCAAGTTGTATTATTTCTTGATTTTTTTCTTTTAAAAATCTTTCTCTTTTCAAACAGCAGTATTTAGTGTAGTTGATAAATTTCAGAGTATATTGTTACCCAACATTGGCAGCTTATTTTTTCTGCTAATTCACATATGTGTTTTGAAATGTGTTTAAGCTTGCTACTTTTTGCGAAAGCTTTATAAAAATATACTTTTCAAAACGTTTTCAAGCTCTCATTTTTCGATGTGAAAAGAAAAAAAATTTGTGAAAGAAAAGGAGTTATAAAATAAATCTTTCCTTGGCGACCTTAGAAGTGCGCCAAAAAAAACCCGGCAAGGCCGTTGCTACCGCTCATAAACGTAGAGTATAGCTGTACCCAATAATTATTCAGTCTCCAAAAGCTCAATCCCTTTATCAACTATAACAATAATAATTAATGAAAAATAATTTCAAATCTGAAGAGTCGAGGCTAATCGAAAATAAGACTTGGAAGTCTACGCTTAATAAGATCCCCAGTCTTCCGAGATGCTATGCAATTGCAGCGTCTCGGCTGGAAACTGGTCACGACTGTTTAGCTAAACAACCACATAAATTTAATCTACTGCCAAGCCCAAACTGTGTAGTATGTTGTGCTTGCGCAGCTGTGGACGTTGATCATCTAATGAACTGCCCTGTACTCTCTGATAATGACGTGTACAGGAGGTACTGAGACGCAAGGGAGAAGATACAGGACCTTCAAGCTGTCTGACGGTTCTTGATCTGTGTTTTTGGCTGCCACCAGTGTGTCTTTCCTATGTTTGCTTTATTGTTATGTTCCTTGTAACAGTTTTTCTCCTGTATTAATGGTGTTGTGTACTTGTACACCAGTGAATGATTTGTATCAAGTGCTGCTGCTAGAAATAAAAAAAAAATATTACAGTCATACGCAAACGTATACGCCGTTTATTGTCAGAAAGTGGAAATTAATAAAATCTTATGTGTAAAACAAGATTTTTTTTTATTATCTTATGTGTAAAATATTATGTGAT
Source organism: Metellina segmentata (assembly GCA_947359465.1). Taxonomy (NCBI): domain Eukaryota; kingdom Metazoa; phylum Arthropoda; class Arachnida; order Araneae; family Tetragnathidae; genus Metellina; species Metellina segmentata. The sequence goes on along the minus strand of OX375873.1, from coordinate 76,089,209 downwards.
TATTTTATTACATTATTTTTATTATTTATTTTATTATTTGTGTTTTTTTTTAATATGTGATTATTTAAAATCTTATGTGTAAAACAAGATTTTTTTTTATTCAAGAATTTTTTTCATTTCAAATGCAAATTTACTCTTATAATACATTTTTTATAACATATTATTACATACATATTTTTGAAATAGAATAATAACCTTAAAACAAACATTTTCATCGTGTTTTTAAAATTATTTGTACTGATTTTTAGATTAGGAACCAATCTCAATCTTCTTTTCTTCCACAGATACAATATATTTTTTACACGAATTTTATTTACACGTATTTTGCCGTAACGTATATATCGTGTAAAAACAGAATTAGGTGTGCTCTTGTAACGTATTGCGGTTCTAGGCGGTCTAGTTAATAATTTACTGATTTTTCAGTTAAGGGTGACTCATGAATATTGCATAGAAATATTGTAGCTTGAATATACTTGTGAATGCTTGTCCAATCTAGAATTTGCCTTTCAAGAGTTTCAGGGTAGGGGGTAGTTGAATTAACGTCTCAATGGAGTGAATAACGCCACGTACTTTTGAACTACGGTTAGTTAACGAGAACAGCACCTGAGCTGGCACAACAATCTCCAAACTTCTACACCCCTCCAGAGTGAGAACATTTGAGGCCAAGACAGATTTAACATGCACCAGCTTCCACGTACACGACGTTCTTTGATTGGATCGAGTTTGGAACTTGCAGCCCTCTGGTTACCAATTCGCTACTCTTCGAACCAGTATACCATAGCAATTTTAACCAATTGTGTTGTTCCAGTGGAATGCAAATTTAACTTCCAACCAACCATTGCTGAAAATTTGAGGCCACAACAGATTTAACGGCGCACGTATATTCTTCTCGGAATCAAATCCTCTTTTTGGATCTCCGAACCAATTATATCCTTCTTTTACATGAAACTCTCTGTTGAATTAAACTGAGACCTATATTTTTCTAAAATAAAATGTCCCTTTTCCTTTTCAAATTTAGCTACCCAATTCGTAACCCATTACGCCTTACAAAAGCGAACGTTATTATGTTTAAAGTAAATGGGTATGAATGCATTTAAATGAACTGATATTAGAGCAAATGCCAAGGGAATAGTGTTTTCTCTCCCGATCTAAAGTGTGATAAAATTTATTTTCCATTCTCATGAACGATTGTTTTACACCAAAATCAACTAAATTGTTTTGTATTTTTTGTCTATCCTTTTCAAATGAATTTCCGTTATTTCATTTCGATATCTACAGATCCGAAGAACCAGAAGAATCTATCATTTTCCATTAAGTTTCTGCTTGAGTGATAAAATATCTTGACAAGAATGCGAAGAAAATTGTTTACTGAAGATATGAAGGAATGGAAACAATTCTTTAAAAAAAATACCCATTCAGTAAAAATATTTTACTTTTCTCTTAAAAAGTACAGTTTATTAATTACAGTTGGTTCTTATTCGTAAGAAGATTCTAGAAATCTTGTTTCTACAGCCCTTTTTTTTTATCTCCATTTATTTAATATTCGAATTTATAAATCCACTATTACATAACTACTAATTCTTTTCTTTCAAATCAATAAGATTTATATGCTTTGAAAGCAATATTGATCTTATTTCTCTTCAAGGATACATTATTAAAAAGTATAATAAAATGTCAAAGTACAATCCACAATTGATTGATTGTAATCGATAATGCAGAACATATGCTTTGAAATTTACGAGTCAATAAAATTTTTTTCTTATAGTCAATAGAAAATTTTCTTCCATAAATGTCAAAAAGAGGTATCAGATTCATATCAATTACGGATGAATACAGACAAATTTTCTGACTTGAATTGTAAGTCTAATAGTGCGTTTGTGAAATGTGTCTAGTTGCGATATCATGTGATAAGGGGTAAAATATCACATTTAAAGGTGAAAATATTTTGTACATCAAGATGTAGAATATAAGCTTATAGGTAGTATAATGGATAGCTTATCTAGTGAAATTTAAATCTCATATATGTGCTCTATTACCATTTTGAAAGAAAGAAAGAAAGAAAGAAAGAAAGAAAGAAAGAAAGAAAGAAAGAAAGAAAGAAAGAAAGAGAGAGAGAGAGAGAGAGAGAGATAGGTTGAAGGATATTTCGAACATGTTTTTATCATTCCTCTAAACTTTATTGAAGAAAAGCACTTTGGCAAACAGAATTGACGTATTTAAAGTAATAAAAACCACGTATTGCAGTCAAAGCGAATGTTGAAATGAATAAACTATAATGTTAATATAAATGTTAAGTAATAAGAACATTAACTAGATGTGATAGACGAGAATAAAGACACAAATAAAAAGTCTTAAATATCTACTGAATCAATAAAGAAGTAAATAAATGCAGTCTGCTAAAATGAAATATTATCTTTATATTTAAATATATTTGGCGTGTTGACACTATTAACAAAGAAACCAAAATAAGATACTTTTGGAGGGTTAAAAATCCAATAAACTATAAGATGCATTAAGTTTATAAAATATTATGAAAAAGGAAAACCCAAAGTAGTTTTTCTCATGAAATCCTTTGTAGAGAAATAAAGTACATTCAATTTTTCGCATAGGAAATCATTGAATCAGCGCCTAGATGAATCGATGTAAACACGGTATCAGCCAGAAATCTCCGCACAAAAATCTTATTAAATTGCTTCAGAGAATAAATTAAATCGAATCAAGTGTAATGGGGATTAAAAGTATTTATAAAAATATCACGTCTGAATCTTATTTTATGCAGTTTTATCGACTGAAGGAATACACTTCCTAATGAAGTAAATTTTCTTCATGCATGAATTCACTCTCTTTAACTCGAAAATATGACTTGCATTTTAAGAAACGTTCCTCATATTTTCATTGAAAGTGTTTAAAGAATTATATTCCTTTTACCTAGTTAAAGGTATTTCTCGAAATAACTGCTCTAACATTTTAAAAAATATGTTGTGTTTTGAAGTAAAACAGGGAGTAATATTTAGGTTTGGAAGTATATATCAAACATTTATTAAACATGAAACCTAAGTAATAATTTAAGATCTGTCACAGACTTCTTTACCCGATGGATGAAAAACGGATCTAATGGAGCCTATATTTGCTTTCGTTTAAGAAGTTTTTGGGGATAATGGAATTTTATTCTCCACCTCCATGAAAAGTCACGAATCATGGTAAGATAAAACGAAGTTTTATCCACGTTTTTTAGTTCATTGTATTACCTGTTTAATATCTTTTAATTTGTTCAGACGGCTCTTGTTTATGTAATTAATCTTCATGAGTTCGATTCCTTTGGACTGATAAATTCAACAAGCATTTTTCTAAAGAAAAAAAAATTAGATAAAAGTAGCTTTTTTAAAAAATGGATCGCCAAGTTTTACTTTTATGATTGCTGAGAAAGCTTTTGAAAAGTGACTGAGTTTGAAAGGGGTAATTAATTAAGGAAATTTCTTAATCATTTCAGAGGACTAAAATCAATAAAGAAGCGCCTTAAAGGTTTATGAAAAGGAGAAACCGTATAGTGAAGAATTTCTGAAAGCGAATTCAACTTATACGGGAAAGTTCATAAAGGTGCTTCAATGAGTTGATAGAAGGCATGTAGTAACATCAAATAAGAGGGTTTCGGTGTCTTTGAAAAGAAAACCCCACAATAGAATATTCATAACAATTTTGTAACTGTATGTAATTCATAAGAGATAAATATTTCTAAGGGGAAAATATAAAAAACCCATTAATTATAAACCCTGTTAAAAACATATGTTGAAAATTAAAATATTTTCATGAGTTAAGTCCTACCATCTTATATGTGTGTATTTTGAATCTTTAAAAAGTGTTGGTAGTTGAAATGGAGAACAACGAAGAATATCAAAAGTATGTTTCAATACGCATTCATTACTTACGATTGCACCGTAAAATATAATAATAAGAACTTGAATACAATTAAGTTATTTCTAGAGATCGTTGTTCTTACTTCAACGCGGGTCTTATAGAGAGTTAGAAATAATATAGCTAGCTTTTAATAACGCTTGTCTATAGGAAGAATAAAACCAGATGGAATAAATTGTCTGTTTTTGGATCCATTGCCTTTATAGTATACCCATAAAAAGTTGGATCCATTGCCTTTATAGAATACCCTTAAAAAGTAAAAAAAAAAGACACAATCAATTAGGTAAATTTTAAAAAGATAATCATAAAGGATTGGTTTCCCCTGTTATTTTTTGTCATACGAGGAGACAGAAAGGACTAATGATATCAAAATCCCGAAGTTCATGGCAGTGTTTTAAAGTAAAAAATAAAAAGGCTCATGTAAACTTTTAAGTGATAACTCATTGGAAATTGATTCGTTTTTTAATATAAATTCACAAATTATTTCTGAAATAAGTAACCCACATCAGATTTTACGGACATCGATTGCATTTGAGAATGTTCACATATTTACGGAGATAAAAATAAAGGGAAGGTACTATTTAATTTTTGAAAGGATTGCATAGTTGTAAATATTTTAAGGAATCAAGGTCTTTTAATAGGTATACTACAAAGTCATCTTTGATGACACTTATATAAAATAAAAAGCATAGAAAATAATTTATTAACTTGTGTTTTTAATGTTCTCTGAATTTTTACAATTGCATGTTTACCTAAAAATAGAAAAACATAGGTCAAAGAGCTGTACTAATTTGAGAGTAAGCTTACTTAGATTTTTCATGTATTTTGAGATTTAAAGCATTAATTTATTTCCCGAAGCTCTTACATTGCATGCAATTCAGTACGCAGCTCATTAGTCTGCCACTGAGGTAACATAATGATGAGAGAGTTCAAAGCAGTCGAATAAATTATTTTCCATTTAACTGAATTTCTCGGAATATGCGAATTTGTAAATAAGTTGTGGAACTGTGGAATTTTCTCAACCATTTAGAAAGAGAATGTTACTTATGCATTTTGATCATTGACAAGACTCAATTAGTTAGAAAAGTATTTTTTATTGGGTTCCTTAATTTAATTAATAGTTCATAGATGACAGTACTTCAAATATATTTTGCCATTTTTTACAGCACGGGTAGCCTGTGAAATCAGTAGATTCTCTCCCACGGGAAGTGTGTTGGATTTAAATTCTGCCTAAACTAGTGCCGAGAAAAAAAATACAAAGAATCAACGAAAGATAAAATAGCTTGTTTAACATTTCTCCATAAAAAGGTATGTTTTTCCATCCACTCGAAGGGTGGATATTTCTCACAATACAGCGAGCACGCCACAGAAACGGTATCAGCTGTCGTGGTAAGGATTTACACATACTAAACAATCACAGACGCTCATTTCGTTCGAAGTCACTTGGAGAAATAAGTCACGTGGTCTCAACTACATGGTTCAGCCAGGTACCAACTACAGTACTGGTCGAAGTTCATGATTTGATGGTAGTCTTATATCCTCAATGCTCTAGTTTTATAAGCTTTGTTTTTTCCTCTGATTCTTTGGGAGCTTTACCCGAACTGTCTGACGGCTTTAGCAAGACATTTGTCTTTGACCTCTATAAGGGAACGAGGAAATGATGCAATCAAGCATTAACTATCTTCTTCAAAATCCAATTGAAAGGTCGAACAGAAAGTATTTGAAAGTTTATAAAATATGTAAGGCATAAATGTGAATGCCTTCTTTGAAAACTTTTTAAAGGAACAGTGGACTTCAAAAACCGAGTTTTAAATTTTAGCGTTAAAAGTTAATTGATACCAAATTCTGCTGATAGCTAACATAATTTTTTAATTAAAATAATTTTTTACGGAGATGAATATACAACATCAAAGACATAGTAGGTAAGTATACTGTCTACTACAAAATACGTTTTTCTCTGAGATTTTTTGACATTCTTTTGACAAAACAAAATGCTCTCTGCGCATCTGATTTTAATTGATTTACTTGAAAGTTCTGGGAGTAATGCTCTGTTGTATGCATCTAAGGCAAATGAGAAATTCACCATAGGCTTTCAAATTCTTAAATTCAATTTTAAAATGTTGCTTAACCTATGCTTTCTTTGGAAAATTCTAGGTATTCTTAGAACATTTCTTTACTTTACAATTGAGCAATGTAGTACTTACTAAACGGATTTAATTTGATTTATATGTACTAGCTATTATAAAGAAATAAAAATTTGATAAAAAAAATTATGAGCATACGATCTGTTAATTTTTGATAACTTTTCAAAATGTTTGAGCTCGTTTTATGTAATATCTTCCGATTAACTTAACATTTTATGGACTTTTATGTATAGGTTTTTTAATTAAATACAGTCTCTTCAAAGTTCATAACAATCTGATAATAACTGCAAACGTTTGTTTACTGTACCCTTACTAATACCCTTAAAATACTGTACCCTTAAAACGACTTAAATATAATCTTTTTGGATGTTGTAAATTGTCACTTGTCACACCCTCATTTTACCAGACTGTCTGGTTGTGTTTTATTAACTGTTTTAAAATAAACTTTTTGATAGATTGATAGCAAAACATTTTATAGCCAAAATAAAGTCTATCTCATTCTATTAATATCCGTGTATCTTAAGATTTCAGGAAGCTTTGAAATCGTTTATTGTTTAATAGATTTATTTTCTTTCATTGCGTAAGCCAAATACAAGGTTTTTTTTTAAATACTGAAATATATGGAATCAACCGTTCATATTCAACTCTTTTTTTAAAATATGATTAGTGAGGAAACGTACACAGCAATGTTTGCATTCACGCCCTATGCTCCTATTTTATTTTGGACTGAACGACGATTTTTACCGTATTGTGTAACTATAGTTGAGACAAGCATTCCATCTCGTATGAGGGCTGTTCAAATTAAATTGACAGCTACTTCTGCTGTCCAAATGGCATGATATATACTGGTGACCACAATTATCTTTACATGCATAGAATCACGGATTTCTCATAAACTGTGAACTATAATTGTATAAATTTTACTGGAATGAGACATAACATCACAACACATAAATACAAAGGACAAAATTTAAGAAACTACGCATGATATAAAATGTAGCATGAAATAATAAAAAGAGCAGTAATATGTGGCAAGTAAAGTTTAAAAAAAAATGAATGACTCAAAAAAAAATTAAGGCTTATGAATTTAATATGGAATGTGATCGCCTCTGACTTGTACACATGTATCACAACGTGATGTCATGCTGGCGATAATGTTGTTAATAATGTTGCATTTATATCTCTAAAAGGAGGGTGCCTCAGTGTAACTGCTTTTACAAGGTAGTCCCATAAGTTCTCTATCGCGTTCAGATAAGGAGATTTTGCTGGCTACGATATTCGCTTAATGGCTCCATTTTCAAAGAATTCGTCAACGAGGTTTGCTCGATGTGACGAGCATTATCGTCCATAAATAAAAAATCAGATCCATATGCAACTCTGAAAAGTCTTACATACGTTCTAAGACTTCATCCCGATATCTCTGGCCAGTCACAAATCGTCTGTTGGAAACGTGTAGGGGCGTACGTCCATCGATCATTATTCCACTCCACCCCATCACAGCTTCACTACCAAATCGGTCACATTCCATAATGTTCGAAGGAAGATTTCGCGTTCCTGACACCCTCCAGATGTAAAAACGCTTCGAATCAAATGTTAAACTAAACCTCGTCTCATCAGTAAAGAGAACATGGGTTCATTGGTGTTGACTCCAGTTCTGATTTTCTTTGCACCAATTAAAGTGATACCTCTTGTGTTGTGAAGACAGTGAAGCACATACTATTGGCTTTCTGGCATAAAGGACTTTTCATTAAGCCTTCTGTATACAGTTTGCCATGATACAACAGTTTCCGTGGCGGCTGCAAGCTCTGAACTTAACTGCCGAGCAGTAGACTTCCTGCTACGACGGGCAGTTATTACCATATATCTATCTTGAGAAGCAGTTGTTATACGTCTACGACCTTGTCTAGGACTCCTTACAACAGTTCTAGAGTTCTGAAATTGTTTCCATAGCTCAGGGACTGTCTGTCTTGAAATATTCACACATCTCGCTGCCTTCATGATTGTCTGCCCTGCTTCTAAACGGTCGATAATGCGCCACTTAACAGATTCTTCACACAGCCATAAGAAACCTTTTCGAGTCCTTACACACTGAAATCAAACGCTGTATTGCCAAATTTCACTCAGATATTCACTTTGCGCAAAGCGCTTGATTCACCGTCGGATGACGTAACGCCTTGATTTGCATATTAGAAACCGATTGAAGACTTTTAATTAGATAATTCTAATAAGGCTTGTATTTCACACATTCCCTGCAAAAAGGGATTACTTATTTTTGGGTATGTGTGTAAAGATAATTTTGGACATGAGTGCACATCGGTGATACAGATCGGAGTAACCTCAAAATACAGTTTATCGCCGTTTTGGCAACATTTGGCGATAAATCTAATTGACGTTGAGCAATCAATTATCGTATATATGTTCGGAAATTATTCGTGGAATTTTCATCGGCAAAGTGCTGTAATCGTGCTAGAAAAACAAAGCAGTGACGTCTTGTTCGGAATCCGTGCAAGAAACACTACCGCCACCTGCATTTAGTTTGACAGAAAAAGCCTCTAAAGCGTATTAGGATAAAAATAAAGAAATCCCATCGCACCAAACACTTTTGAGGAGCATTCATAAATTTCGAAGTAATGACATTTAAAATGAGTCTTTGGAAAGGAAAACAAATGATCTTTGCGGTATTGATGAAGGAGAAAGGCGACGAGATTTTCCTACGGTTGCTTTTAGACGCTTATTTTCGGCTTCCTATTGTTGTCATTCATGCTACGATTGATTACCTAAATATGCGAGAGATAATTTTGATTAAAAATTTACACTAACTGCTATTTCAGCAACTCTGGAATATTAAAAAAAAAAAGAAAATTGAGTTAAAAAATAAATTACTAGAACATTTTGCTGATAATGAGCAGATTATTCACTTGGTAATTAAGAAAGTAATTAGAAAGATCCAAGACTGAGTAAAGTTTCATTAAGTATGTGAATAATAATCTCTTATTACATGGTAGAACAGTTTGTTATGGAGTTAATTTTATTTAAAGTGCATAATCTGAAAAGATAAATTGGAAATGAATGAGCCTAAGCAGGAACTACTCATGTGGTAGATTTTTAAAGACAATGTAGCAATTCAGCTATCTGAATTTTAATGTATTCGCCTTTTAACAATTGACTTGGAGTTATTTTTGAACATTTTCATTTTTATTTTTCCCGAAGGTCTTTTACGGTAGTCAAAAAGTAAGCTTGTACTAATTTTAAAAATTTCTACCGTCCTGTTAGTGAGCTATTAAGTTAATTGTATCTTTTGGACATGAATATCAGAATATGTCTTTAAAATCGGAACATTACAAGGGCGCATGCATGAAATGCCTAGCTTTACAATTGTTTCATCGCGTGATTTCAAAACTACTAAAAGAAACACCCTGAGAATAAATATAGAGTCGTGTAGACAACGGATCTCTGTACCTGGCATGTTCTTGAAACCAAGTATACAGGCGCACTGCGACCGGAGGTATGTCGTAATTCTACTGTGCTGAGCGAGTGTTTGGCCAGTGTAACTTTGAATTGCGTAGAGTGAGGGCTGCGTAAGTGGTGACATTTGAAAGCTAGAGAACCACGCTACAATTAATATTGGACAACAATAATTAGTTTCAAGCTGCACTTTAATCGTTCAAACTGTAAATTAATTGTTAAATATTAACTTTTTCAAAAACTTTCAACTTAAATATTTTATTTTTCCAAAAAAATAAAAAAAATAAAAAAATCCTAACGAATTAGTGCTTATGTTTCGCACACTGTATTGTAGACAAAAACCAATCGCTTGGTTTCTAGTCCATTATACTATGTGCTCTCCTATATTTTTTCACAGTACAAATATAAAACCACCAGTACAAGGTACTTGTCCAAGTGTTCATCAAGCATATGTTGTTCTAGGTCATACAAATTACAGTCTAAGGAATTAGTCCTATTCATTGGAGAAGATCAATGAGACAGTCGTTATACAGTAAGCAGTCTGAACTTGGCAAGTCTTGGCTGTGATGAGAAGAGTCTGGGACAGCTGAAATGCTATTGCAGAGAACGCTTCCGAGGCCTTCCTTTAAAAGTAGATATAGACCATAAAGCATAATAATTTAATAAATTTACAGATGCTTCTGTTCAACACGAATCACCGACATTTAAAGAATTGTAGAAATTGTTATTAGGTAATTAACGTCGTACTAGAGCAACAGAATGGGCTATTGACGACTGTCCGGGATCAATCCCCAAAGGGAATGATCGAGGACAACACCTCGTAATTTTGAGCCACGGTCAGATGACGATGCAACACCTGAGCTGGCACCATACTCTCCAAACATCCACACCAACCCAACGTGAGGACTTTCGGCCACGACAGATTTAAGATGCACCAGCCGCCTCTACACCGTACGCTTACAAACATCCATGGCCGGACCCGGATTCTAGCCAGGAACCTTCCGATCTAGAGGCTAACACCTTAACCACTATACATCTTGGTCGGCTGTAGAAAATTGTAGGTAATTTTGCTTTAACCTTTATAAGTCCTGGTACCAAATTATTCAAAATTTAAACAAATGTGAAGTGAAGGTTAAGAACGTCAAGACAGCTAACTTTATTAAACCTTCTCACCAACCGACATTAATGCTTGCAAGCAAAAGTCAGCGTTCTATGCATGTTCTTGGAATAATAAGGGTTAGTTTTTCATGCAGATAAAAATATTTGAATTTTAGAATAATAGATTTTCTTCATTGCGAAAATTTCGATTTAAAAAATTAGTTTTTGGATTTAAAAAGAGAAAAAATAGGTTTATATAGAGAATTCCAACCGGAGGGTTACGAGTTCGAAACTAAATTCAAACAAAGACTATCCTGCGCTTGGTCTCCCCCGGCTGTTACACATTAAATCTCTCGTGTCCTCATACATCCTCACGTTGGCGTGGTATGGAAGTTTAAAGAGTGCATCGTTGCTCTAGCGCAACGTTTATTCATCTACCTCCACCCACTGACTATAGAGATTTCATAAGGGTCAGTATAATCATGCGGTTTCGAACAAGTCTATCAGTTAAATTGAGGGACTGGTGGTAACGTAAACAAATCCCTTCCCATTGTCGTCTTTATAGAGTGCATTTTATTTCTAAGATTACCATTTGGTGCCGAAGCAAAAGCCCTAATAACGATTTGGCAAGGGGAAAACATCTGAGGCGATCGCCACTCATTCTTTTGCGTACGGTAGCCTTCTAGCGTGCTTTCACATCCATTCAGAAGTCCACAGACCCAAGGTCGACTGTCTTCTCCCAGGAACCACACCATATCCACTCTTCGGCTATTTCTCGTTCCGGCAATATTTCACTTCCTCGCGACCCGTTATTTCGGTCCAACCTCCAGAAAACAAGCATCAACAACTCCCAAAGTTTTCTCGCTAAGGACGCAAAGGAGGGTGTACCAGGAGGAAAAAAAAAAAGAAACCCAGAACACAATATATAATAATAAATACCAAAAAAGGGAACTCTTTGTATTGATCGCCGGTGTCAGCGAAAAAGGCTGGCATCGGAACACTTAAAACTGACAGCTTTACGATCGCTAAATAATGATTCTTTGAATGATACCTTCATGGGACATAAACTGGATTTCTGAGATCCTCTGCGGCGCAGGGCCGCGAGAAATACGAGAGGAACATCCCGATGTGGGGTTTGGTTGTCTTCTTTTCATTTCTCGGTATAAATCCTCGACTGTTATTGCGGTTTGTCGCTCCGAGCACAATGAAAGAGCCGGCAGAAACGAGACCGCTCGGATGGAACCGAAACAATCAAAATGATCCATAAATCTCGACTTATACAACACCCAGTGTACAAAAGAGTTTTGTTCAAGTGTAAGTTCCTGCATTTTAATGTATTGTACGAGAGGCATTTTCAATGCAAATCAAACTAAGAGCTAAGAGTTTACTTCTGCTACCCAAATACTATAGTGTCGACCAAACGGTATAGTGGTTAAGGTGTAGTGGTTAGTGGCCTCTAGATCAGAAGGTTCCTGGTTCGAATCCGGGTCCGGGCATGAATGTTTGTAAGCGTATGGTGCAGAGGAAGCTGGTGCACCTTAATTCTGTCGTGGCCGAAAGTCCTCACGTTGGGTTGTTGGTGTGGAAGTTTGGAGTGTGGGGTGCCCTTTCAGATGTTGCTTCGTCATCTGACCGTGGTTCAAAATTACGAGGTGTTGTCCTCGGATCTTTCCGAGATTGAACCCGGACCGTCGTCAATAGCCCGTTGTGTTGCTCTAGTGCGATGCTAATTAAAATTACCATTACCATTACCAAATACTATCGCGTGATACACATCGTGGTTAACTTAAGATAAAGCTTATCGCCATTTTAGCGACGTCTTTCGTATCTAAATGGCATGGATCAATAAATTATCATAAATCAATTTGGTAGGCGAGTGTGTAGTTAACGTCACATTGTGGAGTAACACATCGGGGTATTGGCGACGGCCAGGAATCAATCCCGAAGGAAAAGATTCGACTAAAATGCTTCGTAATTTTGAACCACGGTCAGTTGATGGAGTCAACACCTGACTTTAAACTTCCACACCATTCCAACGTGATAACATTTAAGGTCATGAAAGATTTACCAGATCCACGTACACATTAAACGGTCTTTAGTTTGATCGAGTTTCAATCTCGCAATCCTCGAATTGTTATTACGCGCGTCTACTAACTGGACTACTGAGGCCCTGTATCCTTTTGGAGGCCAGAAGTTGAAAGTAGATACAAAAAATAGTTCTCTCCAAATGAAGTTTCAAAACCAAATGTTATGTATTAGAGAAGACAAGAGATACTCTGTTTCTGCTTGTTCTATTTTTTGAATTTTGTATTTGTTTGTTCTCTTTTTGTATTCTGCATCTGATTTTTCTACTTTGCATTCGTTTGTTATCTTTCTGTATTTTGCATTTGATTTTTCTATTTCGTATTCTCTTTTTTTTTTTTTTTTTGTATTTTGCATATGATTTTTATACTTCGTATTCTTTTGTTCTCTTTTTGTATTTTGCATATGATTTTCTATTTTGTATTCGTTTGTTCTCTTTTTTTATTTTGTATATGATTTTTCTATTTCGTATACTCTTGTTCTCTTTTTGTATTTTGCATATGATTTTTCTATTTCGTATTCTCTTGTTCTCTTTTTGTTTTTTGCATCTGATTTTTCTATTTCGTATTCTCTTGTTCTCTTTTTGTATTTTGCATATGATTTTCTATTTTGTATTCGTTTGTTCTCTTTTTGTATTTTGCATATGATTTTTCGATTTTGTATTCTCTTGTTATCTTTTGCATTTTGCATCCGATTTTTCTATTTTGTATTCGTCTGTTCTCTTTTTGCATTTTGCATCTGATTTTTTAATTTGTATTTTTGCATCTGAGTTTTCTTTTTTTATTGTATTTTGTATTCGTTTGTCTCTTTTTGTATTTTGGATCTGATTTTTGTATTTTGAATCTATTTCTGGGTCTTGTTCATGTGCCCCGGATATTGGAAATTAATAAAAAATACATTAGATTTGAATTGGGAAAAATTTCTTGTTACCTCAAAGATATACGTTTTGTGACAAATGCCTGAAACACTGACTCTAATAATTCGAAAGATTTCATGGATGAATCAGAACGAGACCAATTTGTTTTTAAAGACTCAATGACGTATTTTAAATTTCTTACATCGAGCACAACGCGCATGAATTTTGCGCACCGCACAGTTGAAGCAAGTGATATAACCTAAGTAGAATGTTTTCACTACTTACAGTAAGGAAAGTAACGAAGACAAGTATAAAATAGAAGACATGTCAGGCTCTTATAGCAGAGCTAAAGATTTTGATTATGCGCAGAGCTTCAATGTCTGACGTAGAATATGAAAAATTCGGACTCAGCTGTTTTTGAAGAATATTGAATTAAGTCGAGTTTATTCTCATGGGAGGGTAAGAAACAGTGGTGTATAGCTAAAGGCTAGAGACACGAGCGGCAGTAGTATCTAAAGGGGAGGCATTTCAGAAATATTAAAATGGTTTTTCTTAGGGAACTTATGAACAGTTGTCCTTGAAACAGAAATATTTTCCATTGTAATGGGTATGAATTAAACGCGTTTTCATGCACTCCAAATTTGGAATGCAATGCTTAAAAGTCAATTCTTTTTTTACCTATCCCTTGCAATGATACTGCTTTTCCAAATAGAAACACGAAGCCCTCGAATTCTCTACACACAAATTTATGTCGAGTACAAAACAATACAGTCTTTTCTTACTTCCATCGTGGACCTATTATCAGGAGCCATTCATAAGGTAGGCAGGCATTTATTCAGTTAGTTACCATCGTCTCAGCCTAAGCCATTCGGTGTATCGCCACGTAATTTTGAACCACGGTCAGATCTGAGCTGGCACCCCACTATCCAAACTTCCACACCAACCCAACGTGAGGACTTTCGGCCACGACAGATTTAAGGTGCACCAGCCGCCTCAACACCATACGCTAACAAAATATCCACGTCCTGACCCGGATTAGAACCAGGAACCTTCCAAACTAGAGGCTAACACCTTAACCACTATACCGGTTGGTCGGCAGATAGGCATTTAATTAATGTCAGTTGGGAGTACCGCAATGGGCTATTGGCGAAGGTCTGGGATCAATCCCGAATTGAAAGATCCGAGGACATAGCCTCTCAATTTTGAACCGCAGTCAGATGACGAGGACAACACCTGAGCTGACAGCCCACTCTCCAAACTTTCACACATTGCCAACGTGGAGACATTCGAGGCCACGTCAGATTTAAACGCGCACCAGCCCCCATGAACACAATGATATTTGGTTAGATCGAGGTTAAAACTCGCATCCCTCCTGTTGTTAATCCACTATTGTATCAACCGGGCAAGTGTGGCCGTTAGAGAGGAATGAGTTTAAAATGAGAAGTTCTATTTCATCACATCCACACATAATATTTTACGCATGCTTTATTTCAAGCCAAGTCACGCATTAATCGGACACCCGATACGGTCATGCATTCTCTTTTTAAAAAAGAAAAAATATAGGTAGAGATGGCGTATTTCAACTTATTTAGAGTCGCAGGACTTATGTTGAACAAATGTGTTACTTAAAAGGAGAAGTGTCAATTTATACAAATACAAATATTGACGACCAGCTACAGGCTCAAGCCCAACAAGGCTGGTCCTTTGTTTATGAATTCCCCAATTCCCACTGACTATTCAATTGTATCTTAAATTCGTACACTCCCTTTGAATTAACTATATTTTCTGGCAACGCGTTCCAACTGTCTATTACCCTATTAAAGTAGTAGTTTTTCCTTAAATCCCGATTAAAATGTGTCTTATTCAATTTATACCCATGGCCCCTTGTTCTGTTATCCCTATTGAAATTTAAGCCCTCTGTGTCCCCTTGTTTTACCCACTTGAAAAGCTGAATCAAATCCCAACTCCTTCTTCTTCTTTCCAGTGTATACATGTTTAGCTTACTTAAACGTTCATTATAGTCGAAATTTGCTAGCCCCTTTATTATTTTTGTAGCTCTGTGCTGAACCCTTTCAATTGATTCTATGTCCTTTCTCATATATGGAGCCCAGAATTGTACAGCATATTCTAGATGTGGTCTTACTAAACCTTTATATAATGGCAAGATTATATTCTTATCCCTTGAAGTTACAGTCTTTTTAATATACCCCAATAACCTATTAGCCTTTTTACCCGCAGCTGAACATTGGTGACCCATTTTAAAATCCCTGTGAATTATCACCCCAAGATCCTTGACTGTTTCTCCCTCCTTTACCTTTACTCCCTGCAGGCAGTACTCGGCTCCACTGTTCCTGTAACCCATATGCAGAACTTGACATTTCCCTACACTAAATGACGTACCCCATTTTACAGCCCATTCGGATACCTTATCAAAATCCCCTTGTAAATTCTTTATCTGTAACTTGGTATCCATTGTCTCCCCCATATTTTTAAGTCATCTGCTCATCAGTCATCATCACATTCTCACGTAACATTTTAACATGCGTAATTCTAACCCAAACCACACAAGACTTAGATGAAAACAACACTAGAAGTCCAGAGTAACTCTAGTCAAAATAGCTTAAATCTCCCATTTGAAATAAATGCTTCATAAATTAAAAACACCATAAAATATTTCAAAACGAATTCTAATTTTAAAGATGATACATTTTAAAGAATATATATATTCGATTAGTGTGTGTGTGTGTGTTAAAGAAAGATCATTCGGTGACGGATTTAACGAACCCGACAAATTTACGAAATTTCATCGTCCCATTTCTTCGTCGATCCTTTGGGGCTCGTAAAACTGAACGTCTTGACTGTATTTCAAAAGCTTCATACAATTTTGTACTCGCGTATACACCGTTTAAAGTGCGTTTAATAAATGGTAGTTTCGGGAATTAACTTGAAAGGCTTTATTTGACAAACACTTCGGAATAGGATATTTGTTCGGATACATTTGTATGGACCTCACTACTCAATTATTTAACAGCAGTTTCAGGTGAAACTTTCTTAACTAAAATATTTACACAAACTGAATATTTTGTTCGTATTATTCTCATGGCCATATTCTCCCCTCATGAAAGTGGAATAATAAATGTATAAAGTTGAAATAAGAAGTTTTTTCGTTATTACAATAGCCTTTTTAAAGCTACATCTTAAAACTCTTTTGTGTTCCTAGGCCCTTATTCTTTCCTATTCATTTCCTTTGTTTTGAAACAGCAGTCACTCTAGAATTGTTCCGAGTTCTAACTCTCTAGAGTTTCACCTCAGGCAAATTAGCATTACTTCAAAAGCGCATTTTTTCCTCAATAAAATATGATCGCTTTGATTGTCGGAATTTTTTTCGCTTCCTCGTTGAAAAAGTGAAAAAAGTATTCCATCTTAGTCTAACGGTTACATCTTGAAGATTTTTATCTTCCGTAGAGTTCTTTTTTCTGTTGAACGTGTATTCTTTATACCACTCATTAAATTACGCAGACATTTTTTCGATACCATCATTTAATCACTTGGAATGAAAATTGCCCGCTTGTACCGTCCTTTTGAGCAAACCCTTTAGCCATAAAGTGCTCTTAATAAAGATTTATTCGCTTTTCCATTTCTTCCTTTCAAAGTTTCTGAAGAGAGAGAGAGAGAGAGAGAGAGAAAGTCGGTTTTATTCAATTTCGAATCGTCAAAATCGTAAATTTTTTATTCAATTTGCACCGCTGCAAATTGTAGAGTTTCGTGAAGGGAAGAACTTAGAAGTATATGTAAGTTGATTTATGAAGTGACTAGAAGTTCTCGACACTGTTCCGTAGGTGGCGATTCGAATATAAATATTAATTTAAAATGTAAGTGGATACATATCTTTCTAGCTTTGAATCTCGCGATGTCAAATAACTCTCTAGGTGTCTGAAGAATGTTTGATATAAATTCAACTTTCAGAAACCTATATACACTAACGTACAATAATGGACCGGACGCCAGCGGATTTGCATAAAATCCGACTACTTGTTTGGGGTGTTTTTCGTAGTATGGCCTGGGGCCTTTGCATGTTGTTCCTGGTAAATTGAACGCCGATGCCTACATGAACATTTTGGACAATCAGGTTCTTCCTACGCTCTGTCAATTTTATGAAATGGGCGAATGTTACTACTAGGACGACAATGCTCCATGTCATCTTGTAGCCTCTGCCAAGCAGTGGTATCAAGATATGGATGTAAAACGTCTTCCCATAGCCTGCTCATAGTCCTGACTTAAATCCCACAGAACATTTGTAGGACGAGTTAGAGCGCCACGCACGTAGTAGAGAATCACGCAGGGACCAGGGATCCCAGAAGGGTTGGTAATGTAATTGCAGCACGTGTTGGACCACCCCTATGCATGCTGAAGCATGGATTCTTTCCCTTATACCAACACATCTTGCTGTCCGGTCTATTATTGTAGGGTAGAGTATATTTAACAATTTATGATTAAAATAGACTATTGGTTCCCAAAGAATGGTCTGCAGAACTCAGGGAGCCCGCGGCAAAGTTTCATTGCGGCCTCATAAAACATTCAATATTTTGCTAGCTAAAATAAAGAACTCAAGAAAAACGTTTCATAATATTCTCAGATTCTTTTATGTTTTAAAAAGCGCTGTTATCTATATATGATTATCTACAAAATCTATGGAGCTAACACATATATATCCGACTATTTGTTTGGGGGTGTTTTTCGTGGTATGGCCTGGGACCTTTGCATGTTGTTCCTGGTCAATTGAACGCCGACACCTACAAGAGCATTTTTTACAAGCAGGTTCTTCCTACGCTCTGACAATTTTATGAAATGGACGAATGTTACTTCCAGGACGATAACGCTCCATGTCATGTTGTAGCCTCTGCCAAGCAGTGGTGGGTATAACGTATAAGATTATAGTGGGCAATGCTAATATTTTTATGTGCCCAATATCATGTGGCTGGAACTAGTAGTAAAGGGATCCTAAGACTACCTTCGTCAGCCGGGTGGGAACGGACATTCATCATATGATTGGTCCATGGGATGGGAGAAGCCCATCCATTGATTCATAATCTGATTGGTTCACGCGACATAGTATTCCGCCAGGGAAGACCCCGCACCTATCCTTGCAAAGATTTACCGTTTTAGTAGTCTCCCGTAGTTGTTTATTAGTTTCTTATTTACAGGGTTTCTGCTAGGTTTTCTTGATGGTCATATGGGAACTGTATTTATGTCGTTGCTATGAAATCCCTGCCGTAGATTGTCAGAATATCACTGATTTTGCAAATGTTTTCTCTTCACTTCTTATGATTTAGTGCTAGGTTTAGCCATCCTGGAGTGAGTCCTGGTAGTGGGTAAAGCATGTGAAGTGAGCTTGTGAGGGGACAATCTGAGGCATAATGCTGTAGACTTCAGCCATTTCTCCATTTTTGTCATCCCTCTACAGAAAGATACATCGGCACATCTACTCTATCATTAGATGCTTTATCACCGAACGAGGCAATAAAATACTAAATCGGCCAACCGTGTCAATTTTTCACAGAGCATTCACTTGGTAACATCTAGTCGACAAGTTGGTCACACTTTTTGAAGCCCCTCTCAATATCAATGCTCAGTCTACTTATAATGCACGTCTATGTGTACAATCATTCAGCAATCTGCAGCCTTCCCTGCTTGACCTCTAACAAGTTTTGACCTTGTAGACCAATAGAATTCCTCATAGGATTATTTCGAGAAATAGATTATTTATTTATTATTATTTAGTCATTACATGCGAGAATACTACACTACTCGAAAATTTCGTGAGCTTAGTAAGGTGAAAAATAAGGGGATCACTATGGGCTTATTTATAAACATATGGACAATTCAATTTTCAATATCAAGGAGTCCACGAATTTGTTTAATTTCTAAAGTGGTTCGTAGACTGACAAGTTTTTAACCAGTGATATAGATTTGTCGATGCTTTTCCTTATAGCAGTTAATTTCAGAATTACCTTTTATGAGGAGTGGGGTGGCATCTCAGGTGTTGATCTCGTCGTCTGATTCAAAATTACTAGGCATTATCTACGGATCTTTCCCTTCAGGACTAGTCCCGGATCGTTTGATATTGCCCATTGTGTTGTTTCAATGCGAGACGTAAATCGAACTACTTACCGCAGAATTACCTTTTTGTTAATTACCTCTTGTATAAGAGAAAATAATTTCACTTAAGGAAAGATATAAATTATTAAGAAATGCATTTGGCATTTCTACATAAGTAGCTAATAAAAGCGGTTTATTCGTAAAAGGATGTCAGAAAATACTAAAATTCAGTCTGTATTCTATAAACGATGTAAATGATTGCATTATTTTATTTCTGAGTATTCGATGGAATGGTCGCAGAATTCATGAAATTTTTGATCCTTCTACTAACTACAACGTAATGAGTTCTAGTACACTCATTGCCGTAAAAATTTGTGCACCAAGAAATAATTGTGGGATCGTAACGAAACTTGGAATGAAGGTACATGTAGGTCAGATATGCAAATGATTAGAAATGCAGCGTGATTGCGCATTGCGTAATGCCACTAGAGGGCGTTGAATTTCGTTCTAATTGGAATATAAAACAGGTAAGCACAGCTTGTTTGAGTGTACATAATCTTTTGCAAAGGAAACGCTGAGGTAGACATGCCGTTACGCCGCCAGCGAAGACAATATGAGCAGCTGTCAGAGTTCGAGAGGGGAAGAATCATCGGGATGATGGAAGCTGGGTCGACAGCTCGGGGAGTAGCTCGTCAAGTAGACCGTTCTGATTTTACTGTGAGGAGGTGTTGGGACCAGTGGACAGAAGAGACGTCATTTACACGGCGACCAGTCGTCAAGAAGACCGTCACATCATACGAAACGCACGCGTAGAGCCAACTGCCTCATTGGCCGCTATCCAGACACAGGCAACACCTTCACTACGGGCCCCTGTGTCTTCCCTAACCATCGCAAGGCGCCTGGCTGAAGGACATCTGGTATCGCGGCGCCCATTACGTGTGCTGCCAATGTTACCCACCCACCGACGCCTCCGTTTGGAGTGGCGTTGTGCACGACGGGATTGAACTGCAACGAAATGGAACCAGGTCGTCTTCAGCGACGAATCTAGATTCAATTTGAGCAGTGATGACAATCGTGTTCGTGTGTGGAGGCCCCGTGGTGAACGTCTCAATCCTACCTTCTCCTTACAGCGACACACCGCTCCCACAGCTGGTGTGATGGTATGGGGTGCCATTGCTTACGATACACGGTCACCCCTAATATTGATCCATGACACAATGACAGCCCAGCGGTAGGTCCATGGCATCCTTCAGCCACATGTGATGCCACTCATGGCAGGGCTCCCAGAAGCCATTTGTCTACAAGACAATACTCGACCACACACAGCAAGGATGTCACAAGACTGCCTCCGTCACATTACTACCCTTCCCTGGCTTACTCGATTCCCAGATTTGTCACCAATCGAGCATATCTGGGATCATTTGGGACGGCAAGTTGGACACCCTACGAGTTTGGTCGAACTAGAGGCGAGTTTACAGCAACTGTGGAACGAGGTGTCTCGGGACATCATACGGAACTTGTATGCCTCAATGCCCGCTCGTATAGCATCGTGCATTCGCGCTAGAAGGGATCCAACAGAGTACTAGATCTTCCGCTCATTTGTACTTTTTTCTGCAATAAATGATACTTTTTACTAACATAACGTTGATGTTTCTTCCATTTGCTTTTTTTTATTACTATATTTTATTTTCTTCTTATTTATATATTGCATAACGGGAACTCTCACACGAGAAGTTCCCACCATGTAAACAAAGTTAGTATAGTGCCCCGTAGCTAAAACACACAGCCAAAGGTTAGCCTGAAGCTCAGTCTTGGTGGGCTCCAACCACTTTTCCGCAGTGTGTCCGCAAAAAACCACTTTTACCTGTCTCATGGACATGGGGGACATGGTAAGGGGGACACCTGCGGTGTCTAATACTCTAATCACTTAATTATATCAAAGTAGTACTTACATGTGTAAAATTTCGTTTCACTTTGACGACTTTTTCTTGGTGCGCAAATTTTTATGGCAATGAGTGTATAAACGTTATAAACTATTTCTTCCTCACAAGTTTCGGTGAAATTTTCGTTCGGAGAACTGCTTCTTTTGCTCTGAAAACATAGAAAAGAATATGTATTAACCTGTAGTAATAACGTATTTAATATCTAAAAATTCGTTGCAACTTAAGATAAAATATTTTTTGATGCAAGTATTTCATACGGGAATATTTGAAAATACTGATGAACACATTTTTATTTGCTGAAATAAGACAGTTCGCGACATTTTTCGCGTTTAAAGAGTTAAAAAAAAATAAGTGAGTATGGAGTACTCTGAAATAATATTTGAATGTGTAAAATAATTACTTTCTTTAAAGTAATAAAAAATATGTCCAATACACCTTCAAGAGGTCTTGGAAGCAACTTTAACTATTAGCATTGATAACAATAATTTAAAGATAGAATCCTTAAACACTCAACACGTTGGAGTGGAATGGAAGTTTGGAGAGTGGGGTGCGAGCTCAGGTATTGCCCCGTCATTTGTGGTTCAAAATGACGAGGCAAATAATTTCCGTCGTCAATAGCCCGTTGTGTTGCTCCAGTACGACGTTAACTAAAATACCAACCTACCTTAAACATTCAAATAACTTTTTAAACTATTAAATTAAGAATTATAATTCGATGTATAAGATTTTGCAATCATAAAAAGGATAATCAAATAAGATTATATCGAATTTGAAAATAAACGGAGGATTCTAAGGAGGAAGCACCTAAACTTTCTGAGGCAATTTGATTTAAAAAAATGAGTCTGGGTGTTGCCTTGTCATCTGACCGTCTTTTTTGACTGGAGAGGAATTTCACGCATTGATTTTCTCCACGATCGACGTACAGTGAATTCCCTCTACTATTGCTAGCTGTCACAGTCAGTAAAAGCCGTATACAGAAACAAAATCCTGAATATGCCCATCAGAGATGTCCTCCTTCTCCATGACAGTGAAAGGCCTCCCACAGCAGTTTTGACGGTAAATAAACTCGAGGAAATGCAATGGGAAACCCTTTATCAACCTCCCTACAGCCCAGATTTGTCCCCCTGTGATTATTTTTGTGTACAGCCTAAACAATAGCGCTGACAGGAGAACGCTTTGAGAACAATTCAGAAGTTGAGGATCCCCACGTGTGTCACACAACCAAAAACTTTCTTTGAAGGGATCTACAAGCTTCTGAAACGCTGGGGAAAATGTAGTGCATGCAATATGTATATCAAAAAGTCCGTGCAGTATGTATATAAAAAGTTCATTTTTTATATTTCACTCACTCTCTGAGGTCCGGTGCACACATCCGATTTTTCAACGTGCGGCGCCGCTACGGCACCGAAGCCCAACTATGCACACATAACCGTGAAAATACGCAAGTACTCATTTCACGCCATTTGCGACAAATGTTCTATCGAAGAAAATGTGTTTAGTTCGCTTACTTGGTGTGAATATATTTATGAAAACAAGGTACTTCAGACAGGAGAAGCATGTGCGGCGAGCTGCGGCACCGTGGAGAACTGCGGTACAAATTGCACGCAAGTTGGCCGTAATTCTTGGGTCGTCGCAGTGGCGCTGGAGGCATGTGTGCACAACTCCATTGGATCTAATGTATCAGACCGCTCTTGCTTTGAGGCAGCGGCTGCGCACGTTGAAAAACCGTATGTGTGCACCGGGCCTTATACATAGAATTTCAATTCAATTATCTCTTTTGTTACATTTCAAAACAAATGAATAGCTTCCACGTTTCGAATGTATCTATATGCTTTCAAAGAGGTATACAATGAGTGTATTAGAAATACTTTATATATGGAGTGTTATTAGTATGGAGTGTATTAGAAATACTTTCCATATTTTGTGAATAGGTTTCTTTCAAAACCTATTCGCTATTTTCCCTCAAGTCAATCGAGGGGAGATATTTTAAATGATGTTATAAATCCTCTTTAACCATATATTTTCAAATCGACGAGACGTAGGAGTAGAAAATAGTGAGCAGCTTTTAATTTATTTTCCTATTTGGGCGAATATAGTCTGTTCTGCCAACACACGATTCGTAGTTGTTCATGTTGGTGTCATCCCTTAAGGGGACAGTGGAGATTCAAAATAAATTATTGCAGTTATGATTGGATTGTAATAAAATTCACACAAACTGTTTTCTATTAAATAACCAGTACATAAAGTTTGGTTTAACAAATTAAGACATTCGGAAGTTATTACATAAACCATGTTAAAATTTTTTGATCAATTGGCAAAAATAGATCGGCCGCCAGCGCATTAATTTACCATGCATTGTTAAAATTCTAAGTTGCATAGTAGTTTGTATGCATATAAATCAAATTAACTCCATTTGGTAAGTATCGCTGAATTAAAGAGCAAATAAATTTGCATTAAAACGCCATAGGTTAAGCAATATTTTAAAACCAAAATTTGGGAGCATCATCAATTTCTTATTTGCACTTAAATGTATACAACAGATTTGAAGGATTACTTTCAAAGATATCAAAAAAATAAATTTATACCAGATGCGCAGAAAACATTTTGAAGTAAGAAAAATGCCAAAAAATCTCAATAGAAGAACGCGTTTTTGTAGTAAAGCCTACATCAAGTTCTGCAGAGAAAAAAGACATCATTATCAAGATTTAAAACTGGTCAGACCTGTAGTGAAGTCTCTGTGTGAAGTTTCTGTGGTGAAATCTCTGCTGTGAAGTGATACTTGATATGTAAAAGCGCAACTGTGAGCTGAACTGAAGTAGTGGTTCACCGAAGTGAATATAAAACCAAAGAACACCAAAACTTTGGAAACAGCTAAAAACGATGATAAATCTTCCAATGAATGGATTTCTGAAAAAACAGTGACTAAATCAAGCAAACATGTTAGTTTTCCACAAAAATTGCAACATACATGAATTGATTTTTTTAATACCTTTCTTTAAATGTATCCTTGTGCATGTTTATATAGTATGTTTACTTTTCTTTGAATCGTGTAATTCAACTCTATGTAAACATTATACACGTTCTAACCGCATATGTATCTTAACCGTTCTATATACTTCCTACCGTTCCTTTAGATAACCCTTCAGTCACTGGGGGGATACTTTGTAGTGAAGTCTCTTTGTGAAGTTTCTGTGGTGAAATCTCTGCTGTGAAGTGATACTTGATATGTAAAAGCGCAACTGTGAGCTGAACTGAAGTAGTGGTTCACCGAAATGAATATAAAACCAACGATGACAAGAACAGAATATCAATACCAGACATTAAGGAATGTAAAGTGTCAGAACCTATTACCAATAAATAATTTGAATGTTTTAGTCGTTGTATTAATTCCCCCCCCCCATGTGGAATTAAATATACCATAGACCAAAGCTTGAAATGTCTGTGGCAGGTAATAATATTTATCCTGACTAGTGATAACTGTCAGGAAAACTCCATGCCTTGTACTGACTACGTATTCTAGTGTTTCGGTGTGTCATGGGAGGAAGGGCATTCATAATGATTCCTTCCTTTGGTCGCAGGGGAACGTCATGAAACTGATCTAATTTTAATTACGGAATAATAACACTTTTTCCGTTCACATTTTTCACATGTCTTGATGAGGTATCTCGTCATTAACAAAACCATTAGCAGATCTTCATGGACGGGATACTTTAGTTGGATTTTTTCTATACAAATTTGAGACTGCTGTATGCCTTTTAAATAATTTAAGAATAACTTGTGTTAATAAATGAGTGCGTTCTTAGGAGATTGGGATTTTTATAAAAATATTTAAGTATCCGAAATGGATTGTTAGGGGCGGAAATTTCCATTTTGATCAAATCCCACTGCTATTAGCTTGAGCTTTTTAATTTCGATTTTGGTTCGTTGAATGTGCCTTGACCCACTCTTAAACTGTTTATTGTCATGTACTAGAAGATACACACACATAGCATCTGCTCGAAACTTTCCTACTGCTCCTGGAGGTTTTTGCAAAACTAACCAGGTCTTGATGGACGAGATATCTCGACATTAAAAGAAAACTGACCAGATCTTGATGTGGTCATCATCAAAACCCGGCAATATCTCGACGAGGATATATGGAAAACAAGTATTTGGACACTGCAGAAATTCGGAGGATGATCCATCTTAGTATGGAGTTGTTTTCATGGTTAGGACTCTGCCCATTGCCTTATGTACCTGGTACAATGAACGCTGACGTGTACCTCGACGTTCTGGATAATTCGGCCTTGCCTACACTATGGCAATACTATGGCGAATGATGGTTGTTTCTTCCAACAGGATCAAGCTCCATTTCATACTGCTAAACGTGTGCTGGACTGGTTTCTTGAAAACGAAGTGCTTTTGCTTGACTTGCCTGTTAAGAGACCCGATCTCAATCCCATCGAGCACTTATAGGACAAATGGAGCGACGAGTACGACACCACCACGAACGTCCATCATCACAAACAATCTATTTTCACAGCCTTACACGATGCATGGCGAGTTATTCCTACCCTGACTTACAGAGAATTTGTGGAAAGTAAGCCTCGACGTGTTGCAGCTGTAATACAAGCAAAAGGAGGAAACAATAAAGCACTTTTTCTGAAAATATTCAGTGTCCAAATACTTTTGTCCATATAGTGTATCTTGTCTAGCAAAATTGGTTAGATCTTGATGGACGAGGTATTTCATCGGAGGGTTAAATACGTAAGGATTATGGTCAAAACATTGTGTTTTAAACAGATGGCATAAAGTGACCTTTTCCCACAAGTTATGCCATTACAATACTTCATATGTGTCCTAAACACACCAAGCAAAAGGAGGGAACAATAAAGCACTTTTTCTGAAAATATTCAGTGTCCAAATACTTTTGTCCATATAGTGTATCTTGTCTAGCAAAATTGGTTGGATCTTGATGGACGAGGTATTTCATCGGAGGGTTAAATACGTAAGGATTATGGTCAAAACATTGTGTTTTAAACAGATGGCATAAAGTGACCAATTCCCACAAGTTATGCCATAACAATACTTCATATGTGTCCTAAACACACCAAGCAAAAGGAGGGAACAATAAAGCACTTTTTCTGAAAATATTCAGTGTCCAAATACTTTTGTCCATATAGTGTATCTTGTCTAGCAAAATTGGTTGGATCTTGATGGACGAGGTATTTCATCGGAGGGTTAAATACGTAAGTATTATGGTCAAAACATTGTGTTTTAAACAGATGGCATAAAGTGACCTTTTCCCACAAGTTATGCCATAACAATACTTCATATGTGTCCTAAACACACTATGCATTTTATACGTGATGCATAATTCATACTCTTTGCCCTTATTCGCCTCTATGAGTCCCCTATTGTGTTTTTAACTAGATTCACAGGGAGGCTCCTCCCAGACTTTGTTGTCATCTGAAAAAAAAAATGCAAGGCATGCAAGAAAGAGGATGATTGATCCCACCCAGTGAGATTATTTCGAAGTTCGATGGAGTCATTTCAAGTGATTTTTCTCCATTAAGTGCAGTTGAATGATTCTGAATTGTGCAAAGATTGCCTTTGTCTTCCCTATCGATTGTTTGTGGCTTCCGATGTTTTCCAATTCGTTTTCTCGCACAGAAACGCAATTTCGAAGACAGTTAGGGATCGCATTACGCTTGATGTATTTGGGAAGTCACTGTGATGAATTGAAAACTTGAAATTTTGCTGTGATGAGAGCAATTTTTATTTTGGTTCTGCGGGGGAAATAATAGACTAAATTTTAGCGAATTTTAATGTGATCAATTTTGATGATTTTCGATCTTCCCTTTGGTATCACCGAAATTTTACTTGAGCGTATGGAAATGCGGTTCATAAACAATTAGCTGATTTCAGCAAATTTATTCGGGAATTTCATGCATTTATTTTAATTTTCAAATAAGACGGGTCATTTTTTTCATGTGTTTCGGTCATTTAGGGCATTTTTGATATTTGTGTCATTATTTTACGTGTGTTTTTCAAAAAGGCATTTGGGTTGATTTACCTTGAATCGCTTTTTTTACGCCTTTTGGTCATTTCAGGGCATTTTTTTGATATTTGTGTCATTATTTTACTTATTTATTATTGTACAGCGAAATTTTGCACACATGCATAATACAACAAACTATGGACTAAATGTATGCAACACCAATGGAATTTTAAATAATATTTTTACAATATTGCAATATTAAATTATGATTGTTTTCGGATATTATAGCACACAAGTGCCTTATTCTACAAACAAAAGACAAACATAATAAGCGAGGAAGATTAAGCAAAAAGCCGAAGTGAAAGCGAGTGTAAAAATGAAAGGGAGGAAATATCTTTCGGGTACTGCGGGGTTGTGATGCCCATATAAGAAGATGTACACATAAAGAAGATGTGTTTCAGAGGGCTATCAAATTATGTATACAGTGAAATAAAATATTGTTAATCTGGATGTAAAGCAGCTCTTTCCATGTAAATTTAATAACAAAATGCACCACCGCTTGATAAATATTCAAAATCTCATCCTTTCACCCAACGTTTTATCCTTACAACTTATTTTTTTCGATTACACTCATTGATATATATAAAAACCGAAATCCATTTCATGTGGTAAAGGGATTATCTGGATTTGGAACGAGAGAAAGAAATGTGATAGGGATCAGATCTAGACGTTTAAATGCGAAGTGATAAACAATCGTACTTTTTTCGGAATAAAATATCACGACATCAAATTGCGTTCACCACCTGCTCTCCAGACGTACCTAGAGAAAAAAAAGTAAGTGTTCCTAGATGATTTTATTTCAAGATTTAGTAAAATCTCTCGAAAACAGAAGAGGGAAAGTTCACGAGAGTCTCTAATATTTTGCTTGGAATACAGGAATTTATATTAATAAGAAGTTTTTTCTTAATTTAACAATGAAAAGATGCATATGAGATTTAAGCATTCTGGGAATTTAGCCACTTAGCTGGTACTAGAGGTATTTTCTGTCTAGCTAAATATAGGTGGCCGAAATATTTCTGTATTGGAACGTGCTCTTTGAAGGTGTTCCGAACATGGTTTTACTTGGCTTGTCTTTAAATTCGATTTCAGCATTTCGCCAAAACGAATTCAAAATGGCGGATTACGAATTAATACATAATTGATCAACCACAACTTATGTTCAATGGATCGCATTCCAAATGGCGGATTCCAAATTAATGAATAATTGATCAACCACAATTTAGCCACAATGCCTCCCCCCCCCCAACTTCGCAAAAACACCACAAACTTCATATAAAGTAACTCCGATACGTATGATGTGAGTACATTTGGTAATAGATTTAAAAATTTCTGTTCCCATTAGGTTGGTTTGTACAAATCTTTCCCATAGTGGAGATAGAGCTTGGCTGCCAATATCAGTACATTTCAGGTATGAATCTTGGTTTGTATGCACAGAATATTGATGATGGTCTCTGTTGGTAGAAAATGCGACTTACCCACATTTTACATATAAAAACCAGTTCGCACTTATAGTACCGAAGACATTAGTGGCTGGACAAATGAAAAAGTAACTGTAACAGGAATTGCGAATTGAGTGAATACAGAAATCGCATCCATCAGAAAGAGATAGAAGTTGAAAGTATAAAGCCCAAAACAAAGTCGTAAATTCAAAAGTTTTAAGTAAAACCGGGTGCAATCATGTCATGCGTTATATTGTTCTGTAACCTTTTAAGTCAACAGATCACGCAGTATTTATTCCATGCTTTTGAGGCATATTTACTAACCAACAAATACAATTTATTCAAAAGCAATTATAGCGCGTTAAGCATTGTTATGGAACTAGTTTAAAACCACCAGGGGCAGTATTAATTGTCCTGTTTGTGCACACTCAATTCTAAGTAGGTTTAACTCAATTTTACAAAGAGAGTGACTAGAATTTTCATAGAAAAGGTAAACATTTTGACTGTAAAAAATTCATTATTCTTCTGTACACTTTTTAGAATTTTCCACAATTGAACTTTTATGCAAATACTGAAACGTATTTATTCACATATAATAGAGCCGACCAACCGGTATAGTGGTTAAGGTGTTAGCCTCTGGATCGGAAGGTTCCTGGTTCGAATCCGGGTACGGGCATGGATGTTTGTAAGCGTATGGTGTAGAGGCGGCTGGTGCACCTTAAATCTGTCGTGGCCGAAAGTCCTCACGTTGGGTTGGCGTGGAAGTTTGGAGAGTGGGGTGCCAGCTCAGGTGTTGCTTCGTCATCTGAAAATGGTTCAAAATTACGAGGTGTTGTCCTCGGATCTTTCCCTCAAGGGAGTGATCCCGGACCGTCGTCAATAGCCCGTTGTGTTGCTCTAGTACGACGTTAACTAAAATTACCATTACCATTACCATTACCACATATAATAACGTTTGATTTACATTGTTTGCATTAAGAGCTGAATGAAAAATTCATGTTTTATGAGTTCCTTATTTCTTTCTTTTACAAAATGAGTTTCATATTTTGGGAAAGCCTTTCGTTCGAGAAACGCATTTGATTAAAATATAACTAAATGCTAAAGCTATTTGTTTAAATTTTAAATATTAATACCTATAAAATTGATTAAGTAAGGCTAAATCTGTCTAAAACATATAAAGGTTTCTTTTAAGGTGATTAGTAATTTTAGTTAACATCATACTAGAGCAACACAACGGGCAATTGATGACCTGTCCGGGATCATTCCCTTAAGGGAAAGTTCCGAGGACAACATCACGTAATTTTGAACCACGGTCAGATGACGAAGGAACACATGAGCTGGCACCCCACTCTCCAAACTTTCACACCAACCCAACGTGAGGACTTTCGACCACGACAGATTTAAGGTGCACCAGCCGCCTCTACATCATACGCTAACAAACATCCATACCCGTACCCGAACTAGGAACCTTCCGATCTAGAGGCCAGCACCTTAACCACTATACCAGTTGGTCGGAGGTTTCTTTTTAGAAATCGATTGGTAACTGCATTCTATATACACTAACTTTATTTAGACCGAATTTGATAGAATTACTTTTTAGAATACCGCGCGCGCGCGCGCGCGCGGTGTTAGCCCCATATGATATTTTCCTAGAAAAATGGATGTTAAAAGAATAGTAAAATATTTTTATATCCCCACC
Source organism: Metellina segmentata (assembly GCA_947359465.1). NCBI lineage: Eukaryota > Metazoa > Arthropoda > Arachnida > Araneae > Tetragnathidae > Metellina > Metellina segmentata. The sequence continues at coordinate 76,058,432 of OX375873.1, read as the reverse complement.
GGAATCACACTGAGCATTTTTGCGATTCTAAAATTCTACCAGCATACTTTTATTTGTAGTATACTGCTAAATGAAAATAACTAAAATGAAGGTTTACTTTATTTTGCTTGATCATTGCGGTAAACAAAAACCACGAGTATCTATTTTATATCTTGTTGCAATTATCGACCTTCTAACCGCACAGTTTACCAAAGTGTATAGCCGACCAATTGGTCTGGTAGTTAAGGTGTTAGCCTCTAGATCGGAAGGTTCGCGGGCTTCGATATTTGTAAGTATATGATGTCGAGGCAGCTGGTGCATCTTAAATATGTCATGGCCAAAGTCCTCACGTTGGGTTGGTGTGGAAGTTTGGAGAGTGAGGTGCCAGCTCAGGTGTTGCCTCGTCATCTGACCGTGGTTCAAAATTACGTGGTGTTGTCCTAGGATCTTTCCCTTAGGGTATTGATCCCGGACCGTCATCAATAGCCTGTTGTGTTGCTCTAGTACGACGTTAATTAAAATTACCTTACCTTACCCATAGTGGGTACGAAAGGAATCTTTGGGTCAATGCTTGCCTAAAAGGAAATAATGAAGCTTTTTGTAGTAAGAGTGGTCGATTAGATAAACTCACAGCAAAATATGCATTTTAACAAACACTGATCCGTAGATTTAAGTACAGACCTTCATTATAGTGATTCATTGTCGCAAGAATTATACGCGGTAAAGTGCAAGTTACTATGCATAAAGCTGACTGGTTTTAAAACGAGACGACAGATTTTAGGAATCGAGTGTCACAATTTTGCATTTGCACACACTCCCAACTTACGCAGCTAAAAAAATAATTTGAGCTTCGAAAGCCAATCGTTCCTAGTCAATTCCCCAAATAACGCATCTACGATCTTACGATTGAAACTTCGCCTACATTCTCCGTCTATTTTAGTAGAGAAAGCCGAGGATTACAATTACTTGAGCTAAACAATTTCGGATAGGAAGATAAATTTTGCAAAAAAAAAAATTGCTTACTCTTCTCGTTTTAAGAGGAAAATTGGTCCAGATTACAATCACTTAAGCATTAAAACAAAGCAGGTTATATGTTTTGATATTGTAAACCACAATCACTACAATGCTCAAAATTATTTTTATGGAGATTTTGAGCCATCGGGAAAAGCAGAGCAGAGAGAGAGAGAGAGAGAGAGAGAGAGAGAGAGAGAGAGAGAGAGAGAGAGAGAGAGGAATTATTAAACACACTCCTAATTTAATCATCTATATAAGTACCCAAGTGACAGAAAAAAATTCAACAAACCGGGTCCTAGCAGTCAGGTAATTCTAAGGTTTCTTTGATTTTCTTCAGTTAACAATCTGATAACTTGACACTTTTATTTGAAATTTGAAGTATAAGTAAATCAAACATTCCCGACTTAATATATAGTCAAAGATAACAAGAGAAATACTGAAACCCCGTTTTAAGATTTTGCCACAGTATATATTGAGAGCTATAGGAGTTGTTTGTTTTCATGTGTTCTGGTACAGATTACAATCAGACAAGCATCATACAACAGGTTATCTGTTTTGAGATTGCAAACCACAATCGTTACAATGCTCAAAATTATTTCCATGGAGATTTTGAACCCTTAGGAAAAGCAGAACATGAATTATTAAACATCCCTCATTTCGTGAAGGGTTCTGAAAAGGTATTGGAAAAGATGTGGTTTAAGTCACTTGAAGGTTGGAGAAATGTATGGGGAACAGACATCAATTCTGTTTTACTTATTTAAATACAATTTACCACGAGAGAAATCAATTTGCAATCTAGAATATATTTAAATTGTGATTATTAAAATTCATATCCATACTACAGTGTATAATGTTTATCTAATAGTATAAAACCGAGAAAAGATTTAATCTCTGAATATATTCAATGTAATTCTATAACAAATATCTGATGTCCAAATATTACTGATTATGTATGAAACGGTTTTGAAATTAATGGTGGATTAGGAATGTATTATGTGCCCATTATTTACTGCAAAATAAGGTTAAAGGGATGTGGAAATTAATGATATTTCACTCCCTTAATAATTTATGTTTCATCTATTATAAAATGTTTGCTAGTATAATAGATGCAATTGCATAGCATGTACATAAGTTGCTTCGTAAAACTAAGTATAGTAAATATGCTCGTGAATGTTTTTTTTAAGTTGAACATCCGAATGATTGGAAACTTGACATTTGGTACAGCATATTATTTGCTCCAGAATAAAATGCACACACACATACATATATTTTCAGAGATTTCTCGATTTTATCTTATTAGGGAAACATAATACTTCCGTATTAATGGTAGAAAATTTAATAATTATAATTTAACTATTTTATAAAATGGAAAAATTGTGGTAAATTACATCTAAATGAGTAAAATATTTTCATTCAGAGCATTTAACAACGAAAAGTTGCATTATTAGTTTTGTTAAGAGGGCTATCTTTAATTTACATGCAGGCTACGTATCGATTACGTTTTTTACAAGGTAGTGGAGGTACGGTTTTTACATAAGAGGTCGTGGTAAATATAAATAAAATAGAAACAGCTTAATTTTAAAGTAGCATTTATCACAATCATACTATTTGCTTTCTTTATTATCTTAAAACCGTATAATGGTCATCGTTAAGCAATCACAGCCTACTGCTTTATATCTTGGATATAAGAGTCGCTATTTTAAATGTATGTTAACTTTAAATATCATTATTCAAATAGAAGCTTTCTCATCAATGTATTTACTCAGCTTGATCTACACTTCATGAATTACATACTGTTGTTTATCGCAGAATTTTGGAAGCTTCAGGGAACTTAATAAGGTTTAAAGCTTTTGTCCATCGTTTAAATCAAAATATGGTCCGATTGGAATATTAAAGTGCTATACTATTCGCCATATCTCATATAGGTAAGTAGTTATGTCTGGAGTTCACTTAAACATTAAAACAAACGTTTTAAAACATTAATGTCAACCGGACTTGACACATAAGTTCTGACAAGGAACGAAATATTCTTAACTAGCTGAATAACCCGGCGTTGCTCGTGTTTCAAATATGATTGCGATAGCTAAAATATAACCGAGGCATTTCCCCGTGTTAACTCAAGTACACAAACCCTGTAGAACGTGTTTCTCTGTCCATGTCCATTTATTGCAGGAAAACAAACTTTAGATTTCAAAATTAGGGCTTCGATGAGCACTTTTAAAGCTCGGTGCACCCATCCGGATTTTCAAAGTGCGGCGCCGCTGCCGCAACGCAAGTGCGGTTTTAGATACATTAGACCCAATGGAGTAATGCACACATGCTTCCGACGCCGTTGCGAAGACGCACGTCTAACTTGCGTGCAATTTGTACCGCATTTCCCCACGGCGCCGCAGCTCGCCACACACGTTTCTCCGGTCTCAAGTATCTTGTTTTCATAAATAAATGGAATATAAATAATAATTAAAAAATGGTCTTATCCAGTAACGTCTATTTTGTTTCAAAATATACTTTTTTAAAACCAAATAAGCGAAATAAACACGTTTTCTTCGATAGAATATTTATCGCAAATGGCGCGAAATGAATACTTGCGTCATTTTACGGTTATGTGTGCATAGTTGGGCTTTTATGCCGCAGCGGCGCCGCACGTTGAAAAACCGTATGTGTGTACCTGGCCTAAGACTATCCGTGTACCCAATTCATGGCTTCAGACAGGAAAGAAATAGCATAGGTTTTCCGCAGCGTTCTAAAGTATAAGTGTACCAAATTTGGTGTCGATTGGCCAAACGTTGTAAATTTATATAGAGAATATACACATGCAAACATCATGGTTTGTATACATAGATGAGATGTCTGAGGAACCCTTGCCTTTTGACCGAACAACGATTTTGACTTATTGTTTATGTAGGGTTTAGTGTTCTAGTCAATTTAGTTTTCTATTAATTTTAATTAATTCATTCATTTTAATATTAAAGGGCGGCGGAAGCCCAGTTGGAAGAATTGCTGAGAAGTATTGTAACATCAAGGTTGCGAATTTCATGCGCAAGGACCATATTTGGACAAGTTGGGGACAAGACGAGACATACAACGTCAAGAAATGAACATATATATCAGGGGTGACCATAACTTGGCTCTCTCAATTGATTGGTACGGCTCTGTATGAAATAAGGTAAACTAAAATTTATCAATGTCCAAAAGTAATAATTAATTTAATTTATTGTTAAAAAGTTATCCAAAAACATAATGGTTATAAAGTTTTAGAAAAACATAAGAATAAAAATGAAAACAATTTTTTTTCCAATTCTATCAAATAATTTTGTAAGGAAATCTTTAAAAATTAGATTTGCTTGTGGTTGTTATACATTTTAGCTGCTAAAAGTTTGGTTGATGACTTGTTAGGGCAATTGTTTTGATAGCGCATCCACAGCAGTGTTTTTCGTGGGCTATTCTCTTTTGAGTAGGAAATGATGAAACAAAACTTTAAAAATCAAAGTTGTCGTTCTCTTTTACACTCATATTGAATCAAGCAAAAGATATTACAAAACAACAATTGCATACGCTTTGTTATGTACTAGACACGTGCAAATTACGTTGTCAAGCCAACGCTCAGTCAGCAAAGAAATATTTTTTCCACATTTCTTAGGCTGAATTGTTTGCTTTGAGTCAAAGTTGTCTCCTCTAAGAAAGCAACGCAGTTTTGGGTTTCAGTTATGAATCAGGCTGACAAGGGGGAAAGGAAATTTGTGGGTAAACTTTAAAATATTGAACTAATTTTCAGTTGTTTTGTTACCAAAGATAAATAAATGGCTCGTTCAAATATTCCTTCCTGAAATGTGGCTTCCAAAGGTAGTGCAGCAGGCCACCCCTGTTAAATAAAAAATAAAATAAAATAAAATAAATAAATAAATAAATAAATAAATATATATATATATATATATATTAACGCTAAAGTGCAGTAATCAGTTATTCTACAGATTATCTAGGTAATGTGCAGATTAACAAGGGTGATCCGTTAAAGTGCCGAGAATTGTGTTCCATTTCTAAAATTACCTAGATAATCTGCACATTACCTATTAGGCACTCGTTAAAGTGAAAATAAGATCTTTGCTGGAACAACAGCAACGTTTCTGTACGCTTAAATTAACATAGTGTTATTTATTTATTTTTCGATATCTAACGAATCACGGTAATACAATCATTGAAATTTGGTCTAGACAAATATGTCGTATAGACGGGGATGGTGTTCGTTAAATCTGTCATGGCCTCAAACGTCCTCACGTGGCATGATGTGGATGTCTGGAGAGTGGGTTACCAGGTCAGGTGTTAACCTCGTTATCTCAACATGGTTCAGCCTGACGAGGACTATTGTCTAGAATTTTTCCCTTCGAGATTGTTCATGGAGCATCACCAATAGCCCGGTTGCTCCAGTGCGGAGTTAATTGACTACCTGCCACACAAGGAAAGTTTTACTTACACAGAAGAGAGAAATATACCCTGGTTACGTTACATGAATCGAATTTGTGTCGTCTACAACTAGTAAGTCAAAGAGGGCTTATACTGAGCCCAGGTCGAACTATAAAACAAATTACAAATTTAGATGCCGAACACTACAAAGACTATCTGATTTCCAAATCATCTCTCGAAATACGAAAGAGCAAAAGTACAAAGCAAAATTGGAAAAAAAGACTGTCAAAGAAATGTTTCCGATTGGGACATAAAACGAAGAGTGTTGAATAAGAAACTCGCAGGATGAAAGAGGCAGCCAGAAAGAAAATAAGTGATGCCGGTACCTAATCTGAAGATGGATACAGTTTCTTCTGCTCACACTTTGATATCTTACGCCGATGGTTTGGATGATGCTCAAGGCATGGTTTGTTCTGTACCATTTTTGGGTGATGTACCAAAAGAAATAAGAAATAAGTGGAGGTTGTTTGTGTTTTATGCGATTTCCTAGCCTGGAGGGGAAAAATATATCCTCGCTGTCTGATAATTTTTTTTCTTCTAGATGACTCGCCGAGAAAGTTTATTTGTGTGTTTGCTCAAGAAAAAAAGTTTCCCTAAAAAAAGTGTGGTATTAAAAATGAGTGTTGCTTGAATCGTAAGAATTTGTATTTATTTTCTTGTAGTTGGTACTGTGAATGTCATAACCTGTGTCTCAATAGCTAAAATAAAAATTGGAAATTACATCAAAATGTTTGCGTTTTCATAGGAAAAAAAGAGTTTTTTTCTAAAATAATCTGATATGGTATTAAAAATGAGTGTTTGTTTTTAACTGTAGAAATTTATATTTATCTTGTTTGTTTTCTTTTCGTTTGATGCTACAAATGTCATAGCTTGTGATAGCATTTATGATAGAAATTGAGATATTCATCATAGTGTTCGCTAAAGGAAAACATTTCCATTTAAAAAACATGATGTGGCATTAAAAATGAGTATTTGGTTGAACTGTAAAAATTTATATCTATATTCTTTGTTTTCTTTTAATTGGATACTGTAAATATCATAGCCTGTGTATCAATGGCTTATGATAGAAATTGGAAAATTCATCAAAGTGTTTGCTTAGAAAAAGGTTTCCCTCGAAAAAGACCTGATGTGGTATTAAAAATGAATATATGCTTGAACTGTAAGAAAAAGTGAATAATTATATTCATTTTGTTTTAGTTGGATTCAAAAATGTCATAGCCTGTGTTTTAATGGCTAATGATAAAAATTGGAAAATTCATTACTCATATTTTCGAATGCTGTGGAGAAATTGGAAAACAATGCCACTTCTACTTCACTAAACAAGGCACATAAGTATTATTTATTACTAGTAAAATCACCCAACTCTACTCGGGTTGAATTTTTTTACTCTAGCTTAAAGAAAAATGATCGGTATATATAATTATTTTTGTCTATCGTAGTATAAAATAATATTTTAATACTTTTCTATATCTTTAGGATTTCTACAACTTTCTTTGCATACAATTCCTACACATGCACATACATCGATGTAATATATTTTACTTACATAGCACCTTTGCTGTATGACAAAGCTATAAAATGACGAAAGGTGTACTACTAATACCACAAACACCATTTTACGGAGTTGGAATTCCCTTTCTTTAGTTCTTTTCATGTAAAAATTTTAAACTATATTTATAGTAATGACGAATCTATGGTGAGTGCGGTATAGTCAACAAAACAACTTTTTTAAAACTTGATAGCATTATTGCTTCTGGCATTGTCGAATTTTGCCATCATTAATGGAAGGATGACGAATTGAAATTATAAGATATGTATTTATCACTATGTTTTTTAGGCGAATACATTTTTCCTTAAAAATTACATTTTGTGTTCTAATAATAAAAGAACTTGTTTTAAAAATAAATGACTTCAGTACAGAACTACAAAGTTAACTTATAACCATTTAAAAAAGGGCAAACAGATTTGTTCGGATAGATTTTTTTAAACGAAAATCATTGTTTTCAATTTACTTTTAACACTTAAGTTACTTAAGTTACATTTAAGTTAAACACTTAAGTTACTTAAGTTATAAGTTACTTAAATATAACTTCAACACGTAAAATTAAACAACTTGACCTCTTGTCTTATGACAAATAATTTTTTAATGTTTCAAAAGTTCTAGTTTCGAATTTTTTAATGTTATTATTCTTTCAATAACGGCAAAACTACTCTTAAAATATTTGTTTTATTTGGACTTACCTGCCACTTTAAATCGAATACTTTGTAGTGGTGTTGCGTGTAATGAAAAGGAAATTCAATTTATTAAAATAGTAAATATTTAAAACAGAAAATAACAGTAAAAAGCGAAATAAAACAAAGTGAAACCTGTCGGGATAAAACGTTTTTCTAAAGATATTCGTTATTCTTTTTTATCTCTTTATCTCGCACAGTTGCCACAACTTACCATTAAAAGTGTACAAAATTTAGAAATGTGAAATTAATTCCAAGCGAAAAAAACGAATATCACTGCATGTGAACAACTAACACGATTTTTCGTTCCATTCCCGTTTGTTGAAAAAATATCCTCTGTCCCAAATATTCGGAAATCGTCTGTATTTAGAACAAAGTACATCTATATAAATAAGAATGGAGTGCTTGTTTGTACATTCAATATTTTCGACCCATTTCAAGTTTTCTATCCGTTTTGGACACTTCTTATGCCAAATCTTTCCTTTTCGCGTTTGGTGTCTGTCTGTATGTATGTGCCCTATACACGTCCACACGGTTTAATATATTTTCATGGAAATTTGTTTACAGTGAGTAATTATCTTCATTTAGTGAGTGGAATTGGCTGCAAAAGTCTGTCTATCCATCTTTCTGTTCTATGCTCGATTTTGTGTTTGTGTAAGAATCACATAAATTGTATTACAGATATTTGATTGCAGTGTGTTTTATTTTATACATTATCTATTAGTTTAGTGAATACAATATTAAACATTTATTTATCGTTATAATTAGTTGAGTTACATGCTAAAACACCTGAGTAAGTATACTTAAATAAACCCTAATTTGGTAGTTTTGGAAAAATTGGAATGTATATTGAATATTACGATTGCTTTGATTGCTTTACCAACACTGCTGAAAAAGCGATTATTTTCAAAAAAACATTTTAGGGCAGAGGAATGACATGTTATGACAAGGGAATGACATGGGTCATTGAATTTCACAACCTGTGAGTATTAAATGCTGTACCAAACAATCAAAACATTGTTTTTGTGAATCAATCAAGCAATTATAATTTTTTGTTTTTAGCTATGTCATCTGGCAATACTTGAGTTTATGATGGAATGTTTTGGAAGCTTGTGTTACTGTACGTCTGTGTGTCTTTAAAGAGGCAATAAAACCTCACTTTATTAAATACTCTCTGGTTTGTTATTTAGTCTGCTCTTCATTATGCATTTTTGTTCTGCAATGTTTATTTTTTTAAAATATGCTTATATTCTGTCTGTCATACTTATAAAATCATAAAAAAAATTACTCAACAGACATAGTTGTTAGCCAACTTGGCCAAAACCATTCTATGGTAATCAAAATTGCAGATTTTGGAATTTTTACAAAAGAACATATTTTTTTTTCAGATGCATAATGGCCCCAAGTTCAGATGCATGACTTGAGAAGATAAAATCTGATCTGGTTTCGGCAGCCAAATTGAAAGAAAAAGAACGTCCTAAATATTTGGAGAAGAAAGAAACTGGAAAAGTCAAACCAATATCAAAATTAAAAGCCAGAGACCAGAGAATGCAATGTAAACGATGGAGGGCAAATAAAAAAAACAGCCGTGGCAGCAAGAAAAATATTGCTGAACATGACCATTACTTTATGGAAGTAAGTGTCTTCTTAGTTGAACATAAGAATATCCAATGGTCACAGCCATCAACAAGCACAGAATGTTCTAACCAAATAAGCCAACAGAAAACACTTGCTACCAAGCGAAAATTTGTGCAAGTTAACAACCTTCTGGAAGATAGTACCTTAGGTAAACTGAAAATATTCCAGAAATCATTAGAAAATAATACTGAAATAAATTCAAATAAAAAAAGGCAGCTGGTCTGAAGCGAGTAAGGAGGGATCGAGCAAACCTAGAAGAGAATTGAAAAAGACAAAAGATGAATTATTAAGAATAAGTAGAATTTCTGTAAAGTATAAAAAAAGTTTTAGACTTGGAGACAAAACCAATCAGGAAACTCCTCGAACAAAAGTGAGAAACCTCACGAAAAATTGTAGTGTAACACCAGAAGTGAAGAAAAGATTGTTGTTTGGAGAAATAATAACAAATGAGTTGGCTGTTGGATACAGCAAGCTAAAAAAATGAAAAACTAAACACATATTTAGAGGAATAATGCAAGGAGACCTTTATAATAAGTACAAGTTATTGAAAGACGTTTTATCAAAATAAATTTTATTTTATTGATTTCTCGCTTTAAAATTTGAAAAATGTAACCAATTGTGCAACCTAATTTGAATTTCTTCTTAATAAATTTTGGGAAATGAAGATTAAAATGAAGAAGTTATTATATGTGTTTGTCATTTCTCTGTCTGATTGTCATTCCCTTGTCTCTTGTTGTCATTCCCCTGTCGACCTGAAATTTAAAATTTAATTTTTGAGTACTTTACTTTGAAAACATTTTTTGCTGACTTTATTTTATTGCTTAGAGAGACTATATAAATACAATAAAACCACCTTTTTAAGGAAAATAAATAATAATATTAAATAAAAACTTGTTGTTCAGTTTAGAGAAAAGGACCCATATTTGAGTAGCTGAAAAAAATTATACGCGAAATCACAGCGCGGACGAAAGTATATGATGTTGATGAGTGATCATGACAGACGATCATTAAGGAGGATTGTGACTAACAATAAGAAGACCACAGCTGCAAAAGTTACATCTGACATGAATGTCGTGCTTACAAACCATGTGAGTACCAAGACAATAAGAAGAGAGCTCCATGAGCAAGGTATTTCTGGCCGAGCTGTAAGTCAAAAACCATTCATCAGTGATGCTAATGCCTATAACAGGAATAAGTGGTATTTTAGTCATAAATCCTGGACTATGGAGCAATGGAAGACATGAATTTGGTCGGATGAGTCTTGTTTCCCACTTCTGGCCGAGTTTACGTCTGACGAACGTCATCTCAAGTCTATAATACAGACTGCTTGTTGCCAAGAGTGAAACATGGTGGGGGTTCTGTGATGGTTTGGGCAGCCATATCGTGGTTTTCTGGGGGCCCCATAATTAGTTACTCTACACGGGAACATTAAGGCCAAGGATTATGTGAACATTTTTGCCAATCAAGTACATTATATGGTACAAACTTTAATCCCCAATGGTGATGGTGTCTTCCAAGACGGCAAAACCCCTGTTCCCACAGCCCACATCGTCTAGGACTAGTTTTCTGAGCACCAGGATGATTTGTCACATCTCCCCTGGCCACCACAGTCACCAGACCTCAATATTATTGAATCTTAGTGGTCTACATTGGATAGGAAAGTGCGAGATTGCTATCCACAGCCATCAGCCTTATCTGAACTTGCCACCGGTTTACAGGAAGAATGGTACTATATTCCCTTGGCAAGCAAACAGGAACTGTATATATCCATTCCGAGAAGACTTAAAACTGTTTTAAATGCTAACGGTTTTCCTGCATCATATTAGGCAAGGTTACATGTTTTTTTAGGATTTCCATATTTTTGTCTAACCCCTGAACATACATATCACCAAAGAAATACTTAACGAAAATCCACTCAGCTATGGCAGACGAAAAAAAAATGCTGTTCATAATGCAAGAATCATCCGTTCTGATATTACCAAGAAAAAACGATACAAAGTAAATAATTTATCTACGATACTATTTTAATATTTTGTGACTGGGAGAAAAAAATTAAACAGTTTGCTCGTGACATGAAAGGCAAAGCAACAATATGCATTTACTCTGGTGTCTGACTATCAGTTCAATTTCTTATTTGTTCTAAAAACAGTTGGGTATTGAATATATCTACAAGATGGTTCTATAATAACTGGCCAAATTGTAAAAATCGGTACAGGAGCCCGAAATTAACATTTTCCCTTACAGAATGTGTGTTCGAAAATGCCGCGTTTAGGTGGTAGAGGGCGCTGTTTGGGTCAGTCTACATCTTTTTTTTTATGTCAGTTTTTTTTACTGCATGCATCGCTCACAAAATCGGACCTTGCTGCGAAAAATCCGAGACTGGAATGACGTCACAGAAACGATGTTATCGTCTGACCTAAACAGCGCCATCTACAATCTAAACGGGGCAGTCGTGGCACAGTGGGTATGCCCGCTCTAGCAACCTTCGAGTTGTAGATTGTTCGGTTCCTGTCTGGGTGAATTCTTCTGTGTCAGTAACACTTTCATGATATGTGTGTTCATCTTTTACTTGATATTGCATGCCTTGTGTCTGTCGCAGCATGGACAATAGGGTCCATGTGCCATGAAACCCCAACAAACAAAACCTATCATCTAAATGGGAGATTTCCGGACCCGCATGCATGGACAAAATAGTGTTTATTTTGGGCATCTATCATCTTTTGTAATCTAGCCAGGTATTTCCGAAGCACCCTGTTTAACACATAAGAATACAAACGGCCAGATGTGATTAATTAAAGCGTTTAAGATTTTTAAACGTTAGTTTGATGTCCATGCCGTTTGAGAAGCAAAATACCTAGATAGTATTCGACTAGACTTCCATTTTGTCGAGGGATGGACTGAACACCTGGTAACTCGGGCCAATCTCAAAGAACCTGTTCTTTAACCCTGGGTCGCCGATGTACATCGAAGTGTCATACGACTTCATTTTATTTGTCTGAAATATTTTATCGAGTGCAGTAAGAAAGTTCCGCAGACTTGTGGCATCTCGAACAAAACATCCTTGGAGCATTAATCACCAACCATAGTTCTGAATGAATGACAATCGAAAAAAGACAATTTAATGAGCCTTGATAAGGCACAAACGTTTAATAAAATTGAAGAAACAACTTCAAAAATGTGGTTGATTGGTAGTTTAATTAACAGCCCACTAGAGCAACACAATGGGCTATGGGTGACGACGGTCCAGGATCAACACCGAAGGGAAAGATTCCAGGCCACCTTGTAATTTTGAACCACGGTCAGATGACGAGGTCAACGCCTGAGCTGGTAACTAACTCTCCAAACCTCCACACTAACGTGAGGATTTTTGTGACAACGACATATTTAACGAGCACTAGACCTCACGTACATGACGGTCTATGATTGAATAGAGTTTAGAACTTACAAACCTCAGATTTATAATCTCCTATCTTACAATCGGCTACCAGGCCCGATTGGAAAAACAACGGTCTAGCAATCGGAGGGTTGCGAGTTCGAATCCATCCAAAGGGGATGTACAAAGGGGATGGTGCATTTTATATCTGGTCGTGGTCTCGTGCACTCACGTTGGCGTGGTGTGGAAGTTTGGAGAGTAGCGTGCACACTTGGGTGTTGCCTCATCATCTGACCGTGGTTGAAAATTACGTGGTGTTGTCCTCGAATATTTTCCTTCGGGGATTGGTTCCGGACAGGGTCACCAATAGCCGGTTGTTTTGCTACAGTGTGAAGTGTGACGTTAATTAAAAATACCAATACCAATCGGTTAAAGTGGGTCCCTCAAAGATGTGAGAGATTTTCAGCGTAAGTAATAAACCGTGGAAAAGATGAAGAATTGAATTTCAATCACCCTTACGCTCTCGTGTGATATGTATCTGGGTTAAATATACCCTTTGTTGTTGGTTTGGATATTTTTTACATTTTACCTGTTTTAATCTGGTTACCTTAAAATGTAGCCTATCGTATATTTGGTGACGGTTGACGTTTGATATAACTGGTGCTGACAAACCAACTATTACATGTATTAAGTTCGCAATTCATTTTTTGAAATTTTTATTGGCGATATGCTGAAATAGTATATAAAAAAAAGCGATGACAATACGTCCGATTCAAGAACCACAATCCACCACAAAAACACAACCTTCACCCACATTTAGCTTGACATGAAAAGTCTTTTCTATTTGTATGGTGAAGGCTTATCGATTAATCGTACATCAAAGAATTTATTTTATCATAATTAATTAGTAATTATTTTGAAAGCTGAGAATTTAAAAGTTAGTTTTACTTTGTATTCTCTGGTTCTAAGAAATACATTACCCTAGTTTAGTTAAAGTCCTGTGTGTGTGTGTGTGTGTGTGATATAGTGCTTAATACTCCGGTTTGCTCCTGTAAGTATTACACTTGGAAGTTTAAGGGAAAATGCAAAGACAGTGTTACAGTACAGATGTTGACGCTGCAGGTTGACTGCGACATATCGTAGAGTGGACTAATCAAAACAAATGTCTGTCGACAGATTTCCATCGCCAATATGAACCGTTGATCTAGACCAGTGGTTAGCAAACCTCATTAGTCAAAAGAGCCAAAGATCAGCAGTATAACGATCAGGGGATTTCTTTTGAGAGCCAAATTTTTTTTCAAGTATCATATTTTTAGGAGTCTGTTTAACTAACTACTAACATAAAGAACCCAGATATCATAATAATAGTAATTTCATTTATTGACAGCAAATTTTAATATGTATCCTTTTAATATGTTCAAATTTTTTAATTTTAAGCAGGATATTTTCCAGGTTTTCATCATTAAGACGATTTCTCAATTTACTTTTGACAAGTTTTATGTTTAAAAAAGATTGTTCGCATGAAAATAGCCAAAATAGCCAATGAAGAGCCAAAGAGTGAAAGAACAGCTAATGCTTGTTTTTTTAACTGATCATAAGTGACGAATAATGTTCCAGGTGCTGAAAATTATCATGTATCTTCCTTCTCCAGGTCTTCAAAGCAGGCCACTTTTTTTGTGAACTAAAATCACATTTATTTTCTCCAATTTTTCCATATCAGCATTAATGCTTTCAAATTTGGAGCTCCATAATTCTTTGTTTTTTTATTCCAGTAATTGCATTTCAAAAGTGCCAATGTCAATATTAATGGGAGAGACATTCAATTCTCTTACATCAGCATTGAGAGGTTTTTAAACAAAGGTCAACAGCTATTGACAAAGCTGAAGCAATTTAAAATTTTCGATTTGCTGATTGGTTATATTCGAAGTCATTTTGACTTTCTGCGTTTTACTGTTTTGGTACTTGTTCTTAAAATACCGGAATATATAGCTCTTTGGATGCATTTATAAATAAACTTTTAATGTAATCACTGTCTGTGTATGGTTTGCATTTCTTAGCAGTCTCTTGACTAACGATAAAGCTTGCAATATTAACAATGTTGGAAGATTACACCCGAATACAGAACTTAATTTTTCTTGACTCTTATGAAGTTCCTCAACTGCTTTCTTCTTCCCATCACCTTGGGATATTTACTGCCAGCATTTAGTTGAAATTGATTCATGGCAGAGCCGCACTCAAGTGACTAAAGAGTCGAGGTTTGCTAGATTTGCACTGATCTTGGCTGTTTCTATGAACGATTAGTGCTTATTATGAAAAAAAAGTGACCTATTTTCATGTGGTCTAATGAATGAGATATATAGTAAAAGAAATTGGATATACGATAGTTTAATGAAATTGAATCACGTGTGTGGTAATTTTCCGTGGAAATGAAGGTTTCAGAATTATATCTAAAAATGCGTAGGTAACAATAAAGCAGATGGGTGCACCAAATAAAATTCTATGCAATTACCTTTTCTCCAGAACTTTCCCCTCAGGAGACTTGTCCATAGGATGAGCCTAATAGGCTCTCAGTTTCATCGATCATTATAGCAGCGGGAAAAATTGTTGCACTGGATCACGGAAGACTGTTCAAGATGTCAATGAACTTTGCATTTCAGTGGGAACAACGAAAAACTTTTTAGAATTATTTTCCGCAGTGTTATCGGTCCGAAAGAACAAATCTTCGGCATGTAAGTGATACTCACAAAGTCCAAAAATAGAGCTAAAAAAATAAAATGGAAAATGTTATTTTTTCATGCGATACAAAACTGCATTTTTATCAATTTCACAATACATGTTGTTTTTGCTCAATTTAACACTTGTTCAGATAAAAGTACTGACATTATGACTGCATATTGCTATGACAACTTAGTTTTGGGATGAAATTATAATAAAGATTGTATATTTATTCATTTGTTAGAGTTTCTCGAGTGGTTTTCTAAGTGTTTCATGAAAAAAAAAACAATCTTCATGGAAATAAGAAAGAACAGTTTAAAAGCACACCTCACCAGTCCAAAGGTCACCATATTTTGTTCTAACTAAACAACTCATATTTTGAAATTTTTGGCTTCGTGTTTATTTTTTGGATGCACCACTTGTGTCACTTGGTGTGTAAACTGACGAAATAAATCAGGCAGAACTATAAGGTATACAGGTAACTACTTCCTATTAACGTAAGACGATTGCATTTATTTCCATTAAGAAACAGAAAATCGCAAACTGAGGTTACTGGAAAAGAGACCGAATAAGAAAGAAAGAAAGAGAGAGAGAGAGAGATAAGAAAGAGAGATAGAAATAGAGATAGATAGAGAGAGAGAGTGAGAGAGAGACAAAAGTAAGATTTTATGTATATCGCAAAATGATACAAAATAAAAAACTTTCAAGTGGTGAAAATATATCAACATCTATGATATATTTGTAAGATTAAACTGAATTATAAATATACGCATGGAAAAAGTAAATACAATTGTGATCAGAATAGAAGAGAATAGATAAAATATGTGAGCTTCCCCCCCCTCAAAAAATTTATTGGCTATATGCGAATCGTATTCAATTCAAAGATATATGTCACCCTAGCAGAAATATTTTCCTTTGAAACAAATAAAGGTAGGAAAAAATAAAAGAAAAGACGAATGGAAATGTGTAAAACATAGTTATTGGATATTTTAAACAAATTCTTGGGTGGATATCCTTCTTCTAGGCATGTGCGCTCTTAAAAAAAGCTGACAGGTTGCAGCACTCATATAGAGAAATTTGATTTTTAACAGTTCATGTTAAACATATTCTTTGATGTTGCTTTAATTATTACTATTTAATAAATTAACTAATGGGAACATTTTTTTTCATTTTTTTTTTTTTTTTTTTTTTTTTTTTTATCAGAATAAAAAAAATCAGTAAATACAAATATTATATACCTTGAAACTGCTTGAAAGAAAAGTTACAATATAAAATTAATCACCCTAGTATTAGCAAATGAGATTCGATGAAAATATTTACATGCTGAATGAGAACGCAATAGAAGATAAAAGTTAATAGCAATGGGATTATTCAAAACGTCATAACCAAAGAGTTCTTTTGCACATCAGCTGTTTGTTTTTTGTATATCTGCCATTAATATTCTAATATAATAAATATTCGGTAGAAATGCTAATGAAAATCCCGTAATACTATACTTTAATAAGTGGTTTCAATCTGATGTTACGATGTTTAAAATGACTGTACCTGTGTACCCAAGAAGATTTGTCGTGAACCTGTAAATGAAGCTTTTCCCAAATTCCTCACTGGGAAAAATGTAAGCGTTAACATTTATCAATTTCTATACAGGAATGTTAGAAACCTTGGATGCGCAATGCATTAATAAAATCAATGCAATTTGGAAAATTGATGGTGATGTCTCACGGAATATTTGTTCCAAAAGAGACGCATTAATTTTTAATTATTTAACTATAAAACACTAAGCCTTTGTGAAGATGTACTGAGATATGAAGGCATTCAGAGCAAACTCTATCGACTATGACAACATTCTACAATGTTCTCATTTTAAACACGACTCAATCACTTTTTGTGTACTATTGAAATTGAAAAATTTTCATTCTAAATATTTTCAAAGTGAATCTGGAAATTACCAATTAAACGAGCGAGCAACTTGAATTAGTTACAAATTGAACCATTTCCTTTAAATAAAAATGTAAGGAACTTATCGTCGATTGAAACAACTGTTGAATTATGAATGAACGTTTCCGGAACAAATTCAATTTAATGTGCGATTTCTTCAGTTAAATTTACCGTGAAAAGTGTTATTCTGGTTACTTCAGTAGAATTTAAACTACAAAAAAAAATGTACTGCTCGAGTATAAAATTTTCTGCGCTTTCCCAAGTATTTATAAATTAAATTAATGAGTTACGCCATTCTATGAAAATTTAATCTTGTCAAGAAATACGTTTAACATTAATTTTACAAACCGAAACAGTTTACAATCATAATCCCAAAGTGAAATCTTTTCCCCAGTGTCCTTAAGTCTTTACAAAATACCTTGTAATATGTTTTCTCAGGAACTTGAGTCCTGGCTGATGTTAAGCTATCTGTTACGTCGCGACGTGATCTTATTTATAATGGGTCTTAACACATAAATCATTAGAACCACTATAAATCTGAGTTTAGAGAACAGATCGAATTAGGGATAATGGTCAGGATTAACTCAAAGAACATTTTTTATATAACAAGCTGACTCTCATCTCTTTGATTTCTCTTCTGGAAGTGAAGAAGTAAATTCGTACTCCATACATTGCTTATTAGTAGTACTTGAGAGGCAGTTTTCAGTTTTTGAGAAAACCACTACTATTAAAAGCTACGGACAGAAGGTCTAGTGAGATTGAAAGTAATTTTATCATTATTAAATAGGAAGACTAGTTTAAAGATTTTATGAAATAACACCATCCCATATCCTCATACCTAGTGCCGTGAGACACTGTACCATTTAACCCTCCAAATTGTTTCGACTATATGTCGTGTCTTTCAAGACCTGATCTATTTTGCTGATGACGAGATAATTCGTCCATGAAGATTAGGTCAGATTTCTTTTAATGACGAAATATGTCGTCAAGACAACCACAAAGAGGGTTTAAGAGGTGTGGCTGGAATCAATAGAGCATACATGCCATGTAGGTGGCATATCAATCCTGAATGAAATGTTATTTCTCACATTAATAGCATACATACATTATTCATACTACCTTATAATCATCATGCATATTAAAGTCAATCTTAGGAAATCATATCCTGACGAGTTTGAATTTAACCATGCCAGTAATTTTGATCCTTTGATCCCCGTTAAAAGCGATGTTCCTGAGCCACTCGGTTTTAAGGTTGTCGGCAAGAGTCTTCATATTCCATGATGATGTCATTATGTCATTGGGGAGACTGGAATGTGGTGCAAGAATGACAAATTTCACCACAGGAGCAATATATATATATATATATATATATATATATATATATATATATATATATATATATATATAAAAAAGTTAATGAGTTAATGAGAGATCAAAATAAAAAGCATGGGTATTCAACAAGAAAATGAAAGTGTAAACTAAAGTAAAAACTAACCATGCAAGCGCGCTGAAAACTGCAGACATAGCATGGTAAGGAATATAATTTCTAAAACAAGAGGAAATTCAAAAAATAATAACCAAAAAGAATTTATTGAAAATGAAAGTGTTGATGGTTCATCAACACTTTCAATTTCAATAAATTCCTTTTTATTTTTATTTTAAGTGGTTTTACGTGTTAATGTGCTTAGGTGTCATTGCTTCCCCATTATGTTCAATGTATTGTCCCGATTCATTGTTAATATTTAAATTTAGTAAACCCCGTCAAGTCCTGTTGACTGCCTCGTCGTGACTAGGATGTGTCACTAAGGATTGGATTGAGTACGGCCGGAGTTAAGTCCAGTTTATAGGCGAGAAAACAAGTTAGCATGTCTAGCTAAATGCTCGCACGCAACTTCTGAGGTTAAGTCAGACTTCAGGAGGGAGAAGAAGAATATCTTCTCAGTCTTTATAGTATCTCACTAAAAAGAAACTGCGATTTTCTTCCTAAGCAATGGTGTCGTCATGACTCAGTGTGTTGCTCAATCGGCTAGCAAGTTGTGAGTTGTAGGTTCGCTTCATCCCTAGGTGTATTCTATTTTGTGTCAGTTAAACTATGAGTGTGGATATCCATAATTTGGCGTTATCTGTCTTTTGCTTGGCGCAACAAGTCAAACATGACCACTGCGCCATAAACCAGCCATCTCTCTAAGCCATTAAGAAAGTGGGGTACCAGCTTAGGTGTTCTGTTGTCTGACCGTGGTTCAAAATTAAGAAGCGTTGTCCTTGTATACTTCCCTTAGTATTTGATCCCAGACAGTAGCCAATAGCCCGTTGTATTGCTACAGTGCGACATTAATTAACTACCTAACTGCCTACCTACAATAAGCCATTAGATTGTTAGATTGAATTGATGTCTCTGTGGGACTACTTTTGAATGAGCAGGAGTTGATCGTCTTGGGACTTGTGAAACAGGATCTATTGAACTTGGTCTAGGTTATACCTTGACCAAGGGATTAGTAACAACATGCTTAATAAATACTAATACGTGTGAAAAGTGTTATTAAGGTGGTCTTGGGATTATCGTAGTCAGTATACTATTGCTTTTTGAAGAAGGCATATACAGTTTTCATGACTTGATAATATGAGAGTTACTTGAATTGCTTTTCAAAAGATTGTTCATATATAAATTTAATTAAGGTTAAGGAACGAACATGCATCTTCTTTAATTGTATGATAAACAATTCAGAAAATATATAAATGTATGAACAGCATATCTACGAGGGAGATCCAAAAGAAACCGGGCAGATGCTCTGGTGGCAGGACTAATGTAATACGTGCCGATTGCTGGTCGTGCTGGTGGATCTCAACTTGCAGTCAACCAAGCGGTGTCATCAGGTGTTGACCATCGACCTTAAAATGAAATAGACGGAGAATGTGCCTACAGCTTCATATTATCTCTTCCAGTTCTTCGTTTCAAGATGTGTCACGTGGTTGTGGGTAAAAGCATGAATCCTAAATTATTGATTGGTTAAAGTGACATTCCACCATGTTAAAAAGCACTAGTCTTCTCTTCCATAGCCAATCGGCGAATTCGATTTGTGATTTACCCATCAGAGATCTTACGACAGCGACTCCGCCCACATGGTCCGTCAATGTCATTTTAAGGTCGATCGTGTTGACCTTGAGCAACAGAGTGAATTTTTTTCTAAATCAAGATTTGGGGGTTCATTGATTTTGCTGATGCGGATACAAGGGAATAACACGCTGCAATTTTGTTTTGTTTTAAGAAAATCTTAAATTGAAACGGTTGAAATGATACAGACAGTTTACAAAGATGGTGCTATGAAGAGAGCGTATGACGTGTTTGAGTGGTTTGTTCGTTTTTAAACTGGTGAAATATCGACTGAAGATCTACCTTTTTTACGTCGTCCTTTAACCTCAAAACGGACGAAAACATTCAGAAAATTTTCGAATTGGTGATGGAAGACCAATGGAGAATCATTGACGAACTCTCGGATTTGTTTGGGGTGTCTTAGAGTTTTTGGCAGCGGATTTTGAGTGAGGAAAATGAGAAGAGATGACAACGCACTTACACACACCTCTTTACTCGTTGAGCAGTTTTTGACTCAAAACGGCATGACCCCACTTCCACAGTCTCCCTATTTATTCAATTTTGCTCTGTGCGACTATTTTTGTTACCAAGGATAAAAAAGGACCTTAAAAGAAAATATTTCGTGGATGAGGTTAAATAAAAAACGACACAATATTTAAGAAACATCTCTTTGACGGAGTTTACGAACTGCTTCCAGAAGAGGAAGAAACTTATTGACTATTGTATTGAGGCAAATGGAGAGTACTTTGAGGTGTCTAAAGTATGAACTTGTAAAAATAAATACTTGATTTTTTATAAATTCTTTCCTGTTTCTTTTTTGGTTCCCCCTCGTACCTGTAGTAATCAGTTGGAGAATGGTTGGACCCGAACAAACTGCTTAATGTTTGATTCTAAAGCCACAAATAGTCATTACTACATTAAAAAAATTTTAAACATTGCCATTGAGCATTTAGCTGAACGTGTCAAAGCAGTTCAATTTTGTGATTGCCAGTGCAACTGTAATAATGAATGTCTGTTAGAACAGGGATTAGGACAGTTGTGTGCAGGAAGAGCATTGCTAGGAAGTACATTGTATCTATCACTAGGAAGTACATTGTAATTCAAATGTTCATCGTAGACCATACATCGAAGTAAGCGCAGAATGCTCTTTGTAATTTTTCGAAAACGCCATCAGGCTTGTTTTTGAAATTGCACGGGTTCATAATCACATCCTCCAGCAGCCAGTTTAACAGAAAATGTGTAAACAGTGGAACTTCGTCCACCAAAAAGTTCTTCATGGTGGAGACGGGTTGTTATTCCACATACACTACTGTGGTCCTGTCTTACTAAATGTTTTCTCGTAATTTGCACAATCTACATTAATAAGAATGGAGTGTTTGTACACTGAATATTTTCGACACTTTTCAAGTTTTCTATCCATTTTGGGTCCTTTTGATGCCAGATACGTCTCTTACGCGTTTGGTGTCGGTCTGTCGGTATGTGTGCTCCAATGCACGTTCAAATGGTTTAATATATTTTTATGAAACTTTTCCATACTGAGAGTACTTACATTCATTTAGTGACTGATTCTGTTTGTGTAAATCTGTCTGTCTGTCTTTACGTTCTATATTCGATTTTGTATTTGTGTGTTTGTACAGGCATCACGTGAATTTTATTCCATATATTTGATTATTACTATGTGCCGTATTTTATACACCATATATTAGTTTAGTGAATGTAGTATTTAACTTTTCTCTATTTTCATAAATTGTGATGTTTCATGCTAAAACATCTGAGGTCTAGGTGGATAGTTGTACGAGTTGAAGAACTTGTTTATATGTGTTAAAAGTTCATTGTAAACAATAATTAAAAAAGAAAGTTATTGAAACAAATCAGTTAGACTATTTTTAAATGGTTATAAGTTCTCTTTGTATACATGCATTCTGTATTGAAGGCATTTAATTTAAAAACAAGTTTATTATTATTAGACGTGCCGCAAAATGTTGTTTTCAAGAAAAAATATATTCGCCTTAAGAAACTTATTGCTGAAAATGTTATCATTTCAATTTTCCATCCTTCCATAAAGATGGCGAAATTCGATAATGCCTGGAGCAAGAGTGCCTTCAAGTAAAAATAAATATTGTTTTGTTGACTATGCCGCACTGATAGATTCTTTATTTTTATGAGTTGAATTGAGCACTTTTATGTGAAAGAACTCAAGAAAAGGAGTTCAAAAACCCCCTTAAAAACCTTGATTGGCAGTAGTAACCTTAGTGTAACATTTCATCATTTTGTAGTTTTATCATACAGCGAAGGTGAAATGTATGTAAAATGTATTACATGGATGGATGTACAATATAAGGTTTATGTGTTAAGTAAGTTGTAGAAATTATAAAGATGTAGAAAGGTGTTAAAATATTATTTTATACTGAGAAAGACAAAAATGATTACATATTATGGTCATTTTTCTTCAATCTCGAGTTAACCAATTCAAACGAGTAAGGTTGGGTAATTTTGCTAGATGTAAATAAATTGTGTTAATTTTAACACCGACATTGCTTACTCCACTAAACTCCATTCACCCTTACTGTTACACTACTGTATTTCAGAGGTGCGTAAAATCACCCCTACATGATTTTTTGCAATGTGTTTGATTCATGCGTGCACTAATTTTTAAAAAAAGATTATCTGAGCTGTAGGTATCTAACCTCGATTTCAAATTTCTTGAATGAATGCATTCAACGTTTTTTCTTATTCCCGAACAATTTTGTTAAAGTTGAGTTACCTAGTCAAATATATCGACAATCTTCTTACAGAGAAAGAATATCAAGATATGATCAATTTTATTCTGATGACGAGATATCTCGTCCATCGAGATCTGGGTCAGTTTTGCTAATGGCGAGATACCCCGTCGTGGCAGCCACCAGGGAGATGACTTCTAAATGAATAGAACTAGTTCATCGGTAGATTAATCAACTCTCTAATTGAGGAATTTAAATTTTGCTTGCACTTTAGATTTTTTTCACATTATTTGAAAGATTAAGTCTTTGAGAAAGCAGTACCTATACCATGCATCAAAGAAGATAACGAGCTAAATTTTTTTTTAAATTTCAAAGTGTCTGAAACTTAAATTAGCTCCTAAATTTATGACTGATCTAAGCAAGAACAAAACGTTTTTCTGCTCTAAGTTGCAAAAAAATAGTAATTAACAATTTTCGATACACCGTATCGCTGTAAAAAAGTCCTTTCTTTATGGCTTGTTTACTTTTTCGCTTAAGAGCCAAAAGGATGATGATGGTCTTTTTAGCTTCTTTCAGAAGAGTTTTTTACTCTCTAAGAGATCGGTATAAGATCCTCCGAGATTTCATTCTCGCTAAGTCTTCTTTGGAAAACGGAGGAATTCCCTAAGCAATAATTCGTCATTTAGTTACCGTTAATGGTTGGAAGAGGTCTAGCTAAATAATGTACACAGAAACGAACTCAGCTGAAATCGGAATGTATTACCTAGGCTTTCAGGCTTCCTGAAACAGCAGTGATCTTCAAGAGCATTCTATCTGCCACTGATATTTATGGTAATGTATTTAAAAAGCCACCTCAAGGTACACGATAACGTTTTCTGACTTAGATTTCCTCGGAGTGTGCAGGCCTGTTTTTTTTTGTTTCTTCAGCTTTATGTGGCCCAGGAGAGTTTTGAAATAAAATGTTTGAAAAAGTGAGATAAGGGCAACTAATAATCAGGCTATATTAAGCTATTATCATAGAAGTTATTTTTCAAATGGAAAATTACTCTTAAGTAACGATTATAACTTTATTAAAGTTGACGCTTTTTCACGATACTTCAAGATACGCGATGCACTTGCGATATTAATCTTAAACAGATGTCACTTTGAAATGTAATACTCTGTTAGGAAATCTGTTTTATTTTTAGGTTCATAAAGTTTACAACTTGTGGAATACCACGATATACTATAAACGATATACGTGGTAACGATATCACGATAATTTACCCCACACAAAACATTATGTTTCTGCAAGTAGATTATTTAAAGTATTAAAATGTAAAAATCAACGTTATAGATTGTTGAATCAGATTCACTGATAAGATATCGACTTGGATCTTTATACCTTTTATTAAAGGGAAAATTCTAAATTTTGCTTACAAAGCTTGCAATGTTAACATTGAATGATATATTACTTATATATTTAGCCTGGATCTAAAAATTTGTTTCTTCTGTTCTTAGTGTTCATCCATTTACAAAGAATATCTGCCATAAATTAATTATTTAAGCGTTTGTAGAGCTGCTATGGAAATGTATTAATTGTTGGAAACTTATTATTCGGATGTATTATGGCCGTAACAAATCTAATTTTACTTATCATAATAACCACTAAATTTCAGTACATTGCCGATAGAAATTCATAATAAGGAATTCTGAATTTATATGATAGTTGATCAACTCCAATTAGATTAAATGCCAAACATAATCAAAGCGGGGATACCACATTTTAAGGTAATCTGAACTGAAAGTCTTTGCCGTATTGTACATGCTAGTATATGTCTGAAGATTGTAGGCAAAACTAAGGCTAAACGCTAAGTATAAAGTACAATAGCTACAAAATAAGTATCTTGGCCGAAATTTTGCATTACTATAGCAAATATTATGTGACGGAATGACTAAAACAAGAGTATTAAGGTTTTTATTCTGGCAATGCTTTTAGATTAGCTAGACAATTATGACTATTCGGAAATATGTGCTATTTTCTCTTGTTTCTTTGTGCGTTAAGTCGGTGTAATGCCTAATCGAGTACAATAATGCTAAGATTCGTAACTGTCATACATTTAAAAACTTAAGGTCTCCTAAAAGCTATTGTTCAACTGTTAGATCAAAAGTATAAAATCTATTTTGATAGTTTTCATCCGATATATTTACTGATATGTAAAATACCGATTTACAACATGCACTTGATTCATGCTTTAGCTGCTGTATCATGCTTTATCTGTACATCCCATTGCTACTACCATCTTGTTACAAGTCGTTAGACTTAACTTTTGGAACTAATTATGCTGACTAACTAATTATGTTACTAATCTCTTAATTTCCATTAGGCTGCCCATTAGGGTGGTCACAAGGTATATGGGGAAATTTTTTTTTCGCTTAATCTTCTATGGCACCCCCCTAAAATTTGCCAATAGGCTGTAAACTGTGATTGGCAAAGTTTTAGCTCAACCTGATAATATTAACCCGTGCCTCATTGAGGTTAAAGTTAAGAAAAACAACGATTTTTAGCAAAAATTCGTAGTTTTTACTCCTTAAAATCTAAACTGTTCTTCCTAGAAACCTGATTCTTGTCTTATTTCATAGGACATTTTATTGACTTGAAGTTTGATCTCATCCACTTTTTTTGCTAAAACTTATAGAATGGTATTTTGCATTTTTCAGGTAAGATCGTAATGGATATCCTCAAAAGTGAATTTTCATTTCAAAGCCCTAAAAACATTACAATATTGAATTACATCTGCTGTCCAGATTTTGTTTTTGTATTTTTCCTTTTGTACATTAAAAAGGCTTTTGTTAGAGGTATTTTAAAAAATAAATTCAACAACATTCAATTTCAAAATGAAGATATTAGGGGATAAAGAAGAGGAAACAAGGAGTAAAAATGACAACAAATAGTGTTCAAATGTATTTTATTAATTAAATAGTTGAATTATACATCATTATATTATTGTTATTTAAATATACAAATTAATTGGTAATTAAAATTAAGGCGGTAATGTCTTAGATAGAGTGTAGCTTTTGAAGAGTCCGGAAAAATTTGTCTACATTAAGAGACAACTTGTAAAAGGAACTGCCGTTGTTTTTCGGCAAAGAGGAATCAAAGTCTTTAATTAATTTTACTCCTCTCTCACCAGTGTCATTAACAACCCTTAAACCGTTCACTATTTTTTTAGCTTTTAAATAATTTTGATTTTCACACCATATATCGGGATGAGTATTTAAAAAATCTGTATCAATTTAAAACCCTTAAAAAAATTTAGAATTCGAGAAGAAACAAAATAATTAACTTCTTTGTACAATAATTGAACCACTTGTGAGAGACTGAGTTTTGGTTTTACATCCCTATCATCACAATCATTTTCTACTTAGGACCTTAATTTTTCAACCATGCTCCTTTTGACAGTTTTTCCCAAAGTATCATCGAAAAATGAAAATGCAACTTGCTCCGAGTTCAGATAACACAAATGGTTTATTATTTCAGACAAGGCCTTGTCTGCAACCTATTTTATCAATTTTCCTGTATCTAACTAAAGATTTTAAAAATTGTAGGTCTAGTTTGGGGGCCAAAATGGGTTTGTGGGCATTGAACCATGCTTTTACATAAATATTGATTATAAATAAACAAATATCTGCAATACCTTTTCTCTCTAAATCAGTTAACGAAAATTGATCCCTGAAAACATACATTTTAAGCGAATAAATGGCAATTGCCATCCATCTGGCGTGATGAATAGCACCAGGTACTCTAAAAGTAATGACTTTTTGAGGAAGACGCCTTAAATGAATTAAGCAAAGTTTGATAAATTCTTTATAATCATCAATGGGCTGTCGGTTTTTTTAATTGTTCAAAAAGAAAACTTGAAATTTGATCTGGATAACTTATTTTATTTCTAATATTTTCATCTTCTATACCTGTTTGTAATCCTTCTTGTCTAGCTTAGACCACCCAGTCTGGAATTTTCGAAAAGTATCTGGCTGAGGACCAGTGGATGTGCCCATTTTGCAATAAAAAACTGCTTTGTAAGCAACTTCTAAAACATGGTGGCGACATGCTAAATTCAAAAGGTTTTTCTCTAATAACTGCTCTAGCAAAACGCAGGTTCCCCTAAGCCGACCAGTATTTACTGCCGTGGCATCAAAACACACTGCCTGGATTTTCCCAACTAACCCCCACTGCTCAACTGCTGATAATACAGCTTTTGCATTAATTATCCTCGTAGTATTTTCAAGGATTGAAACACCTATCAAATGTTCTTCATCGCCAATCAAAATCGCTGTCCGCTACACATTTTCTTCACTCAACAAATCTGGATGCAATTTCCCATCCCAGTGTACAACAGCTCCCTCTAAATCGGAATTTCTAAATCTATTTTTGATGAGATCAGTTGCGAAATCGGATGACACTTCTACCAAGAATTAAATTCTGTGGGTCATGACTTAATGCCTGAAAAGTGCTAAATACCACTCACAAGTTGTATCTGAAGTACTTTTACAAGTTGTATCTGAATGTAGTCACATTTTTCAAGACTCTTTAAGAGCTACAATATCTAAGACATTACCACCTTAATTTGTAATTACCACCTAATTTGTATGTTTAAATAGTAATGATGTATAATTCAGCAGTATAATTAGTAAATACAGTTGAACACTATTTGTTGTCATTTTTTCTCCTTGCTTCCTCTTCTTTACCCCTAATTCCTTCATTTTGAATTTGAATGTTGTTGGATTTATTTTTGAAAATACCTCTAACTAAAGCGTTTTTAATGTACAAAATGAAAAATATAAAAAGCAAAATCTGGAAAGCAGATGTAATTGAATATTTTAATGCTTTTAGTGCTTTGCAATGAAAATTCACTTTTGAGGATATCCACTACGATCTTACTTGAAAAAATGCAAAATACCATTCTATCAGTTTTAGCAAAAAAAAGTGAATGAGATCAAACTTCAAGTCAATAAAATTTCCTATGAAATAAGACAAGAATCAGGTTTCTAGGACGAATAGTTTCGATATTAAGAAGTAAAAACTACGAATTTTTGCTAAAAATCGTTGTTTTTCTTAACTTTAACCTCAATGAGGCACGGGTTAATATTATCAGAATGAGTTAAAACTTTGCCAATCACATTTTCTAGCCTATTGGCAACTTTTAGGAGGGTGCCCCGGTAGAAATTCGAAAATTTATTTTTTGTGACCACTCTACTGCCCATTCAACTGATAAATCCTTTTGAGAAGAGATAATCGGAGAAGCTCTGGTGTGTTGTGCCCTTTTATGCTTATCATTTAATCCTGAATTTAAACGATAGGAAACAATCAACCTCTATTTAACGAAGTCACAAGATATAGTCACAGAAATTAGGTAAATAACAAATATATTAAAAAGTGTTTCCACACGAATGATTTTACGACACTGAAATATGTAAAACACGCCGACCAACTTGTCTAGTGGTTAAGGTGTTGGCATCTGGATCGGTAGGTTCATGGTTCGAATCCGGGGTCAGGGCATAGATGTAAATTGTGCAGTCCTTTTTAGGGGCAATGATGGTCCTCCCATTGGGTGCTCCTACACAAGTAGCCATCACTTCCGGCCTTGCAGTGGCCAATGATTGAGTTCATATGTGCCTGCCATTGGAAAAAAATATGTAATACTGTATCATTCTAAAAGTTTTTGTTACACAAATTTAAATAAATCTATAATTTTACAATTCTTGATTTTATAGGATATAAAAGATAAATTTCTGTTGTTCATTGTAATTCCATCGATTTTGGGTTGAAACTGGTTTTAAACCTAAAATAAATATTGGAGACCTTTATTGCGTTTTTTCCGAATTAAACTCTCAACTTTTTTTAATACAAAACTAATACGAATGGCTTTGATAAGACGATTCATTGTTCAACATTGTAGCGTGACCTCGAGTAAAAAGAGGCAACTTTTGATGAAGCAACCAACTCAATGATCAGAACAAAAATACACTAATCTACAATAATGGACAGAACAGCAATATGTGATGGTATAAGGGAAATAATAAATGCTTTACTAGGGCGATGGTCATATGGTCCCCCACGTGCAGCAATTACACATGCAATCTTTCTGGGCATGCTTTCAACAAGGTTTTGATACACAGCTATGATTATTTGTGTCCATTCCTGCTGCAAGAATGTCGCCAGCTCATCTGTAGATTCCGAACGTGGTTCCCTGGTCCGTAAGCGTCCCACAAATGTTCTATGGGGTTTAGGTTGGAACTCTGAGAAGGCCAGGGAAAACGTTTTACATATATATCTTGACACCACTGCTTGACAGAGGCTGCAACATGACATGGAATGGTGTCGTCCTGGAAGTAAGATTCGTGTACGACACCACCACACACACCCATCTTGACAACAATATCTTCTTATCAATATAACAATATCTTCAGTCCTGCAAGAAACTGTGGAAAGTATGCCTTGACGTGTTGAAGCTGTAATACAAGCGAACGGAGGACTTACCCGTTACTAAATAGAATAATAAAGCACTTTTTCTGAAAAACATGCAGCGTTATAATACTTTTGTCCATGTAGTATTTTACTTGATGCTGTGTTTTGCCCAGCTTGGCCATATGTGGCCCCAAACGCCAAAAAAGCCGACCAACCATTTTACCCACAACCCGCCTATAGAGAGGTCACGCATTTCTTCAAGACATGCCTTATCTTGGATTCGATCCAGCATCCTGAGCCCTAGACCAATTGGTCGGGGAAAAATCATATAGAAAGCAGAATTTTTTTTAAAACGGACTTTTCATTCAAGACAGCTTTGAAAATAGTTCATAAATCACTTACATTTCCTCACGTAGGTTTGAATCTGAATCTGAATGAATCCAGTTCTTTTGAATGTTTCATACAACACCCAATGCATACCGAAATGAATACTTTCCATCCAACAAAACACTCTGAAACTTCGAGTCCATAGCGACTGGAGGCCTATCATTAGTCACACAGTCTAATCCTATGGGGGTGTAGCAGCAAGGAAAGTGATGAACAAAGTGCATGTCAAAGGCATTAATTTTTCTATGGAGCACCATTCATCTTTACAACTTTTTTCTTTGTTTCCTTCGGACAGGATCTGAAGATATTGGAAGGCTTGAGATAAAGTGATTTTGAATGAACATAGATTTCAGATATTTGTTACTGAGGAATATTCTGCCAGGGAGAGTTAAATGAAGACCTTGATAGATTGAGGTAGGGTATGGAAGATGATAAATCATTTTGAGTTCAAATTTGCATGAGTTCTAACGAGGTGCTTGTTTCCGATACCTGTGTGCAAATTAAAGGGAAAGAGATAAAACGAGATAGAAATCTCTCTTGGTGATGAAATGTAATGCCGAAAAAGGGATTTAATATGGATGATAAAATAAAAAGAAATGTTTTATGTGAATATCAATGTATCATTGTCATGCAATTATTAAAGAGTAAGCTTAAAAAAATACAATTAAAAATATGTGTAATTTTTAGAAGTTCATGGTAGGTTTCTTAAAAGGAAGGTAATTCGCTCCCCATTTTTTATTAGGATTTATGAAGTTGTACTAATAAATTTATAAAAGCCCATTTTTTAAGAGTATCAATACCAACTATTTCAACAAAGGTTTGGACAGTGTGGTGTAAGTACACATACACACACGCACACGCTCAAACACACAGGTGTTTACCTAGTCAAAATTACGAGGTGTCCTCGGATCTTTTTCTTCACGATTGATTCCGAATTGACACAGATAGAACGTTATGCTGCTCCACTGCGATGTTAACCGAACTACCTGTTGACCTTCAATGAAGCTCAAAATTTTCTCTGTAGCAAAATTGTGTGACATTTGTTTCATATTTCGTTGCTCAGAAATTAGCAAAAAAAAAAAAAAGACGCAAGAAAGCTAAGAGAGTTAGACTACTAAATACTAGTTTACACCTTTTCGAATACCCTCTCTGCTTTCAAATTCGTCAAACCAATGAGTAACGAGAATTGGAATAATTGACAAGTTCGCCGTTCATTGGTCGACGAATACGAATTCAGAGAGCGGGTCCTGGCAATCGCACAAAGTGTAAATGAGCCTTTAGAAAGGGAATGATTTTCACATGAAAGATAATGACATTCAAAACTTAGGAGCACTATTACTTTTAGTGGTTACAACCTCAAAATTTAACGAAACAGTTGGTAGTATTTGCATCACAGCGGACATTTTGATATAGGTCGACATTTTAATTAACGTCCCAATGGAGCTACACAACCGGATATTGTAGACGGTCCGGGAAAAAAACCCGAAAGGAAAGATCCAAGCACAACACATGCAATTTAGAACCATGGTCAGATGTCGAGATCACATTTGAGCTGGCATCCCATACTACAAACTACCGCACCACGCCAAAGTGAGGACATTTTAGGCCACGACAGTTTTACGTTCACCAGTCTCTTTTGTACGCGGCGGTCTTTGGTTGGATTTGAACTAACTACCCTCCGGTTGCTAATCTGTTACTCCCTCAAAAGTTGGTGCATACTTAAACTTCGTAATTATGACGAGAAAAGTAATGGATTATGCTGAGGCAGGGACTCATACCAAACAACCTCTGTGTACGTGAGGCTGGAGGGAAGAATAGGACAGTACCTGACATTAGAATTCAAAATTTCGAAACTACAAAGACTTTTCTAAAAGAGGCAAACTATACTAAAATTAAAGTTAATACAAAAACAGTTAGGACGCCAGCAGACCCTACAAGCCCTCATGTTAAATGTACTATTAAAAGGATGTTTTATCAGGATTATCAAGGATGAATTACTCATGTCAAATGTATGATATTATTAAATTTATTATCAGACGTCTGGTCACGGGGTTGACCACGGTTAACAACGGGGCTACATCGGTTTCCCTTGGTGGGTCCACCATAGAGGAGATATAATAGTAGAATGATCTATGGCAACCTTTTTATGTCAGCATGATCATATGACCAAAATCAGTAGTCACGTGACTCCTCTCTTCGCGCATATTGTTTGCGCATTTCTTCATCCCTAGCAAGTAGCAAATGCATTGAATACTCAAGTTAAAATGGATCTACAGAGCTGCGTATATGGATGTAATTCCAAATTTATTAAAGGTGGAAACATTACATTTCACAGGTGAGCGAAAAACATTTCTTACATATTTGTATTTTTCAATACTTTCTACAGGTTGTCCTAAAACTTCCCGTACTCCAACTTAAAAAAAAGTGTTGCCCGTGTTTTTTTTTAATTATAGAATTTTATCGTCTGCTTATATTTTTATCGACGCTTTAATTTTTATCGTTTGATTTTCTTCGCACTCAAGTTGTACGATAATAAAGTTCCAAGTCATTTTGTTCTTCATTGCAAAATAAATTTATCACGCATTCAGAGAATTTCGCTGTTTGAGGCTTATTCATCAACGCCATCTTAAATTTGGCGATTTTGTTTGAAAAATCGCCAAGGGCGACCATACAGTCAACGATAACAAAAATGTAAGTTCATATTTTTTTCTACGTCATGTTAAAAGTACTTTTCACCATTAGCATAAAAATAATTGTTTTAAAGTTTGTTGATTTTGTATAATAAATTCATAAATCGTCAGTAGATTAACTTTTAGGACACCCTGTAGTATGATAAAAATGGATATTCTAACTTAGAAATTAATAAATACAACCTGCGGACATTTCCCGTTCTATGAAAAGATTTCATACATTTGCAATCAGTATGCATCTAAAATAATGTTTGAAACAATATAACGGGTGGAGTGTGTTTCTAATTGTAAATTGAAATTTATACTGTATTAAAATATTAAAAATAGTTAACTGAAATGTAAAAACTTGTGCGAAATCGTTCTATGTCTTGGCGATTATGTTTTGGCACATCTAAGAGTACTATATTCTTTCGTGTCTCACGATAAAAATGTTATGAATTTGGTAACATCAATTTAAGTACATCACATAAATTATTTTTCTTGCTGAGAATAATTGTTTTGTATCCACCTATCTGTGCAAACAGAAATTACATAAGAATAATATTTAAAATAAAAGATAACGTTTGAAACTTCTAATTATATATTAAATAAAATAAATTTGTTAGAAATAGGATTAAAGCGTTTTCTAAGTCGTATTATAATTGTGAACTTGTATTTATGATTTTTTTAGAACTATATAAGTAAAACAATTTATATTTACTTGTAATAAGAACTTGTAAAGATGTGCACCTGCTGAAAATTCATTTATTCAGTTCTTATGTATTTAAAATTTTTATTTTGTTCCATTTATTAGTTTTCCCAAAGATGAAGAAAGAAGAAAATCGTTTTAATTAATTAATCGAAGAATTTTGTTTCTGTCTTTCAGTTCATTTAAAATGTGATGAATGCGTCAATAAATTTCATTCGTTTACTGTTTCTTATTTATCTTTTGTATTTATTAAATATTGATTTCACACACAATAAGTAACAAAAATTCAATATAAAATCTCTACCAAACTTTTGTACATGCTTAAAAGCATAAAAATTGTCAAGAGTTATTTACATCATCACTTTGATGAATTCATATATGGACACACAGTTGCAACTTAATTAGGTTTTGAACCAGAAATCTAAAATTGCAAAACAGCTAACAACAAGGGTATAGTTTAAAATAGTTTCCTTCTATCTTAAAGACTATATGTATAACTTTTCTTGTTAATATTTTTATGCGTAACTCCTTAATTATTATTTTATGCATCAGTAAAATATTTATTCATGCAGTCATTTCCAAACATGGGCATTTATATTTCAATTTATTCCAACTCATGCTAACCTCGTTACATTAAAAGAAGTTTAAATTATTTTCTGAAATGAAATCATTGAGATAATTTCGTCACACTTAATACAGTTTTTGAAGAAATATGTATAAAATATTGTATTAATTAAAGAATGCCGGGTTTAGAACATCTATCTTATACCAAATTTTAATCTGAACTCTTGACCTGAGAGCAATCTATTGACTACAATTTATTTATCTCACGCGTACTGTTTTGTTCGTATATGTGTTGGTTAACCTTAATCCCAATGAGAACTTCAGTTAATTATAAAAAAGCTAAAATAACTAAAAACATATTATTAATATGAATAAAAAATATTCAGCAGTGTAATAGTATATATTCATTTGCAGAATACAGTTGAATTCAATACAGTTGAAGAACTATGTATAAAATAAGGAATTAATCTATTGACTGCAATTTATTTATCTTAAGTGTACTGGTTAACGCGTTAATTCCAATGAGAACTTAATTCTATAATAAAACTAAAAACATTAAAAAGTGATACGAATTCAGAAGTGAAAAAGTAAATATTCATTTGCATTGCCCAAAAATGTTAAAATGTAACTCAAATTCCAGAAATACTCAGTATTATTATCATCGAATCGATAACTTTTTATAAGAAAATGTCGCCAAAAGGCCAAATCAACCAACCATGTTGAAATTTCGTGGAGCAGTCACATGACTACTGACAACATGTTGCGGACGCTTTGCGAAGCTCTTCTCAATAGCGATGGTCAGACTACTTATATTAGAAGTCTATGGGGCCCACAACACTTATCGTGGGTGACTAGTAAACCCTTTAACCTAACAACAATAGGGAGGTGAGGGGGTCACTTATGGTGACCAATAAACCCAACCTTATATTAAGTGTGGCAACACAGTCAAGACTCACTCAGCGGTGGTCATACAGTCTAATAACGCCCGAAATGGCTCCAATAAAATATCTCGTCCATCAAGATTTGGCATATTTTGCTGACAAGAAAATCAAGCTATATTCTTGAAGACAAGATATCTTGTCACAATATATCATATATTTTTTTATGAAGAGGAGATTAAGATCTGGTCAGATTTCTGCTAATGACGAGATATTCTTATCCATCACTATCTGGTCAATTTTCTACCATAGACGAGATATTCATGTCCATCAAAATCTGGCTAGTTTTCTACTAATTGAGAGATATTCTTGTCCATCACGATCTGGCCAATTTTCTACTATAGACGAGATATTTTTGTCCATCAAGATCTGGCTATTTTTCTACTGATGACGAGGTATTCTCGTCCATCACGATATGGCCAATTTTCTACCATGGACAAGATATTCTTGTCCATCAAAATCTGGTCAATTTTCTGCTACAGACGAGATATTTTTGTCCATCAAAATCTGGCTAATTTTCCACTAAATGCGAGATATTCTTGTCCATCACGATCTGTATAATTTTCTACAATAGACGAGATAGTCTTGTCCATTAAAATCTGGCTATTTTTCTACTGATGACGAGATATTCTCGTACATCAAGATTTGGTCAATTTTCTACTACAGACGAGATATTTTTGTCCAACAAAATCTGGCTAGTTTTCTACTAAATGCGAGATATTCTATTCCATCACGATCTGGCCATTTTTTTTACTATAGAAGAGATATTCTTGTCCAATAAAATATGGCTATTTTTCTACTGATGACGAGATATTTTCGTCCATCACGATATGGCCAATATTCTACCATAGACGAGATATTCTTGTCCATTAAAATCTGGCTAGTTTTCTACTAATTACGAGATATTCTCGTCCATCAAGATCTGGTTAATTTTCTACTACAGACGAGATATTCTTGTCCATCGAAATCTGGCTAGTTTTCTACTGATGATGAGATATTTTCGTCCATCACGATCTGGTACATTTTCTACCATAGACGAGATATTTTTGTCCATCAATATCGAGCTATTTTTCTACTACTGACGAGATATTCTTGTCCATCACGATCTGGCCAATTTTCTACTATAGACGAGATATTATTGTCCATCAAGATCTGGCTATTTTTATACTGATGACGAGATATTCTCGTCCATTATGATATGGCCAACTTTCTACCATGGACGAGATATTCTTGTCCATCAAAATCTGGCTAGTTTTCTACTAAAGACGAGATATTCTCTTCCATCCCAATCTGGTCCATTTTCTACCAAAGACGAGATATTCTTGTGCATCAAAATCCAGCTAGTTTTCTACTAATGACGAGATACTCTCGTTCATCAAGATCTGGTCAATTTTCTACTACAGACGAGATATTTTTGTCCATCAAAATCTGGCTAGGTTTCTTCTAATTGCGAGACATTCTTGTCCATCCCCATGTTGCTAATTTTCTACTATAGACGAGATATTCTCGTCCATCACGATATGGTAAATTTTCTACCATAGACGAGATATTCTTGTCCATCAAAATATGGCTAGTTTTCTACTAATGACGAGATATTCTCGTCAATCAATATTTGGTCAATTTTCTACTACAGACGAGATATTTTTTCCATCAAAATCTGGCTAGTTTTCTACTAATGACGAGATATTCTAGTCCATCAAGATGGGGTTAATTTTCTACTACAGACGAGATATTTTCGCCCATAAAATCTGTCTAGTTTTCTACTAATTGCGATATATTCTCGTCCATCAAGATCTGGTCAATTTTCTACTATAGAAGAGATATTCTTGTCCAATAAAATATGGCTATTTTTCTACTGACGACGAGATATTTTCGTAAATCACGATATGGCCAATTTTCTACCATAGACCAGATATTCATGTCCATCAAAATCTGGCTAGTTTTCTACTGATGAAGAGATATTCTCGTTCATCACGATATGGCCAATTTTCTACCATGGACGAGATATTCTTGTCCATCAAAATCTGGTCAATTTTCTACAACAGACGAGATATTTTTGTCCATCAAAATCTGGCTAGTTTTCCACTAAATGCGAGATATTCTTGTCCATCACGATCTGTCTAATTTTCTACAATAGACGAGATAGTCTTGTCCATTAAAATCTGGCTAATTTTCTACTGATGACGAGATATTCTCGTTCATCAAGATTTGGTAAATTTTCTACTACAGACGAGATATTTTTGTCCAACAAAATCTGGCTAGTTTTCTACTAAATGCGAGATATTCTATTCCATCACGATCTGGCCAATTTTTTTACTATAGAAGAGATATTCTTGTCCAATAAAATATGGCTATTTTTCTACTGATGACGAGATATTTTCGTGCCTCACGATATGGCCAATTTTCTACCATAGACGAGATATTCTTGTCCATTAAAATCTGGCTAGTTTTCTACTAAATACGAGATATTCTAGTCCATCAAGATCTGGTTAATTTTCTACTGCAGACGAGATATTCTTGTCCATCGAAATCTGGCTAGTTTTCTACTGATGATGAGATATTTTCGTCCATTACGATCTGGTCCATTTTCTACCATAGACGAGATATTTTTGTCCATCAAAATCGAGTTATTTTTCTACTACTGACGAGATATTCTTGTCCATCACGATCTGGCCAATTTTCTACTATAGACGAGATATTATTGTCCATCAAGATCTGGCTATTTTTATACTGATGACGAGATATTCTCGTCCATTATGATATGGCCAACTTTCTACCATGGACGAGATATTCTTGTCCATCAAAATCTGGCTAGTTTTCTACTAAAGACGAGATATTCTCTACCATCCCAATCTGGTCCATTTTCTACCAAAGACGAGATATTCTTGTGCATCAAAATCCAGCTAGTTTTCTACTAATGAAGAGATACTCTCGTTCATCAAGATCTGGTCAATTTTCTACTACAGACGAGATATTTTCGCCCTTCAAAATCTGGCTAGTTTTCTACTAATTGCAAGATATTCTTGTCCAACCCCATGTTGCCAATTTTCTACTATAGACGAGATATTCTTGTCCATCACGATATGGCCAATTTTCTACCATAGACGAGATATTCTTGTCCATCAAAATATGGCTAGTTTTCTACGAATGACGAGATATTCTCGTCTATCAAGATTTGGTCAATTTTCTACTACAGAAGAGATATTTTTTCCATCAAAATCTGGCTAGTTTTCTACTAATGACGAGATATTCTCGTCCATCAAGATCTGGTTAATTTTCTACTACAGACGAGATATTCTTGTCCATCGAAATCTGGCTAGTTTTCTACTGATGATATTTTCGTCCATCACGATCTGGTCCATTTTCTACCATAGACGAGATATTTTTGTACATCAAAATCGAGCTATTTTTCTACTACTGACGAGATATTCTTGTCCATCACGATCTGGCCAATTTTCTACTATAGACGAGATATTATTGTCCATCAAGATCTGGCTATTTTTATACTGATGACGAGATATTCTCGTCCATTATGATATGGCCAACTTTCTACCATGGACGAGATATTCTTGTCCATCAAAATCTGGCTAGTTTTCTACTAAAGACGAGATATTCTCTTCCATCCCAATCTGGTCCATTTTCTACCAAAGACGAGATATTCTTGTGCATCAAAATCCAGCTAGTTTTCTACTAATGACGAGATACTCTCGTTCATCAAGATCTGGTCAATTTTCTACTACAGACGAGATATTTTCGCCCTTCAAAATCTGGCTAGTTTTCTACTAATTGCAAGATATTCTTGTCCAACCCCATGTTGCCAATTTTCTACTATAGACGAGATATTCTTGTCCATCACGATATGGCCAATTTTCTACCATAGACGAGATATTCTTGTCCATCAAAATATGGCTAGTTTTCTACGAATGACGAGATATTCTCGTCTATCAAGATTTGGTCAATTTTCTACTACAGAAGAGGTATTTTTCCCATCAAAATCTGGCTAGTTTTCTACTAATGACGAGATTTTCTCGTCCATCAAGATGGGGTCAATTTTCTACTACAGACGAGATGTTTTCGCCCATAAAATCTGGC
The DNA here is from genome assembly GCA_947359465.1 of Metellina segmentata. Taxonomy (NCBI): domain Eukaryota; kingdom Metazoa; phylum Arthropoda; class Arachnida; order Araneae; family Tetragnathidae; genus Metellina; species Metellina segmentata. The sequence continues at coordinate 76,019,464 of OX375873.1, read as the reverse complement.
TAGTTTTCTACTAATTGCGAGATATTCTCGTCCATCAAGATCTGGTAAATTTTCTACTATAGATGAGATATTCTTGGCCAATAAAATCTGGCTATTTTTCTACTGATGACGAGATATTCTCGTAAATCACGATATGGCCAATTTTCTACCAAAGACGAGATATTCTTGTCCATCAAAATCTGGCTAGTTTTCTACTAAATGCGAGATATTCTATTCCATCACGATCTGGCCAATTTTTTTACTATAGAAGAGATATTCTTGTCCAATAAAATATGGCTATTTTTCTACTGATGACGAGATATTTTCGTGCATCACGATATGGCCAATTTTCTACCATAGACGAGATATTCTTGTCCATTAAAATCTGGCTAGTTTTCTACTAATTACGAGATATTCTAGTCCATCAAGATCTGGTTAATTTTCTACTGCAGACGAGATATTCTTGTCCATCGAAATCTGGCTAGTTTTCTACTGATGATGAGATATTTTCGTCCATCACGATCTGGTCCATTTTCTACCATAGACGAGATATTTTTGTCCATCAAAATCGAGTTATTTTTCTACTACTGACGAGATATTCTTGTCCATCACGATCAGGCCAATTTTCTACTATAGACGAGATATTATTGTCCATCAAGATCTGGCTATTTTTATACTGATGACGAGATATTCTCGTCCATTATGATATGGCCAACTTTCTACCATGGACGAGATATTCTTGTCCATCAAAATCTGGCTAGTTTTCTACTAAAGACGAGATATTCTCTTCCATCCCAATCTGGTCCATTTTCTACCAAAGACGAGATATTCTTGTGCATCAAAATCCAGCTAGTTTTCTACTAATGACGAGATACTCTCGTTCATCAAGATCTGGTCAATTTTCTACTACAGACGAGATATTTTCGCCCTTCAAAATCTGGCTAGTTTTCTACTAATTGCAAGATATTCTTGTCCAACCCCATGTTGCCAATTTTCTACTATAGACGAGATATTCTTGTCCATCACGATATGGCCAATTTTCTACCATAGACGAGATATTCTTGTCCATCAAAATATGGCTAGTTTTCTACGAATGACGAGATATTCTCGTCTATCAAGATTTGGTCAATTTTCTACTACAGAAGAGATATTTTTTTCCATCAAAATCTGGCTAGTTTTCTACTAATGACGAGATATTCTCGTCCATCAAGATCTGGTTAATTTTCTACTACAGACGAGATATTCTTGTCCATCGAAATCTGGCTAGTTTTCTACTGATGATATTTTCGTCCATCACGATCTGGTCCATTTTCTACCATAGACGAGATATTTTTGTACATCAAAATCGAGCTATTTTTCTACTACTGACGAGATATTCTTGTCCATCACGATCTGGCCAATTTTGTACTATAGACGAGATATTATTGGCCATCAAGATCTGGCTATTTTTATACTGATGACGAGATATTCTCGTCCATTATGATATGGCCAACTTTCTACCATGGACGAGATATTCTTGTACATCAAAATCTGGCTAGTTTTCTACTAAAGACGAGATATTCTCTTCCATCCCAATCTGGTCCATTTTCTACCAAAGACGAGATATTCTTGTGCATCAAAATCCAGCTAGTTTTCTACTAATGACGAGATACTCTCGTTCATCAAGATCTGGTCAATTTTCTACTACAGACGAGATATTTTCGCCCTTCAAAATCTGGCTAGTTTTCTACTAATTGCAAGATATTCTTGTCCAACCCCATGTTGCCAATTTTCTACTATAGACGATATATTCTTGTCCATCACGATATGGCCAATTTTCTACCATAGACGAGATATTCTTGTCCATCAAAATATGGCTAGTTTTCTACGAATGACGAGATATTCTCGTCTATCAAGATTTGGTCAATTTTCTACTACAGAAGAGGTATTTTTTCCATCAAAATCTGGCTAGTTTTCTACTAATGACGAGATTTTCTCGTCCATCAAGATGGGGTCAATTTTCTACTACAGACGAGATATTTTCGCCCATAAAATCTGGCTAGTTTTCTACTAATTGCGAGATATTCTCGTCCATCAAGATCTGGTAAATTTTCTACTATAGATGAGATATTCTTGGCCAATAAAATCTGGCTATTTTTCTACTGATGACGAGATATTTTCGTAAATCACGATATGGCCAATTTTCTACCAAAGACGAGATATTCTTGTCCATTAAAATCTGGCTAGTTTTCTACTGATGAAGAGATATTCTCGTTCATCACGATATGGCCAATTTTCTACCATAGACGAGATATTCTTGTCCATCAAAATCTGGCTAGTTTTCTACTAATTGAGAGATATTCTTGTCCATCACGATCTGGCCAATTTTCTACTATAGACGAGATATTCTTGTTCATCAAAATCTTGCTCTTTTTCTACTGATGACGAGATATTCTCGTCCATCACGATATGGCAAATTTTCTACCTTGGACGAGATATTCTTGTCCATCAAAATATGGCTAGTTTTCTACTAATTGCGAGATATTCTTGTCCATCACGATCTGGCGAATTTTCTACTATAGACGAGATTTTGTTGTGCATGAAGCTCTGGCTAATTTTCTACTAATGACGAGATGGTCCCGTCCATCAAGTGCTGTTCAGTTTTCTAGAAATGACGCGATATTCTCGTTCATCAAGTTCTGGCCACCTTTATTATTGGCAACATACCTTATCGAGACAACAATCAGAAGGGTTACAGGCCACCTCTTCTTGTGATTTAAATTTTCACAATAATATTTCTGTCTGTCACCCTTTTGGAGCGTTAGCACTCCAGTTCGGACTTTAGTTTACTGTTCGCATCTGTTCTTGTTACAATTTGTTTTTTCTTTAGTTTCGTCAACTCTTGACGAACTAGTTTACAGCAAAGAAGTAGCTGAAAAGTATACTGTTTTTTCAAGTTTTGTACGACAGTCTTATAGGTAAAAAAAGTTCATGCATGAGCAGTGAATAACGAATACAAAATTGTTTCCTAATGTATCCCCCCCCCCAGTTATTTTTTTGATACTAATAATTTGAATATTCGTTTTTGCATTGTATGCATTATACAAATGTTAGCATTAAAAGTTCGCTATCTCTCTCATTTATCTAATCACATAACAATCTAATTAATTCAAGTCCCATTACCCTTATTTGTTATTAAATCTTGTTTAAAAGAATTATGGAAATAAAAATTTCAGAATTTGTTGGAAGTGTATTTTTAGTCGCTGCCAAGACCAGACAATAAAAAAAATTTCCTCTGTAATGAGTTCTCCGGAAACAATAAGTAAGATTTATTGGCACAATTTCCAGAGTTAAAGTTAAAAATATATAATTTTAATGGAATTGGGGTTATGGATTAAAACTTAATTACACATCGCTGTTATCATTTTACGATTAATTATACAACGTACGACATTGAAATCAGATTTAAAAATCGTATTGTCCATCCAAAAGGATTTAAATTAAAAATAATTAAAAATGCACCATTCTTTATTTTAAGAACATAAAATAAAATAAAAGTTGATGCATTATAGTTAATAGCAGTGCAGTTCAATTAATATCGTTGCATATTCATGCAAGATTTACATTGACTTCTCTTATTTCATTTTGTGGTTCAAGACTTACGTGGGTAGTAAAATTCATTTTTGAAAACCACTTTTATAACGATAGTTATTTGTCTTAGAGCCACCCACTCATCGCTATTGGATTCATATTTGAGAACTCTGCTGTCCATCTCCATTTACTGGTTACATTATCTGCAGGAAATGATTCTTATTAACGCATTAACTCATAGCTATTAGATTCATAGTTGAGTACCTTGCTGCCCAGTTTAATGTTATTGTTGATATTCTCTGCAGATGTTCTTCAATTAGGTGATAGAAACTGCGTGAGTTTAACTAACGTTACACTTTTAGTAGAGTGTGTGTTTAGTTACACAGGTAGGTATATATACAATTCACTTCGACCTGGAATAACACAACGGGCTATTAGAAACGGTCCGGAATAAAACCCGAAGAGAAAGATCAAAGAACAACACCATGTAATTTTGAACCACAGTCAGATGACGAGGTCACACCTGAATACCCTTAGTACATGCACGGAATATTTGGTTGGATTAAAACTCGCAATCCTCCTGTTGCTAGTCCGAGACTCTTCCAACCTAGCTACGGAGGCCCTTAACGCCACACTGGAGTAAAAGCAAAGGGGTATCGACGATGGTCTGCGATCAATCTCGAAAGGAAATATGCGAGGACGCTTCGTGATTTTTTACTACGGTTAAATGACGATGTCAGTATTTAAGCACATGTTACTGAAGGTTCCAATCTTCCACGTAATGAAATTTGAGGTCACGACATTGTCAACGAGCACTAACCCTACTTATACGACTGTCTTTGGTTGTATCGAGTTTTGAACTCTCAATCGCCCGGTTGCTAATTCGCGTCTCTTCCAACTGGAATAGTCACCTGACCGTGGTTCAAAATTACGAGGTGTTGTCCTCGGATCTTTCCCTTAAGGGACTGATACCGGACCGTCGTCAATAGCCCGTTGTATTGCTCTAGTACAACGTTAACTAAAATTACCATTACCATCCAACTGGAATAACACAGCCTTCTTCAATTAGATTCTGTGCGAACGTGTAAATTTCTGTTTTTGAATGCAAACCCTAAACTTCCAAGGAACTCAAGATTTGTTATGAAAGGTTTCAGTGTGTGTTTATTTTGTTTTCTACTTATCCAGGATTTGATTTATCTCTATTGGATACAAATTTTAATACGTTTGTACCATGCCCCATGTTACTGGTTATATTATCAGGAGGAATGATACTTCAGTTAAGTTCTGTGAGAAAGTGTGCTGTTTTTAAGAATGTAAACTCCAAGTTCCAACTAAACCTGTGTAACATTTTTGTATGAGAAGTTGCAGCGTATATTTTATTTCCGCATCTCTAAATATTAACGTTGCTTCTACTGAAGATGGGGAAATCAATGACTTAGTACTTTTTAATAATATTAAGTACATAATAGTTGCTACGTTTAGTAGAAGTACTGGAATAATCAATATTTAGCCTGAAATACAACGCCAAATATATTTCGTTATTGAATTAGAGTTTGTTTTTTATTTTTCTGATTCCAGTTTACAAGACAAATTATTCCTTTTCGCAGGGAAGAATCTGGAAGTACTGGAAGAATCAATATTTAATCTGAAATACAATGCTAATTATATTTAGCTATTGAATTAGAGTTTGCTTTTGATTTTTCTGATTCCAGTTTACAAGACAAATTATCCCTTTTCGCAGGGAAGAACGAGATAAAACTTTCTGTTGCGCTTTTAGATGTGTATTAAAACTTTCTCTTTGGATGTTGGTAGCTGTTTAAGAGGTTGCCGAAGATGTTCTCTTCTGCGAAATTTGAATTCAAGACTGATTTAATACTTTAGATTATTTTACTTTACAGAAACCCCAACGTTTTGGATGTTCTTTCAAACATTTAATTTCTGATAAATGCTATGTGGTCGAGTGGCTAAATTCTTCGCTATTAAGAAACAGGTAGAAGAAAGTGCTCCGTTCTGGTATCGAATCTAGTATGTGCCGAAGTCGAGTTGGACGCTTGAAGTTTCCTGGTATTTTCAAGACGAAACGAAATGCAAGTCAGCTCCCCTTAAGTCCTTTATGGCATAGTAAGTTATGGCTTCCCGGTTCGCGTGATGTGACAGAACCTCGCATTGTAACCCCCTGGAGAGACTAAAACTATTATATTCATTCTCTCTAACTAATGCATGAAGGAAAATAATCTAATAACTTAGAATTAGAAAAAATGGTGCTGATAAGTAATAGCACAAAACTACTCTTTGAAATTGTGAGAAAATGGTATTGCAACTTGAGGTAGGAGTTAGCAGTATTTATAGAACGTCCGTATTTTTGCACATCCGACACTATCTAATACCTGGAAGCATGTAGATGTCACTTTAACCCTCCAAGTGGTTTTTACGAGATATCTCGTTCTTCAAAATCTAATCAATTTTTCTAATGAAGAGACTTTTCATCATCAATACATTGTTTAATTTTTGATGATGACGAGAACCCTTCAGTTTTTGATTGTGACGAGGTCAAGGGTCAGTTTTATTAGTCAGTTATCTTAGTTCCTGACCTCTTGTTAACTTTTAAGTTGTATATATGAACATTGATAAAATTTTCTGTACAGGTTTATGTAGCATTAAATAAATATATTAAAGATAAAAATTTAGATTTAAGGGGACCGGGAATTTTATACCTTTAGGAAATAAAAGCTAGAAAGGCATTGATTATTTCGAGCAGCAATTAAAAAATTTAATGGATTTAATATTAATACCTCCAACGAAAATATTTGATTGAAGATATTAGGGTAAGGACAAAAGCCCTATCTCTTTTCCAAAACCTATTCCTGTTTACTTCCAAGGCTCAATTAAAAGAACTTTATTATTATTTTAATATTAATCCTTAACATAAATATTTGATCTAAGAGATCAAGACAGCGATAAAAAGCCTATTCCAGCTTCTCGATGAATTAAAATCGAAACATTCTATCTTCTTTGTGCTCCCCATTAGCCCCCAAATTTTCACTCTTGGAAGCAAAGCCATTTGCGTAACCTCCAAACTTCCTTTATTGGCTGGGTAAAATAGCGCTCCCCTCTGTCAACGAGCGTTCCCAACGTTGTAAAAATGGGGGTAATCTCAACACAAAGGAGGAAACCCTTTGTCTTCTTTTACAACTTTATCAAACAATGCGCATTCTGATAAATCGCCACCTTCAGAATCCCGTTCTCTGCCTAATCAGTATTCTAATAAGTCATCCCGATCACCAGTCCATTGAAAAGACCGCTCTTTTCTTGCCCTATGCTATTTGCAGGTAACGATTTCCATTCTGTACTAAGTTTCTCTGGGGGTGTCCTCAACGGACATTAAAGTATTTTACGACCTGGTTGGAATGGAAGACGTCCTTCATTTCCATGTTACTGCCATCCAATAAACGCGGGTGTGATTGGACGACAGGTTAATTGATTTTTCGGCTATCACAGGTCCTCGACTGTCTTCAATTAACTGGCGGGACGGTATTGATGAGCGAGGCGTCCGACCGTTCTGCAAGTCGCCGGTGACAGAACGGTGGCTTTTGAGGGATGGTTGAGGGAGAATCGAACTGATTGTGTGCCTTGAATGGAGGAATTGCTGTTAGGCGATTGTGGCCAATGTCGTGACTGGCTTCTTTGGCGGGGCATTCTAGTTTGTAATCGATCCGCTAATGGTCTTTTAAGCTTTCTGTTGCGGAAAGGTGAGGGAAACGCTCTAGTGAGGTGTTCAAGTTGTGTGTGGAATGTTGGAGATTTCAACAGAGCCTGGTGCGAGTGGATAGTATGCGTTTATATTTATCTTGTTTGTGGAAAGGACATTTTTGTACCTTTTCACATACAATATAAGGAAAGCAAGAAGATAAAGGTACATTTATATACCTTTATATGTGTTGGAGCGCACGAGTTTGATGTTTCGTTTCAATTTTCTTCTTTAATAAGTATTGCACATGTAACTTTTTCCACCCATGCTTTTCGTTATTTTAACTTTGACTTTAACCATTGTATGAAATTCTTTTTTTTGTAAGAACGATAAAAATAGTTTTAGAAAACAAGTCAACGCTTGGCGTTTTTTAACTATAGTTTTAATAAATGTCTTAAATTTATAGGGCACATAAACACAACGGTGGACAATATGCATATCATATAAATATAGAAACATGCATTTCATATAACGATATATTTATATACACTAACCTTCTTAGCTTTACCTCCCAGCACAGTTAATGACTAAATACCAATATCTATTGGTTGATAGAATCAAAAAATATCCTATTGGTAGAAAAGGTCGAAATTGTCTAAATATAAAGCAGGAACGACCGCAGGTTGGATAGCGGATATATGATTGTGGATCCTTCAAAGAGTTAATATGCACTTGTCATGGCTTTGCATTTTGATGTCTTTCCCCCCATGGTTGGTTTATAAGCCATGGTTGTCTTTTATTGTGATGAAAGTAAGGAAGTTTAGTGAATGCAAGTATCGTTTCGTGCATTACATGCCATGGAATTTAGTTTAATTTTACGTGAGCTTTCAGTTTGTTTTGTCCTTTTATCTTACATATGACGTTAAGCAATATTTAAAACAAACCTATGACGCATTTGAAATATTCAGTTTTCGTAGCTCTCTGAAGGTTGTGCACGTATTGTTTTAACATAAAATGAGCAGTTCTTCTGTAGGACATCGAACCAACTTTAGACTTCTTCGATAATTAATGAATCCTTAATAGGATAATAATAATAATGAATCCTTTCTAGGATTTTCCAATCAATACATGTCGGTATTATGTGTTGCAGAATAAAAGCAATAGTACACTGAATTCCAGAAAAACTGGTACACTAGTCTACTACTTGGTAGGAACTGAAGAAATACTACGGAATATGGACACCACGAGCTTGTAATTGTGGTGTAAATCGGGTTAAAAAAGAGGTTAGTTGTATGAAAAAAAAAAAGGTTCGAGATCAAATTCCTATATAGGTTATCTGGATATAATATATTGGCCGCACATAATTAACAAAAACATCTCGTGAAAGGCTAAGGCAAAATCGGTTAAATGTCTGTAGTTTATAAGGAAGGATTTATGAAGGTGGACTCACCAGATGATGTTTTGTCACCTCCTCGAAGTTGATGCTGTGGGAAAACCTGACCATGGTGAAATCAACTACGAAGAAAAGTCGCGAAGCAAATATTGGAGAGTCAACATATCTTTATCGTTCTTCTAAGGAACCGCTGGTCGCCTTGGTCGAGTTCGATACTGGAGTTAAGGAAGAGACGTCCTTAATTCCCTCAGAGAGTGTCCATGGCTCCTCATCAGGGGATCGGGTCGGTTACGAGAACCCGAGAACGACTTTGAAGATTTGGTAGATTTCGTTAATTGGTCAATAAGTATTCCATGTAATCTAACAGGGGAAGATCTGAAGATTTCAGTGGCTCGAAGAACAGCAAAGTTGGACTAGCGATGCACGCGATCCAAAGGGCACCGTCAATTATCGACACCATTAAAGTGTGAAGTCAGATCGAAGGTCGTAACACTTTTGCACACTCATCTCGATTATGTCACAGCAGCGAAGCGAAGCAATATACAACAGCTTTACTTAAAACTGGAAGAGAAGATCATAGTTTTTTTGGGGTGAAAGAACCGCTGCAAACTCAAGGAGTAGGATCACTCTATCTCAAAAAAGAAGACGAGAAGATCACAAGTTTTGGGGTGAAAACACCGCCGCAAACCCAAGGAGTCGCATCCCTCTAACTGAAAAAAAGGGGGTGCCTTAGCAGAGGAAACCAGTCCCTTCGTCCTCTTTCCGGGATCGTCAAAAACGAAGGTCACCCCAATGCGAGGGGTAAATTAACGCCAATAAATTACATATAGCACGTGGGAGAAAGACAACCGGAGTTATTCCTTTATCCCAACGGAATGTTCAAAAACCTCAGGAGGAAGAGACATTGAAGGTTATGGTGGGGTGGGTTTGACCTTAGAAGGTCACCAATTGTACAATCAGTATGGGCAAAGTAGAGATGAGACCGTGTGAAGGATGAGGGGTTGCTGACCCCTAATCAAGAAAGCACTCAAACCAGAATTCCAAAAAGGGAAAAAGCACGAGAAAATCAATCTCTACTTTCAAGATTTTCGTAGTTAGGAAGCTGGGAATGGGATTGAAAAAAACAACTATACAGGGAATCTAATTCTTGCTCTCATTCCTTTTCCAAAAAATCCGGGGTGGAATTTAAAATTTTTATAACTTGTGGTGAAGGGTAAGCCTTCACCACAGTTATTACCTAGATGCTTCCAGAGATGTCTATTACTTTATAAACACACTGGCAGAGGCAACCTATGTATGACGTGCAGATGTGGCGTTGCTGTGTATTTGGTATAGGATCGTCTGTACTAGTTTTTCTGTCACATCTCAATGTATACAACTTGGAAATCTTACGACTCTCAGTGGGTTAAAAGTGGTTTGAACCTTTAGTGTTGGTAAGTTTAACCTTTATACTACGGCTCGGTACAGCAGTTGTACCTTGATCGCGCCAAGAAAGAATTTTGACTACGGCTGGTACAGAAGTTGAACTTTGAAAGTGATAAGAATCGCGCCAAGAAATAATTTTGACTACGGCTGGTACAGAAGTTGAACTTTGAAAGTAATAAGAATCGCGCCAAGAAATAATTTTGACTACGGCTGGTACAGAAGTTGAACTTTGAAAGTGATAAGAATCACGCCAAGAAATAATTTTGACTACGGCTGGTACGGAAGTTAAACTTTGAAACTGATAAGAATCACGCCAAGAAATAATTTTGACTACGGCTGGTACAGAAGTTGAACTTTGAAAGTGATAAGAATCGCGCCAAGAAATAATTTTGACTACGGCTGGTACAGAAGTTGAACTTTGAAAGTGATAAGAATCACGCCAAGAAATAATTTTGACTACGGCTGGTACGGAAGTTAAACTTTCAAAGTGATAAGAATCGCGCCAGCTATATCTATAGCTGTAGTCAAAAGGCTTTAAACACAAGAGAGATAGATAGATAGATAGATAGATAGAGAGAGAGAGAGAGAGAGAGAGAGAGAGAGAGAGAGAGGTTGTCTCACAAAACATACAAAGTGAAAAAACCTTCCCAATATTCAAAAAATATATATTTAAATAAATTGAAACTGTTGTTGCAAACTTATTTTTTTGTCCGTTTGAATTCTTATGAGCAGTGTGAAAACTCTCCGAAAATAGTAACGTAATTCAAAGTATTTTACATTTCATACATTTATGTTTTACATTTAATTGGTTATTACGAACCTTTAAAATTTCGGCTCTATTTGAAAAGTAAAAAAATAATAATTTTTGTACCCAATAAATATACTTTAGTAATCTAATGGTACGCATGGTAAAGTATAAAAGTTAGATTCGTATCAAAAATTCCTAAAATACCTAAAGGAAACATTTAAAATACTTATTGTGATGTACAAAACATTAAAAATTGAAATTCTTAAAAAAATACACCATGAAACAGAAGTGTCTAAAAACAAACATTTCTACAAACTGCTCGGTGTTTGACACAAGTGGATTACTTGTTTCAAAAGAAATGCATATTTAATTGGTTTATCAAAAGCAGTAGAATTAATTTATCTCTCATATTTAAAAGAACTTCAATAACATCTCAACTCTGAATGAAGTTTGAAGAAGCAAGAAGTGAATTTTTCGAGTAGTGACAAATTTATTCCACTTACGCACAGTTATTTCCTCACAGGAATTAAAACTTTCATTCTTTTGATCTGTGAAAATGATAATTCTGTGATAAAATGATTAAAATAGGACAAAACAAAATTAACTACAAAACAAAGCTTAAATAAAATGGGGTGGTCGGTATACCATTACACAACCGCAATCGATAAAGGCGTTTTTGTGTCATTTGAGAAAGTGTAAGATAAAATAAATGTATCAAGTCTTGATGGTTTTAAATAGAGTATAACTTTATTTATTAAAGGCTGATGATAAGTGAAGTAAGATACATATGGCATAGAATTTAAATTAATGCTTCTTACCGAGGGTAAATCTATACAAGAGTTGTTCAGAATAGTGGGATGTAGAAATGTTCTCCAAGTTGACATCGCAATCACAGTTACATTGCATATAGTCTATAAATGATTTACTTTGAGTAAAATCAATATTGAAATCACCGGTAAGTATAAAAGGTACATTGGAAAATGAAATTATATTGGATGCAATTTTCTTGATAGAATCTTTCAGTCATCTCATTCCAATTCAATATCCATTGGTTCATGCAGCGAAACTCGGAACGGCACATAAAATACTCCCACGCGCGTTTAAGCACTCGTCTTCTTTACGTTCTATATATGCGGCATCAGTCACTTTGGGGTTTTTAGAATTTGTTTCCTATGAAACACGCGCGCGCGCGCGCGCGCGCGCGATTTAAACATTTGTGTTCGTGTTTCCTTTGCAATTTGAATTATGAAACTTTTTTTCCAACGCAGCACACTTATCAGCTTATAACTTAACAAATTTTATTTTATAGGTTGTTATTGCTAAATGACATTGATGATCCTGTTATTATCTCTAAAAGCTGAAACCACACACACACGGACACGCATGCACACGCACACGTACCACCGATATGCCTCGCGGAATCGCCATTTATAGTATTCACGCGTTACCTCTTTCACCGCTGCACACACTAAAACCTACTATTTTAGATACAAACACAAATCCTCTATCCAACTAAATTTAAATAATCATATTACCATTTATATTTTACGAGACATAAGCGAGACAGTTCAGGTCACTTATGGTGTCTATACCAATTAAAATTCTAGGACGCATTCATGTCGGACCAAATTCTAGGACGCATTCATGTCGAAATGTTCAAGAACTAGTAAGTCGAGCTTCCGGAGAAAAATTTCAGCTTTCAATATTTAAATATATGCGTGATGAATTCATTATTATTCTGCATAAGCAACACGGAACCCTGGAACTCTTTACTACAATTTTATTGGATTTGGAGTTAAAACCTATAAAAGGTTTCCATTCCACCATTATGAATTAGATTTTGCCCTAGCACATTATTCCAGCTTGAATCAAATGTAAATATTTTGTTTCAGATGAGAGCACCCAAATCAATAAGGTTTCAAAGCATTTTTGGAAATTTATAACTGAATCACATATCCTGTAAAAGGCGTAGTTCCGTTAAAGCCCGTTAGATCTATTATCCATTAACGACCCAGCGACTTTTAGATGCATATAACAGGACGCATTTGAAAATGGTAGTTTATCATTACATTTTGGGGTTATAGCGATTTTATTTATGTGGTAGTGAAACAGATTTATTTAAATTATCATTTCAGACCGCAATAAGTATTTCATTTAATAGTGTTCGATTCATAAAGCATTTTTAGCATATTTATTTTAATGATCTCCACGACACGGAATAATCTAATTGGCTATGAATGCATTGCCTTTTGGGATTAATACTTTATCTTCAACTTGAAATAATGATTTGAAATTGTGATTTTATTTTTTAAAGTAAGATGCTCTTCAATACATTGTATTGTCACTATACTTACGAATTTTGAGAATACCATTGTATTGAATAACGGATACCATTGTATTGATAACGGATTGATGTATTGAATAACGGACTACACTTCTATACGAATATGTATTAAAACCTACACTTTGATACGAATGCATATAATGTACGTTTTACAAATTCACTGAATAAATGAAGCTTAAATGTTTGGTAATAAGTATGTATATAAGTATAAGTACATTTTATATTAAACAAAAATATAAGAAATAATGATTTCGATGGTGTTGCCCATTTTCAGAGCAAAAAAGGATTTCTTTGTAGGAGAGTCTAAGAGTTAGAATTAAAAATTGCGCTCATTATATGAGAGTATGTTGACAGGAAGTGATAAGAGGCACAAAACTGTAAGTCAGGGTCCATTCATAATTTAGAATCTTCAGATTCGGATAGATTTGACTTGAACATTTAGTTGACTGCCACATCAAATGTTCATGGCTGCCGTTCTATCCCTTTTAGAGCTGTGTCAAAGCACTCAAATGCCTTACAAGCAGATGCATCTGGTTAAAATAGCAATGTCTTCGTCATCTTCTGGGTCATCAATGAGTTCTCTCACACTTTGAATGAGTTCATCGTCACTGAGAATTTGGATTGCAGGGTCCAAAGAATCCCACACCAGCCACTCGCCTACGTCCTCTGCACTGCACTCCGAACATCCAGGAATTTTCACTATGATGTTTATTATATTCTCAACTGACACTTCGTCCTTTTTGTTATTAGCATTCCCCGAAAAAAAACTTTTAAAATGCGGATTTTGCTGATACTATATGAATAAATGGATAGGCATATTTTCCCATCCATAGACCAATCAGATGATGATTATACATTTTTACCTGGCAGATTAAAGCACTCTAAGTGGTACTCTATTAATACTAGTTTCGGTCACACAATGTGCACATAAAAATTCCACCATTGCTGACTCCACATTTATATTTACTCTTTGGGTCAGGCTTTATCTGCCGCCGGGAAATAGCAGATAATAAGTTAACATGCAAGCAGTATAAATCAAAGCTTAATTGAATACGATAGCTAATTACGAAAAGAAATCGCATGACAGTTAATTTAAATGGACAGGAATATATAATTAGGCGAATTCGAAGGTATGTCGGTTTTGTCATATGAAATCCATAGCCGTTGAATTTAATAAATCAGTGAAACACATTTTGATAAAAGCAATGACTAAACACGTCTGATGTCGTTATTAGCATTTCAAATAACAATATTTTTGAGTGTGACAAAGGGATTAAATTTATAGCTAGCGTCATGAATTACTTAGCAATTATTTTTCACTTTATTGCACACTGAGAGAAAATGTCTTCAGGTTTACTTATCTTTAAGAAAAAAAAGATAGAATTTTGGGAAATCCCCAAAAATTGATAGATGTTTTAGGGAAATGGAAGAGAAGTTTAAATTGCTAGTCTTTTATCTTTGGGAAGAAAGTTGCCCCGCAAAGTGTGTGATTGTGGTTATCGATCAAATTCCGTAGCGATTTAGTACGTTTTGTTTTGGAGTTGCCGTTCCGCAAGGATACGTTATTTATGGTCCTTTGCTATCGACTAAACATCGGGGAAAGATTGAGTGCGGCTTAAGTCAAACATACTCGATGACTTAAGATGTTTCTTTTAGTTTTATAGACTTCAGATACCAATAAAGATCTATTGTATTTTTATTTCTCATAGCACCTAATAATGAAGGGCCATAATGGATATTGAAATTATATACGTGTATCTCAACAACGACCAATCAATCTTTTAACTAAAACATATGAGATGAAAAATTCAATCATTTTTTTTTGTTTTATGCCAGATGACGGAATATTATCCATTTATAGAATTACCATTCATTACTGGCACGAGGTTTCATCCCATTTGATAGGAAAAGTGGTCTCAACAAGCAGGTGTAACTTCTAACAGTTTTCTAAATGATCAATCCTCATGATTGCGTTGGAGTCACAGAGTGTAGATCATACAATGTCCTTTATTCCAATTTTAATTAGACGTGCTTGTGTAAAAACTCTTACTCGTCATCAATGTAAAATTAACGGTAAAGTCTGTTTTAGTGTTCTTGATTGAAATCGACTCAGCAGTTGCTGTTAATAGAAAAGGTGGTCGCAACAAACAGATAACTTCCAACAGTCTTATGTGTGAATGATCAATCCTCATAACTGCGTTGGAGTCACACAGTGGACATCATACAATGTCCTTTATTCCAATTTTAATTAGACGTGCCTGTGTAAAACTCTTACTTGTCATCAATGTAAAATTAACGTAAAGTCTCTTTTTGTGTTCTTGATTGGATTCGACTCAGCAGTTGCTGTTAATAGAAAAGGTGGTCGCAACAAACAGATAACTTCCAACAGTCGTATGTGTGAATGATCAATCCTCATAACTGCGTTGGAGTCACACAGTGGACATCATACAATGTCCTTTATTCCAATTTTAATTAGACGTGCCTGTGTAAAACTCTTACTTGTCATCAATGTAAAATTAACGTAAAGTCTCTTTTTGTGTTCTTGATTGGATTCGACTCAGCAGTTGCTGTTAATAGAAAAGGTGGTCGCAACAAACAGATAACTTCCAACAGTCGTATGTGTGAATGATCAATCCTCATAACTGCGTTGGAGTCACACAGTGGACATCATACAATGTCCTTTATTCCAATTTTAATTAGACGTGCCTGTGTAAAACTCTTACTTGTCATCAATGTAAAATTAACGTAAAGTCTCTTTTTGTGTTCTTGATTGGATTCGACTCAGCAGTTGCTGTTAATAGAAAAGGTGGTCGCAACAAACAGATAACTTCCAACAGTCGTATGTGTGAATGATCAATCCTCATAACTGCGTTGGAGTCACACAGTGGACATCATACAATGTCCTTTATTCCAATTTTAATTAGACGTGCCTGTGTAAAACTCTTACTTGTCATCAATGTAAAATTAACGTAAAGTCTCTTTTTGTGTTCTTGATTGGATTCGACTCAGCAGTTGCTGTTAATAGAAAAGGTGGTCGCAACAAACAGATAACTTCCAACAGTCGTATGTGTGAATGATCAATCCTCATAACTGCGTTGGAGTCACACAGTGGACATCATACAATGTCCTTTATTCCAATTTAATTTAGACGTGCTTGTGTAAAAACTCTTACTTGTCATAAATGTAAAATTAACGGTAAAATCTATTTTAGTGTTCTTGATTGGAATCGACTCAGCAGTTGCAGTTGATAGGAAAAGTAGTCGCAACAAGCAGGTAACTTCCAACAATCTTCTTAATGATCAACCAATGTTGGAGTCATAGAATGGACATTATATAATGTTTTTTATTCCTATTTTATTTAGATATGCCTAAACAAAACCTTACCTGTCATAAATGAAAATTTGACTATAAAGTCTCTTTTAGTGTACTTGATTGGAATCGACTCATCAGAAGTTGCAGTTCATAAGAAAAGTAGTCTTAGCAAGCAGATAACTTCCAACAGTCTTCCACATGATCAACCCGCATAATTGCTTTGAGTCACTGAGCAGACAGGATGCAATGTTCATCACTCCTATTTCATTTAGATATGCCTGCAAATAGCCATGACTTGTCATGTAAAATTTACTGTTAAGTCTCTTCTTGGGATCTTGGAATTCGACTCATCAGTAGTAGTTGCTCCCAAGATTTTTTTGGGTTAGTAGCCCGGTTGACACAGTATCGGATTAGCAAACGGTGGGTTACAAGTTCGAAAATCTATTCAACCAAAAACTATCATTTACGTGGGAGCTGGTGTACGTTAAATATACCGTGACTTCAAAAGTCCTGCCGTTGGTGTTGTGTGAAAGTATGGAGAGTAGGGTGTATATAAGTTCAGGTGTTGACCTCATTTGACCGCGGTTCAAAATTACGAGGGGTTGTACTAGGATGGATTTATAATTGATTCCAAACCGTTTCCATTCCCTCGTTGTAATTTTCTAGTACGATGTGAATTACACTACCCCCATAATATTTTCTAACCGGTTTTGCTGTATCTTCATTCTTTATATTAAAGTATACTGTATTGCATTCAAGGATATAAGGTCGCACTGTTTATCTAAATTTAATATCGCCATGAGTAATTTAACGATGTTTATACGTTTCGCTATTCAAAATATGTGGTGAAATACTATTAGAACCTACTACTTTTACCTAGAATGAATTCTTTGGAAGACTGGATATAAAAATTTAATGCTCCCATATTCACACTTTATATTAAAGTATACTGTATTGCATTCAAGGATATAAGGTTGCACTGTTTATCTAAATTTAATATCGCCATGAGTAATTTAACGATGTTTATACGTTTCGCTATTCAAAATAGGTGGTGAAATACTATTAGAACCTACTACTTTTACATAGAATGAATTCTTTGGAAGACTGGATATAAAATTTAATGCTCCCATATTCACACTTTATATTAAAGTATACTGTATTGCATTCAAGGATATAAGGTCGAACTGTTTACCTAAATTTAATATCGCCATGAATAATTTACTGATGTTTATACGTTTCGCTATTCAAAATAGGTGGTGAAATACTATTAGAACCTACTACTTTTACATAGAATGAATTCTTTGGAAGACTGGATATAAAAATGTAATGCTCCCATATTCACACTTTATATCAAAGTATACTGTATTGCATTCAATGATATAAGGTCGCAATGTTTATCTAAATTTAATATCGCCATGAGTAATTTAACGATGTTTATACGTTTCGCTATTCAAAATAGGTGGTGAAATACTATTAGAACCTACTACTTTTACCTAGAATGAATTCTTTGGAAGACAGGATATAAAAATTTAATGCTCCCATATTCACACTTCAATGTTCATTTAAATTCTATTTTACTTGACCATTTTCCACTGCATATGAACTAATAGTGTTTTCAGTATAAATTGCTTTAAGTCTAGCTTTTATTTTTCATTAGTTTCCACAAATTAATTTCAGTCTAAGTTAATAACAACAGTCATTGAAATATTTATTTAACTAGTCATATATTCCATCAATTTAATAATTGAAATTGATTTCGTCATTATTAGAATTCGTAAGTGGGTGTATAAAAAAAACAGTTTTTTTTTTGTTTATAGGGTAGCTGAGGTTTCTCTATAAGCCAATTTTTATGTTTGGAATGCGTGTAGTTTACTAATTTCAAATGGTTCTCCAAGAAACGCGTTTGCAAGTAAAATTACTAAGATCGGTGAACAGTTCTTTTCTTACTTTTTATATCCTATGACGTGACGTCGTAAAAGATCCAATTTTTCTGTAGCACTCTCAACTATATGATCAATGTCTGCCTAAATACATTTCAAAATTAAGTTAAAACTCGCATTTCCACATTTTTGTTTTCGCTATATCAAAACAAGGAAAAGTGTCTTGTTTTTACCCAATCTTTGCTAAATTTGTTTAGACATCGATGTACAAAAAATGAGCTTTATGAAATGCAAATATTTACTTTGAGTGATGAAACATAATTCAATTAAGATGTGCGTCTTTTGTAACACAGCTTATAAAAATAAACATATATGCATACAAAAACTCCAGTGAAATATTCCTACGATGAAGTTTAATTACAATTCATAACTAATTCAGGAAACGGGGGAATTGTTTTAGGGTATACGTTGATATTTCTAATTTATTCATAAAGAACAAACAGCGCTTAAAAATTAGTATGAAGCAAAGCCTTATGAGATTATAAGCATAAGGAGGTAGTCAGGAAGTTAAATTTTTGCTTTTGTTTGCTGTTGCTTCTAGCAATTTACTATGGGTTTCAAATTTGCGCCTTTGCTAGCTTTTATATTTTATGAGATCAGTTTTCAAGTATGAACGATACCACGCGCATTCTTAAAAAGTTGGATGCAAAATTTAAACGACATAATTATTTAAATTTGTTGTTTATATCTATGTGAACAAATTTCAGAAACTCATATCTTTGTAAAAATTAGAAAATTGTGGCCTAGTAAAAAAAATCGACTTTGGTGTGCATTTTTTTAGTTTTAATGTTCAGATTAGTATAGAGTATCTAAATATGCATTCATGCATTAAATTTGCTTCACTGTTTATTTCCACTTTGAAGTAAAGTTTAAATAAATTATTAAAGTGTTGTCTCGTTACTTTTTTTTATACTGATAAAAAATGGGGGCATTTGCAATCGACAAAAAATTCATTCCTTAGAATTGAGGAGCGAATTAAAATAAAAAATGTAGTCAGATTTTAGTTAAAAAATAATAAATTCAAGAGGTACTGTGTATCCAAGATTTATTCCGCATATTTGAAAAGCGGAAAAACATCATATGCTAAAGCACACCGAGGACGAAAGTGTGTGGTGAGTGATTGTGACAGACGATCGATCACTAAGGAGGATTGTGACTAAAAATAAGACCACTGCTGCAAAAGTTACTGCTGAAATGAATGTTGGGCTCACAAACCCTATGAGTACCAAAACTAAAAGAAGAAGTGAGCTCCATAAGCAGTGTATTTCTAGCCGAGCTGCAATTCCATAACCAGTCACCAGTGATGCTTATGCCTGTAACATTAAAAAGTGGTGTTTAAGTCATAAGCGCCTGGGCTATGGATGGATGGAAGACAGTAATCTGGTAGGATGAATCTTGTTTCACATTGTTTCCCACTTCTGGTCGAGTTTACGTCTGCCGAACGCCATCCCAAGACTATAATACAAACTGCTTGTTGCCAAGAGTGAAACATGGCGGGGGTTCTGTGATGGTCTGGGCCGCCATATCGTGGTTTTCTGTGGGCTCCATGATTTCTCTGCAAAGGTCAAGGATTATGTGCATATTTTGACCGATCAAGTCCATCCCATGGTACAAAATTTGTTCCCCAATGGTGATGGTGTCTTCCAAGACGACAAAGCCCCTGTTCACACAGCTCACATCGTGTAGGTCTGGCTTTCTGAGCACGAGGATGATTTGTCATATCTTCCCTGGCCACCACAGTCACCAGACCTCAATATTATTTAATCTTTGTAGTGTACATTGGCGAGGAAAGTGCGCGAACGCTATACACCGCCATAATCCTTATCTGAACTTGCCACCGTTTTACAGGAATAATGCCACAAGATTTCCATGAAAAGAAAGCATACAGGAACTGTGTTTGTCCATTCCGCGAAAACTCCAAGTTGTTTTGAATGCCAACTGTTTTCTTACTCCATATTAGGACAGGTTACAAGTTTTTTTTTAGGTATTTCCATATTTTTATCCAACCCCTGTACTCTTATGTATTGGTGTAACGATGTTAATTTGATCATGTATATACTCCAAATCCCATTATTCTTCAGTTTAGTTTTGCGTTATGATAAATTTTTATTTTAATTAAATATATTCCAAGCTTTAAGTGGATGAACTAAAGCATCGTTCGTAGAGCTAATCAATACCAAATCTTAACCCTACTGATGGTTGTCTCGACGAAGTATATGGTCATAAGTAAACCTGACCAGATATTGATGGATGAGGTATCTTGTTATTAAAAGTAGTTGACCAGATCTTGATCTTGTCATCTTCAAAAAACGGCAATAACTTTGTTAACACCTCATTCCGAACTGTAAAATAATTGTATTGAATTCGTGTTCTTTTCTGTAGCCGCACACAATATTTCCTGTTCTTAATCGTATCAGAATTCATGCATTGCCATCTAACAATGTTGATTTACTAGAATAAGTAGCAACTAGAATACAAGAACCACTGTTCTTGTAGCCTATCGCACTCACAGAATGGACGTAGTCTGTGTTGTTTCTCACAGATATCTTTTAAATAAAGTTGTGTTTGTAACTACCATCGCATTTCCTTTACTCAAAATATTATCGCATCGCATTTATCACATCACAATCATTTCCAATCTTCATCATTAGGAAATTGAATCGATATTCTCGATGAAGATATCTAGTAATTAACAAAATTAGTCAGATCTTATTGGACTCGATATATTTTCGATATCCCTTGGAGGGTTAAATTGTCCTCATGATTAAATTGTCGTAGATTTCTTATGTCGAAGCTTTTCTACTCAGCTTCGATTTTTTGCTTCTTCATACGTTTCCCAACAGGTTTATTGCTTCGTCGAACAGCTCTGTGTAGATTTGATTTTGATTGCAAATTGGTCTCACATTGTGTAATGGTCTATAATATGTCTTATTACCATGGTACCGAGGAAACAACGAAAAGAGCAGAAAATAGTTGCGTTGAACTAGAAATTCCAGACAAGCTGTACACATTTGATGACAACAAAGTAAACATTTGAGAGTTGTTGCTGCTTCAGACGATGCGCCAAACACAGACTACGTCAAGTAAAATATGAAAAAGGGATAAAAGAGGTATTGGGAAACAGAATAGTCAGACAAAAAAATTCCAGCTAAGTATACCACTTGAATATATTGGAAGAAAACGTTGAGGAAATTAACTTCGCATACAAAATTTAGCTATTAAGAAAGACAATGTTGAGAAAATTTGAATTTTAAACCTAGTACAAAGAAGTTACTTTTAAAAATCATAGTTAGTAGAATTAATGCTAAGATTTGAACTTAACATATTGAAAAAACAAATGGAACACATAGTTTTGAGGAATATTTCACAATTGCGATTGATATAGTTGCATAGAAAGTTGTTTTGAAAAAAAAAGAGCAAAATGTCACAACTCCACCCAAAAGTTTTTATATTAAATTGGATACAAAAGAATATTTTGCTCTCGGAGAATATTTAATTAAACCTATCACCACACCAAGCCATAAATATTAAAAAAAAATTACTTCAAGGTTTCTATGTGAAGGAGCAACTGCCTGGATTTTATATAGAGAAAGAACTTAAAATGGAATACATTAAAAAATATTATAGTGTTCAAATATTTAATTTACTGAGTACGAAAACACTGCAACGGCTTGTGGCAGCGTTTTTCGGTGGTGTTTATGGATATGTAAAAAAGAAAATAATTTTGTTCAGAAGTTTCAGAAGCTGTTTCTAAGAATCAGTTTAGAGTTACTTATTTTAAACATTTGCAATTTTGAAAATTTGTAAGCAAGACTTTTACTTTAGTTCCATATTTGTAAAATTTATGTTAATATGTATATAGGTTTTTGTAGGCATTTAGT
Source organism: Metellina segmentata (assembly GCA_947359465.1). NCBI lineage: Eukaryota > Metazoa > Arthropoda > Arachnida > Araneae > Tetragnathidae > Metellina > Metellina segmentata. Next base: position 75,997,184 of record OX375873.1, on the reverse strand, counting down.
TGAAGCAATATGACAAATATCTTCAAATCGTTTGACGTTTTTAAGAATAAATTATGAAAAATATTACAAAAAAAGGCATAATTTTTTTAAATGTGGAAATAATGAATTATTCTAAAGTTTAGAATTCTAAAGATACACCATATGAACTACTCAAAATCTAAAAATTTTAAAGATGAACTGTTTTAAAGTTTCAAATTCTAAAGATGAACTATTCGAAATTAAAGAATTCTAAAGAAGAAGTATTCTAAAATCAATAAAATAAGAAAGGATATGTCTGATAATTTTATCCCTAAGGCCTTGAATCTTTTTATCCTTAAGATTTTTGAATCTTTAAGAAAAACTATGCTGTTTTAGTGTTGTGTAAAATATTTTATTAAAAAGTTGAAGTTTAAGGTATTTTAAATACAAAATCGCAAGGAAAAAGTATTATGTAGATAAATGTTTAAATTCAGCTCTACGACTGGATTAGGTTATTCTGAATTTAGTATTATTGCAGGAATGCCGGTGTACAACAAAATGCAAATAATACGAATGCAATTTATGTAATACAATTGTAAACTAAAATTTGTATTCCAATATATCTTAGGGTCATTTATCCAATTCAATTATAGTTCATTTTCAGAAGACATTTCAATAAATGTAAATTTTTATGTTCAGATTTTGGTTAAAGACAATTAAAAAACCTCTACAAATTATTTGTAAATAATGTTGACGATTTCTGTAATGTCACAGAATTTGCAAAAGCCGTAGCGAAATTTGTCACAACAATGTGGCCAATTTTTGACATTATAAAAGAAAGCTAGATTGAAATAAAGCAAAATATTTGTATCTTGCAAATGTACCAGATGGTAATGGTAATGGTAATTTTAGTTAACGTCGTACTAGAGCAACACAACGGGCTATTGACGACGGTCCGGGATCAGTCCCTGTAAATGTACCAGAAAACATTTATAGTTAGAAACTTTCATTAGCTATAGTTATATTTGTTTTCATGTAAGTACATGAAATGTAAGAGATTGAACCAACATTATGTGCCAAATACTACAGGGTGTCACAAAAAGAGAGATCAGTACAACTTAAAAAATTTATTAAAAAAAATAGGTTTACAGTAAAACTAGTTACAACAATATATAGAATAACTCAAAAAGTTTTTGCCACAGTATGTTTCTGATTATAGATAGCGCTGCACAACACACAAACGATTGTTAAAGAATTCAGTTATTTAAAATGGCGGATCCCGTGAAGAAAGCTCAATGTGTCGAGTGGATGGCCCCAAAGCAGTCCTAACATTACTCGACTCGAATTTTTCTTTTGGGGTTATGTAAAAAAGATGCTGTGTACCCAACAAAAGTTGACAGTGTCGTGGAATTGAAACAAAAGATCCAAACAGCTGAATCTACTGTTGATGATAGCTCGCTGAAATGTTCTTGGATTGAGTTGGAATATCGTCTTGATATTCTTCGTGCTACGAAGGATCTCATGTGGAAATTTACTAAGGTAGTAGAAAAAACTTTTTGAGTTATTCTATCTATTGTTGTAACTAGTTTTGCTGTAGGCCTATTCTTTTTTAATAAATTTTTGAAGTTTTACTGATCTTTTTAGGACAACCTGTATTTCAAATTTTATTCATTAATTTCAAATTTTATTCATTAATTTCAATAGTCTATTAATAAAGAGTCAACAATTTCGTTGGAATGGTGCTTTTAAAACGGCTTTGATAAAAAGTTATATAAAGCTTTTATTTATCTGTATATCAGAGAAAAACTACTTATTTACTAAGCATTCCAAAACTACATGGTTGTGAAACACGAGATGTTTCAATTATACTAATATAAAAAGCAAAGGGTCTGTTTTATTGAAGCAACATAACTCTTGAGCAGTAAGTGCTGGAGTAATGGAATTTAAACAGCGTATTCAGCTGGAATTATCAGTTTAATTCAATTATTTTCAGCTTGCCGCGTCGTTCCCTCAGAGTTATAGAAGTAAAATATACTGTAGAGCATTACGTAAGAAGAGATTAATCAAAACAAAACGTCGAAAGCTGTCTCTAATCGAGCGATCGGAAGAGGAAAGAACACAAGTGGATAAAGCTCGAAAAGCTTTTCGTCGATGATTCAAACGAAACTGCCGAAAAGGCAAAAGTGCTACTTGGTATGTCTGTAACAGCGAATTCTCTATAAAAGCGCTGAAAAAACAGAGTCGTGACTTGGCTTATTTGAAGCAGTAAAAACTCAAACGCTTAATTCTGGTGTCATGATATCTACACAGACTATTGTTCGTGGAATTTCTAGGTCAATGCAACTATTTCCAGCCTTCTATGTTGCTTCCTTATAACTATGAAAGTAAAATTTAATATAGAACATTTCGCAAAAAAGAGGGACACATTTTTAATCAACTCAAATCAGCACAAAAGTTAATTAACCGTCGCTAGCCAATCAATCGAGATAGGAAACACATCAACTGAAGCGGACGAAGCTAAAAAACCTGTTACTCAAGCAACGAAACAACTTAGAAACATAGACGCATCTTGACGTGTCTGAAGCAGTAAAACTCCCGAACCTGAACCCTGACCATGATATTAGCTCAAAGTATTCAACCTTGAATTTCTAGATCAACGCAACTATTAATAACTAGCCTGTGACCTTCAACAATGACAACTTAAACATATGTTCGACCTATTGTGTCCATACGAAGATATCCAACGTCTTGAGTTCCAAAGATTTAATTCCATCAACTTACCGTATGGGATCCGCGGGGACTTTCCAATGTGAGAATTACGGCTCTAAAGCTCCCTGGAAACGGAAAACAAGATAATTTTTAAAATCTTAACAACCAAATTCTCTGTAACTACATGATAGTTAACCAACCTTTGCATCACAATTGCTCTATAAGAACAATTACTGTTTCAATTGTTATATAAGTCACGATAAATCTGTCGAAATATGACACAAAACACGATTGCAGGGATAAAGTTGCAGTAATTATAATACACCACAAGAATGTATTAATCAGTAAAACAGTAAAACGCTAATTGATTATGTTTTACATAAGGGGTATAGACATTAACACGAATCATTTGCTGGCATCGTACAACTAGGTTCTAGTTTGTCGCCGCTGAAAATACCTTATACTTTATATGCATCCATGATCCGTATCTGGTTCTTGGAAAGCTAGTTATTCCCCCATGGGTTACTCTAAATATGCGTCAGAAAACACTATTTAAATACAATATATGCAATGAAAATATACAGAATTATTTTAAGTTCAATATTAATTAATACGTTTTTGCACAAATTTTAAGCTCATTATCGAGAATGCCTATTTTCGACCACACAACAATATTGCCGAGTTACTGAATGAACTTAATAGCATTAATTTTAATAATGATAAGTATATAATTACTGTCGATTTTAATACTCGTTCTGCTATGTAGGGGTAGAGTTTTGAGGGCATGAGGGACAGGAGAATGATGGAGTTCATGATTTATAATAACTTTACTCTTGCAAATAATATCGATTCCCAATCCACTTTCATCTCACATTGTGGCACAGTGTTCCGATTTAACCATCTATGACTCTGAATTATCAATTAATTCAATAAAGTGGAATTTCGCTATTTTGAATCTAGCAGTGATCATAAGTTTGTGCGTGCGACTCCATTATTTGTAACTAATTTTGTTTAAAACTAAATATAACTTTGTACATATGTCTTATTGCATTTTAACAATTGTTTTTTGTACTATTCTGCTACCAATATTGAAAATAAAAATTGCGTTGAAACAAACATATTTAAAAGCTATAATAAGCACAGTGTTCTAACATTTACTTTCTCTAACCTTAAAAATTAAAAGAGAAAAAACAATAGAAAATATTTGGTCTGTGGTCTAAAGAACTAGCCTCCAAGTAGCCTCTAGCTTTGTATAAAAAATACGAAATCAGTCACTACTAAAAAGTCACGAATATCCGGAGCTTGAGATCCTGAGTGCGGACCTTATCTTAATAAAATAAAGTGTGAACTATAAAGTTAAACTAAATAAGCAAAATAAATTTCCTCTGGATTACTTTTTTATTAATTATGAAAAAATATCTACGGACATTCAAACTAGCATTTTAAAAATTTCTTAAAAATAGTGATCTTACTATACAATTCAACAATCCCTTAACTCCGGTATCATAGAAAATATAATAAATCATATAAATCCTTGCTTTAGTCCAGATACTGCGGATTACTCTTCTCTTGAATCTAACTTTGAACATGTAGTCGAATGCATAACCCTGGATTATGAAGAATTTCCGATTGCATTTAATACCTTAAAAACAGTCAAGGCTCCTGGTGTGGTTATCATCGATTATTAATATCTGGACTGAATTTTTAACATAAATTTCTATTTGTTTCTACATCCTTCAAAAAATATTTAAAAACTATGCTACCTTCCAGAATGCTTTAGAAATGCAAGACTACGCCAGCTCTCCTAACTCTAGGTAAATTCATCGAGGGACGTTTTGTCGATAAGCTTGTTTAACACCAAAAATTCCATGATATAATATATCCTTACCAATATGACTTCCAAGACTGATGGGTTGTGAGGAAGCAGTTCACAACATAGATAAAGGCAACACCTTCAGGGAGAAATATACGCTGTACACTTATAGCTATTGATATAATGGCAGTATTTGATAGCATGGACTGGTTAATACTAATTGAAATTCTTAGTAATTATAATATGTTCCTAAACACTAATATTTTAGATTTAAAATTATTTACAACATAATAGCGACATTGAATGATGAACAAACCATAATAACCAAGAAAATTACTAGAGTCCCCTTAGGTCTTACTTCGATACTGTGACTTTTCTACTTAAATGATAATATTAAAAATTAACGACAGCTTTAATATACGGGTGTTTTCTGATGATCTTGTGATTGTGACCCCTGGTAACACTGGTAGAGAATTAAAAGTAGTATTAACTCGTTATTAAACTAGATAAGCATAACTCTCCCTTGATTAAGAGTAACGATATCTATGAATAAATGCAGTGCCATTGTGTTCGGGAAGACCAAGAATCTTAAAAGAAACCCCATTTTTAAAATTAATGAAGTATAAATGCAGTGCCATTGTAATAAATGCAGTGCCATTGTGTTCGGGAAGACCAAGAATCTTAAAAGAAACTCCATTTTTAAAATTAATATCCAAACAAATTAAAATTACATTTAAAATTCTAGGATGATAATAGATAACGGGCTCACCTTAACATATTAGTTATTTAACAGGCAAACGTATTTTGATAGGGGCAGTAGTTTTAATAAAGTTACAAGTAAAAACTGGTGTACTGGTAAAAAATATTAAAAAATTGTTACTTTAATGTCTTATAAAAATTTATTCCATATGGTGTTGGTAGGGAAAATTTATTCGCAGCGGTAGTTAATAAACTCAAATTATTACTAAGAATATTCTGAATTAAAAATCTTACAGTGTGGTAAAATAAAACTGATATAACAACTCCGACACTGTCCTTAACCCTTCAAGCAGCACGCCCGAGTAGGGTTCAGAGAAGTTTCTAGGCAGCAGACCCGAAATATTTTGAGGAGCGAGGATGTCCTGGTTTCAGTGATGTGTGTGAATATTTAGGTATACTGCTCCTTATAGTGTGGCACTTTTTCTGGGTCATATTCAACGGAATATTTGTAACTGTTCGGGCTTAATGCTTGGAGGGTTAATAGAATTGTTGGTATACCACCTCACTTTGTTGTTTAGGTTATGAAGGCGCTCAAGCATTTACCAGTTTTCCACAAAATGTAATTAATCCTACTAGCCGTATAATCCTTTTTAAGGTTAATATTTTAAATGAAATTTTTCAATGGAATTTATGCGGTTAGGTCCAGGATTGATGACACCGTAGGCTCTTCTGTGTGCGTTTTTATAGTAATAATATACTAATCAAAATCTTCTGTTATAAACTAATAAGTTTAAATATAGTTTCCCAGGTTGAACTCTACCATTTATAAGGCTATCGAGTGGTAGGCAAATAATCTATCAGTTAATGTTCTACCATTAAGTAGCCATTATTATAGACATATTAAAATCGTTTCTTAAAACCAGTTCACAAATTGCATAGCTCTGTTTTGAATTGGGTTAAAGACCACCCTGGCATCTATGGCTACGAGGTAGCTGATCAATTCAAAATAATTTTTTTTTCTGTGTTGAAGACGGCGAGACCCCCGATTTCTTATTCCTAACTAAATAAATATCTAAATGGAAACCTAATCACAAAATGGAAAACTAATTGGAATTTAGACAACCACAGAGTGAAGAGTCAACTTATTATTACCGACTGTCAACACTTAGACTCATATTACAAATAAATATTTTTATCTCACAGACCATGGTCCGTTGATATCTTGCTTATCAAGATTTCACATAAAAATATACTCTTGCGGTTTAATTGATGACACTATTTACTATAATGCAAAGTCACAGACCACATCTTCATTTAACAGAACCAACAAACAATTTAAAGCACACATAAAAAAATAAAGCAATCAATCTATACCATGTATAACTCCATAAACATTTTCACATATTTTACCGAAAACATTGTACATTTTGAACGGTTATATAGTATATGTTTGTGGTGTGAGTATGGATATAGAATTATCTATGTTTGTATATGATGTTCCATTATTATGTTTTCATTGCCTGATTTCTTTACTAACTTTGTAAATTTTATAATTACTAGTCCCTAAGCAGTTAAGTTGTCCTATGGGACGAAGTGTCTATGTTATATTACTTTCGCACATTTGTCTATCTTTAGTACATTGTTTATTTTTATACTAGGGGGCTCCGCACCTGCTCGCTATCGCTCGTCGACCCCCGATATTATATTTAGTTCACTTCGCGAACTATACTTTTCAATAATGAGGGGGAGGTTATTGCTTTCATCCATCCATCCCCATTTGGATCACTGCTGCATTGATCCAGGACCTCTAGTACGACGTTAATTGAAGGTTCCCTTCCCATTGCGATGTTAATAGTATGCGCCCGAGTAAAGGGAAATTGCGTACTTTTTTTTGCGAGGTAAACGGATTCGTATATAAGTTGACAGCAGTATTTTAACTTTAGAAAGCGCTTCACACAAAAATTCTCAGCTTATACACGGAAATTTTGTGTAAATAAAAACAAAATGTTTAAAAGAATGTCAAGAACAAAACATCTCATTTCCACATAGAAAAGGAAATATTTTAGCACAACATAGTGTTAAAATTCAGAGGAAATCTCATCATAGTTTTAAATGTTTTAGCTCATCAGTGTTGTTTGTTGTAATAGTACTTTTTAAATTTTTTCATATTCGACTGTTGCTATGGAAACGGCGCCTGAATTTGCCGGTTCTTCTGAAAACATTGCAAACTTTTTAGCCGTGCTCTCAAATTTTATGAATGAATTAGTTAAAAAAAAAACCTGTATTTATCGTGTGTGCGTGCTCCAAGTTAAATAGCCCGTTGAACCTCAAGACTCACTATCACGTGACTCGCTATCTACCAATCACAAAGCGAATAAACCTGAAAAAAGACCGACAATTTATTTTTATAAAAGAAAGAAAGAAAATTTTATCCGATTGCGCTATAAATTCAATTGAGGCTCGAGGCTTCGTGGTAAACAAACAATCGTAAATTGTTGCCAAAACGCGATAAAAAATAACGTCTTTTTTACTTGCCACGTAAGAGAATTATATATATACTAAAAGCTCTTAGGACCTTAACCCTCCTAATGGTTGTTTAGACGAAATAAATCGTCACTAGTAAAACTGACCAAAGAAGAAATCGATGGACGAGATATCTCGTCATTACAAAAAACCTGACCTGATTGTGATCTCGTCATCATTGAAAATATAGACAATATGTTGATAACAAGATATCTCGTAATTAGCAAAATTGATCAGATCTTGATGGACGAGATATCTCGTGGAACAAATTTTTAGTCAAGCTCAAATCAACGCAAAACGTGCAAAACTGTCGCTAACCGAGCAATCGGAAGAAATAAAAAAATTATTTCTTGTTGCAAGGCTAGAAATTCTGTTTTCACGCAACAAAATTGCTGTAAAAACAAACGCTGGACTTGATTTATCTGAAACGCCAAAACCTCTCAAGTGGTAAAGTTAGTCTGAAAAAAAAATTACTTCAAGAAATAGGACAGGCACCTCAATCCCATGATAGTACTTTACGCAAGTCCAACTTGATTGGCTAATCGGATCACATGACCTAGATACGTATGTCATGAAAAATTTTCTGTTGACAATTTATTTCTTCCTTTCTGCTTTCTTCTTTTCTTTTCAGATCCATGGCTATGGATGGGTAGAGGTGGGAGCCGAAAATTGTATCCTTTTATTATATAAGTTAATAATTATATGTTAGTGTTTTATGTATGCTTTTTGTTACATCAGAATGGTCCAAAGCCAGGGGTGGATACGACACCATCATCCTAAAGCAAAGGGGACGGCAGAGGGGCGGAAAAATATCAGCTGGTAGTGAGTTCAGGAGTGGTTCTTAGATTATTTATGTAAAATCAACGAAAGCTTGGAAAAATATAAAAAGGGTATTAAAAATGAGGAAAAGCAATTTTGACTCAAAAGGAATTAAATTGGAATTTATTAAAAATAATTTGGAGGATCTAAAATTTTTTCCGCCTGCTGGATTCGAACTCGTAAAGTCATCCTCCGCTGCCGACGCCAATCTGAAGGTAGGTGACTTTAGCCATTAGGCCATCGCTGCTTCACGGAAAAAAAAAAAACTCTTTAAAAGTAGAAGTACCCTTAGTATAAGTTGGCGAGAAATACTACTAACAGCAACCATACAACATATATATGAGGAGCCAATCAGAGTCAACTTGTCGGACACTTACGCTGTACGCTGAGGCGCTAGTGTATGTATTGTATTTGTAATTCTACGAAACAACGCGCATATTCAAAATCAAATGGTTACTGCTACAATCAGATTGGCGAGATATCCAAGTGAAGCCAAGCCCGTGAAACTAGCCAATCAAGTTGGACTTGCGTAAAGTACTATCATGGGATTGAGCCGCTTCTGAAATATGTAGGTGTGTTGAATTAGCCATTTTGTAACACAGTTTCGCCATACATTTAACCACAAAACGAATATTTAAAACCTTGATATTTTACTCCAGCAATTAAACTGCTCGGACTTACACGCAATGGATACGAATGCAATTGATGAAAATACAATTGTCGTACGGCACGAGCTGGGCTAATTGAGGGCACACAGTCTCTATACAGACCTGCTGTTACATTGATTAAACCTATTCACCAGCTCTTTAAACAACAATACCTCTCAATTCGCATTCAGATTTGCATAAGTCAGGTTCATTGAATCATTTTGGAATTGCTATAATCCTCCTGTTTACTAAATCAGGGATAGTTAGGCTGAACTAAATGACACGTAGAATTATTCGGACACCTAGATGGAAGACAAACAATGCGGTATGAGCATTTTTGAATTGCAATAGAGTAAAATGTAAATGAAATAATGTATTATTATAAATTTTTAATGAATTAATATATTATTATATGAGAGTCACTCAGAAGCCAATGAGGTTAAGTCCATTTTTTGATATTTTTTGATGTTTTAATGGAATAAATAATGTTTTTTTCGTTATTAAATGATTTACTCATTGCTTTTTTTTTCTTGGAAAGAAAGCCCTTCGTTTTATAGCTTCTGAATATGTTTTATAATAATTACAGAAGCCATTGTGAATAAGTCCACTTTTATCAATATTTTTCCCCCTAAACTTTGAAATAAAGACTAAATTCTGCTTCTTTCGATATGTGTTGGTAACACTGAGGCCGCGTTTGTAAATAATTCATTGAAAAAAGTGTAAACCATAAAATATAACGTCATGTGACCTCCGTTTAACCAGTTCTGAAGTTGTATTTACGAGCGTTTCCATGCATTACAACATGAACTGACGAAACATAAAACAATCTCGAACAATCTATTCACATAAACTTCTTACGTTTTATTTACACATCCTATATAGATTGTAACCATTGTAAAAAAAGATTTTATATACTTTTCTTATCAATATATATATATATATATATATATATATATATATATATATATATGTATATATATAACAATGTATTAAAAAACATTAGTTTTTCTTAATTTTCTCAAGTTTTATTTTCTGGACTTCCTCATTGCCTCATAGAATGAGTGTGTGTGTGTGTGTGTGAGAGAGAGAGAGAGAGAGAGAGAGAGAGAGAGAGAGAGAGAGAGAAAAGAATGATATCAATTAAATAACAATGCAATATAATGTAGCGGGATTTTTTTTATTATTAATGAAGTCACAACAGAATACTTAGTAAATGAATTATTTTAGTACGGCAATAGAATGAGCGAAATTGATTCAATGAAGTCACTCTACAGTGTAAAGTAAATGAAGTATTTTAGTTTTAAGATAGAATAAGCGAAATTTAATCAATGAAATCTCACTACCGTGAAAAGTAAATGTAGTATTTTAGTATTCAGATAGAATGAGCGAAATTTAATCAATGAAATCGCACTACAGTGTAAAGTAAATGAAGTATTTTAGTTTTAAGATAGAATAAACGAAATTTAATCAATGAAATCTCACTATAGAGTAAAGCAGGTCTCAAAATATATTTTTTGAAACACGTGCACCTAAGTTTTTAAATTAGATGCACAAGTTATATTTTGGGTGCACATTAAAAAAAACGTAATATAACTTTATTAATGCAATGTTGTTGTTTCTCATGCCTACACTGGCAGACATCAGAGGAGTGCTAGGCCCGTCGAAGACGGCAAGAGGGGAGGGGGTGCGCCTTCCATGTTATTGAGCGCCATTGGGAGGAAAAACGACTTTGCTCGACATACATGACATATCCGTTTTACAAGAAGGCCACTTTCATACATCCATTCACTCACACATATCGTAATTTAGTTTCCAATCAGAGGCCGATAACCCCATGATCAGGTACCCCCAGAGGTATTGATTTCGTATGGGAACATGGGGAACTTTGTGAACACGACCTATTTAACGTGCCCCACTCACCATTAGTGAAAACGACGGTCTTTAGCCAGGTCGAAGCGCCGATCTCGCAATCATCAGAATTGCAGGCTCCGCCGAGGACAGAACCCACAGCCCTTCTGATGCGAGCCCGACGCTCTACTGACTGAGCTACCGCGGCTCATTATTGCAATGTAAACTACTTTATTAGTTGTTTATATAGGTTATTGTATGCTTATATAGGTTAGTAGTAGATATTAAATATAAATATTTAAACATCTAAATTCTCCCTTCTCTGGGGCACGGTTGTCACGACAGTCGCTTCAACAGAGCCACCTGGAAAATATTTCGGTCATTGGAAAGTTCTGGTGGCAGTGGTACAAGTAAAATTTCCTCCTGTATAAACCCGTTACAGTCCAACGATTTTGTTTTCGCATAGTGTGTATTTAGGAATTTTAATTACGTTATTTTATAGCGAGAGAGGTCGATACTAATATTTTGATCAAACATCAAAATAACATAAAACACGTTTCATCTCCTCCTTTTTTTTAACGTTACATGCACTGCGTGCAACTAGCGGGAAGAAATTAGGTGCTCAATTTAATTTTCATGTGCACAGTGCACCTGTGCACCCGGGTATTTTGAGTCCTGGTGTAAAGTAAATGAAGCATTTTAGTACTGTGTTAAACTGAGTGAAATATAATCAATGAAATCCCTCTACAGTGTAAAGTAAATGAAGTATTTTAGTATTACGATAGTGGTCATGGTAACCCGCTTGTAAGAGTAGCGGATTAGCAATAGGAAGCCTGAGAGCTCAAATTAGATCCAACCAAAGACCATGGGAGCTGGTGCAAGTTAAACATGTCGTGGCATCAAATGTCCTCACATTGGCATAGTATGAAGTTTGGTGAAGAAGAGTGGTGTGCCAGCTCAGGTGATGACTTCGTCGTCTGACCGACGTTCAAAGTTATTATGTGCTCTCCTTGGATCCTTTCCTTCAGTATTGATCACGAATCGTTGCCAATAACACGTTGTGTTGCTCGAGTATGTCAGTTGAACTACCGACCTACCTAGTATTGTGATACAGGGAATGAATCATTTTTATTTTCATAGAAGTGTTATTAGCGAAGTAGTAATGGAATATAAAGTAAAATAATAATTTTACTTGTGATCATCAATTTAAATTGAGAAGTTTAAATTTAACTACATATACTTCTGTGAGGGTAAAAGAGTTGATAGCTATAAATTAAATATAAATTATGACTATGATTCTGGTAGCGAAACTGTGATTTATGTTTTAAATGACAATTTTTGGAACTGATAAAATTACTGTCCCAACCATAAGTTCACAAGAGTACCATACAATTTTATACATTTATAAGATTCATGAATCTCGTTTGATTGGACTAAGAAACATCCCATTACATTTTGAAATATCATTTAGGCGATAGCCTTTTGTAATATATAATTAGAGATATTGATTCATCATTATCATATAACTTTAACTTAATATCATAATTTAGAGATATTTGTGGAAAAGTAATTTAATTTATACATTATTTATTTTTGTGATATGAATCTGATGGTATCTGGAGCACGTCTGTTTTTAAAAGAGCGTATTACTTTCGCAGAGACTAGGCAACTACTTTTTTATAATTGAGGAAATCAGATGTTTTATTGTAAAACTAAGACAAACATCACTTTGCATTGGGTTCCTACAAATTGCGAATAGTGGGAATGAAATAGCTGATAAGTTAGTTAAATCGTCAACTGCAATCGACCCTTTTTCTTGACAGGCTTGATCAACTTGTACTTTATGGAGAAACACTGATATAAATCGCTACTTTTATCATTTTCAGAGAAAGTCCTGATGACAGCCATTACTTAAAAACAATTCCTACATCAATTACCACTTTTTATGTTAAAGTAGAATAAGCCGCTTAATAACATAGGCCTACTTGAATCGTTTTCACCTGACTGACTCCAACAAGTGTTTACTTTGCCTTATACAAATACAAATATTGACGACCAGCTACAGGCTCAAGCCCAACAAGGCTGGTCCTTTGTTTATGAATTCCCCAATTCCCACTGACTATCCAATTGTATCTAAAATTCGTACACTCCCTTTGAATTAACTATATTTTCTGGCAACGCATTCCAACTGTCTATTACCCTATTAAAGTAGTAGTTTTTCCTTAAATCCCGATTAAAATGTGTCTTATTCAATTTATACCCATGGCCCCTTGTTCTGTTATCCCTATTGAAATTTAAGCCCTCTGGTCCCCTTGTTTTACAAACTTGAAAAGCTGAATCAAATCCCCCCTCTTTCTTCTTCTTCCCAGTGTATACATGTTTAGCTTACATAAATGTTCATTATAGTCGAAATTTGCTAGCCCCTTTATTATTTTTGTAGCTCTGTGCTGAACCCTTTCAATTAATTCTATGTCCTTTCTCATATATGGAGCCCATAATTGTACAGCATATTCTAGATGTGGTCTTACTAAACCCTTATATAACGGCAAGATTATATTCTTATCCCTTGAAGTTACAGTCTTTTTAATATACCCCAATAACCTATTAGCCTTTTTACCCTTAGCTGAACATTGGTGACCCATTTTAAAATCCCTGTGAATTATCACCCCAAGATCCTTGACTGTTTCTCCCTCCTTTACCTTTGCTCCCTGCAGACAGTACTCGGCTCCACTGTTCCTGTAACCCATATGCAGAACTTGACATTTCCCTGCATTGAATGACATACCCCATTTTACAGCCCATTCGGATATCTTATCAAAATGCCCTTGTAAATTCTCTATCTGTAACTTGGTATCCACTGTCCCCCATATTTTTAAGTCATCTGCAAATATACTGATTCTATTCGTGATCCCCTGACCTATATCATCTATGAAAATTATAAATAAAATTGGTCCCAAACTGATCCTTGAGGCACCCCACTTATAACTTATGTCCACTGTGAATAATTTCTTCTTACCTGCACTCTCTGCTTTCTACCCAATAACCAATTCTTTATCCATATCAATGTTTTTCCCTGAATCCCCAGTCTTTCCAATTTAAACAGCAATGCCTCATGAGGTACTTTATCAAAAGCCTTTTGAAAATCTATGTATATGATATCCACACTGCTCTTATTATCCAGCTCCTCAGTAATTTTTTCGTAGAACTTCAAAAGGTTTGTAGAGCAGGATCTGCCTTTCCTAAACCCATACTGATTCTCTGATAACAGTCCCCCCTCCTCCAAGTATAACATTATATGCTTTTTTAACTGAGATTTCAATATTTTGCAAATTACTGATGTTAGAATTACTGGTTTATAGTTGCCCAGATCAATTTGTATTCCCTTTTTGAAAATTGGAGTTATGTTGGCCAACTTCCAATCCATTGGTATCCAACCCGTGCTATATGTTGAATTAAATATCGTGTGAATTACTTCTCCAATTCTTCCGCGCATTCCACTAGTACTCTCGGATAAATATCGTCTGGCCCTGGTGCTTTAGATGGCTTAATTCTTTTCAACTGATGTACTATTTCTTCCCTTTTAAATTTGCATTCTTTAATTATACCCCCTGCAAAGGCTCCATCCTTGGAATCCTTTTTTAAATTATAGTTACCATTGAAAACCCCCAGAAAAAAGTCATTTAACACGTTTGCCATTCCCACCTCGTCTTGAATTAATTCACCTCCCTTCCCCTCCAACGGGCCCAGTGTAGTACTAAATTTATTTTTACCACTTGCATATGCAAAAAATTCTTTTGGGTTTATATTTATTTCCCTTGCTAATTTTTCCTCCAAGGACACCTAAGGCTAATTTTTCCTCCAAGGACCTAATAGTTTTAAACTCCTTTCTGGCTTTCAGATATGCCTCCTTGTCCCTGTCGTTACCAGTGCTTTTATATACCCTGTATGTTCTTTGTTTTAATTTTAAAGCTTTGTGTGTTTCCCCGGAAAACCACATAGGGAGCAATTTTCTAGATTTTCCTTTTTTCGTTACATGTTTTTTTAACACCCTGTCTAACTTATTCTTGAATTCCTCCCATTGTTCATAATGATGCGGTGCTAATAATCCCCTTTTGAATGTCTCCTTTAACTCTTCCCTTATCCTATGAAAATTTACCTTTCTGAAATTTGGAATTATTCTACTATTGATTGTGTATGCTGACTGAAAATTTATACTTAATCTGATACTTCTATGATCACTTTCTCCCAGTGGCTCACCTATAACCAAATCCTGCACCCTATCCTCATCATTGATGAAAATCAAATCCAATATTGCATTGTCCCTAGTATCCTCATACACCATCTGGTACAAAAAACAATCCTGTCTCACTTCCAAAAATTCTGCCCCTTTCCCATTTGTAGCTAGATTGTTTGTCCAGTCAATATTTGGATAGTTATAGTCCCCCATTAAAATTAATTCTCCTTTTTGACATGCTTCGTTTATCAGATTGCACATGCCCTTTTCCTGCTCTTCACTACAAACAGGAGGTCTATATATATTACCCAGAATTAGTCCTTTGCCTTTGTCTGTATTAAGTTTCACACAGACTGATTCTATACCCTCAGTTTTACTATTTAACTTTATTTCCGTACAATTTAAGAATTCTCTCACATAAATCAAAACCCCACCCCCTTTCCTATTCACTCTGCCCTCCCTTAACATTGTGAATCCACTTAATTCTAAAATTTGTGCATCTTCACTGCTTGCCCAACTTTCAGTAATCCCAATTATATCTATATCCTCTGCTTGTGCAATTCCCTTGAGCTCATCCATTTTATTTCTCACACTGCGAGCATTACAATAAAATACTTTTGGTTTTTTTTTCACCCTTATATTACACTTTCCCCTTGTATTATTTGTCTTGGTATTGTTTTTCTCCCTTACATTGCACTTTCCCTTTGTATTGTTTGTCTCCTGCAATTTAGACCCTGTTAGTTTTCCTAAGCAATTACTGTGTACTGTCAACCCTCTATGTCCTTCCCATCCCTGCTTGTATTCTAGTTTTTTGACTCCAGAATATTCAAAACTCGCTTGCCAACCTCCCTATTACCTATCAGGCTTAAATGCAAATTGTCCCTGCTTATCCAATCCGTCTTACACTCCTTCCAAACATCTAAAAATCTAACCTACTCCCTCTCACACAAATCCCTTAACAACGCGTTCATCTTATTGGCCCTTTGATTTAACCACCCATTACCTAACCCATACCTAGGTAGTAATCCTAATACTGTTACCTCTACCCCATGAGACTTAATGCCTCTTAAAAGTGTTTCCGCTTCCCTCTTAAACTCAACATTAGTGGTCCTCTCTACATCATTAGTTCCCACCCACGCTACTGCCTTTTCTTCCCCTTTAACTACACCTGCCTTAACTGCCTCAACTACATGTTTTACCCTGACGCCAGGCAAGCAACACCTTGCAAAATTGCGCTTTTTACGCCCTACCATGTCTCCCAAAACCCTAAACATTGAATCACCAACCACAACCCCTTTAGTTACCTTATCAACATCATCCCCCTAATCTGCATGTCCCAAGTCTACACATTGAACACCCTTAACACCCTTTTCCACTCCCTCTGCAAACCTCACCTTCAAAGCCTCCAGCTCCTTCCTCAAATCACCCACCTCTAAGCAACTCTTACATCTAAATACAACCTTCTCTGACATTTTAACCCCACTCACACCACCCTTTCCTGTCTCAACCATATTCCCACACAAGTCACATTCCACATAGAACTCCCCACTGGCTCCCTCTGTCCTCATCTCCTTGAACATTCTAATTAATGCCATGCTAATCCAAAGTAACAATCAATGCACAGAAAAAGCACTAAACAAAATCAAACATACAGAAAAAGCACTAAACAAAATCAAACATACAGAAAAAGCACTAAGTCAAATACACAGAAAAAGCACTGCACTGAAACAAATATACAGAAAAAGCTGGAATTAAATATCCTATAACCTTATAGTAGTCAACTATCCGAATGAAAACAAACAAGACACAAAATATTTAGGCCCAACGAGACATACGTGAATTAGGCCTAACGAGACTTGACTTAAGACTACTTGACAAGTCAAAAAACTAAGTACACGGCCTTGATGCGGAAGATTTGCATGTTTTGTACGATTGAACCGGTTTGAACAACGTTATACTGAAGAATTCCACTCTGACCGTCAAGATTTCTGATTAGTTTAGCATTGCCTTTTCCCTATAGAATCTATAATGATAAAATAACCACATCTATAAGTCGAAAGAACCTAAAAGCTATTGATCAAAAAGGTAAAAACTGGTAGAAGTCATACTTGGAAGAGACTGTAGAATGCAGAACGGATAACCGTCTGCAATCTAGAGTCTCGCAATAAAAATAAAAATGAATAGATATTAAATGGATAAGATGATCTTGTATCCAATTATAAACCACATTTTATTTGGTTTCGAATGAGTTTAATCTAAAAATAACGATCCCCACAATTTACTGTTATTAGCAATTAGAAAAGAAGAAACAAGTTACTGAAGAGCCAATATTTTAAAGGAATTAAGGAGCGAAGCAGAGTTTAGAACGATAAAAATCGAAACATTTATTGAAATAAGGACATATTAAATTACATCATTAAATTGTTCCTTTTTAAAAAGGAATAAAAATGACAGAGACAATAAGGGCTCTTTTTCAAGATTGAAAAACTAATCTTAATCTTCTTTTCTTTGCTAATAAAGATAAAAGTATTTTCCGAAAATAGGACTTCCAAAAATTAAAGTTAAAAATTGTGAATTTAAAAGATTTAAAAGTGACTTTATAAGAAATTTAATATAGTTTCGTACACGAAACTTCGATTAATCAGAATCCAGGCAATCATGTGCATCATCAGTTCCTAGGATTTACGACTAGATTCTAGGAAATATTTGTGAAAGTTTTGATATGTACCCTTTCCTGAAAGTTACAATATATAAATGTATTTTAAATCGAAATGTGTTTCGTAAACGTTCTAAAGATCTTTCTTCATATCTGAAATAAAATGTTCATATCGAATCGAAAATTGTTTCCCATTGACTGCATAAGTATCAGAAACTCATATTCTAAACTGACATTTTTTTTCGAATATCTATATTTTCACTAAATTTAACCCATGAACATGTATTTGTATTAAAAATACCGTACATTTATTTTAGCGGCATAGTATTTTTTAAATCCACGCTGTTTTAAATGCAATACATAATTTCCGTAGATTATTGAAACAAACACTCGAGGAATAAAAGCACCGTAATATAATAGAAATATCGTAGTTATTCCCACTATACACAGAAGAGCGCCGACTACTCGGTTGGAAGAGTAAATAGATTAGCAACCGGAGAGTTGCAAGTTCAAAATGATGCAACCAAAGTCCGTCATGTACATGGGACTGTTACACGTTAAATCCGTTGTGGCCTCAAATGTCCTCACGTTGGTGTTGTGTGGAATTTTGGAGAGTGGGATGCAAGATCAGGGGTTGACGTTCTCCTCTGGCCATGTTTCAAAATTGTGGGGTGTTGACCTCGAATCTTTCCCACATTGTCTCCTATTTCCGGTATCGTGATATTCCCACATTTTAAGATGTGCGTTTCTTAGTTTTTCTAGACTAGAATGTGGTGATATTTGTTTTTGGAAAATGCGCTACGTTATTTTTGATCTGCATGAAGGTTAGATTTCTTCTTGAGGGACACTTGAGTACGGTCCAGGTCCTGCGAAAAGGCAGTCAAGTCACGAGGTCGTGGAAGAGTATATTTAACTAAGGCGATGGGTTGAAACTTCAAATAGTTGAATTTGCGTCACAGTAAAGCAACCCTTTGGGCTATTGGCGACCGTTCGGGATCAATCCCGAAGTTAAATATTCGAGGACAACTCGTAATTTTAAACCATGGACAGACGATGATGTCACACCTGAGCTGGCACTCCACTCTCTGAACATTCTCACCAACGTGAGGATATTTGAAGCCAAAACAGACTTAACGTGCATCAGCCTCTATGTAAACGACGATGCTTGTTTGAATTGAGTTTAGAATTTTCAACCTTGCTCCTGTTACTAATTCACTACTCTTCTAATCTGCCTACCATGGCCCTGATAGGTTGGAACGTAAACAAAGTACTTACACGACTGGCGTCTTTAGCGCTGATTCTGATTCGAAGTTTATCATTTGGTGTATTGATAGTAGTGATAATAAATTGGTGATGGGTATCAACAACTGCTATTGCCATCAATGCTTTACGTATGGTCATACTCCTAATAAACATTCACAACCACCCATTCAAAATTTACGAGGTGTTGTCCTTGGTTCTTTCACTTCTGGATTGATTTCTGACCGTTCCCAATATCCCGCCGTTTTGCTCCAGTGCGACGTTAATTCAGCAACCTACCTATTCACTCATTCAAAAATACTGCTCCAAAGGTGACAGAAATCGCATGAGAGCCCTAACCATAGAATTCACTCTCTTTCGTTTTCTCAAAAATATGTTTATTTGACTTTTGCATGTCACTCGTAAACCGACGAAATAAAATTGCAGAAATAATTTGTTCTGCCCTAAAAGGTTTGTAACAGATTTTTTGGGTGCCAGAAGTTAACAGATGTAGCAATGTGTGTCGTAAAAGAAACGAAACTGCATATTAAAGATTGCTGTTTAGGAATGTTTCAGCTAAACTTGATTAAATCCAGGTACAGAAATAAAGCAGTAAGTTGAAACTCGAAAGAATGATAAGAATTTCCTGTCTCAAAAATGATAAAAAAAAACTCGACATTTTTAGAATCGAGATTGCAAACATAATTTCTGTCTGTGCTCATACTTCCTGCGGAGTACTAACAAAAAGATGACGCGTGAAAAAAATTCGGACCCCAGTCACAAACATCATAACACATGAAATAACGCTAAAGTTTTCTATTCATACGATTCATGGGTGTGTGGGTATGTACACTGCGCTAGCAACCTGTGAATTTTAAGTGGTGAAGGTTCAATAACTTTCAAGTTCGACAGATCCCTGGATGTGTTTCTTTAGTGTCAGTAAAAACTTTCATTGCGTCCTCCACTACAAGAGACACCAGATACAATAGACACAAAAGCGATTGCGTTTCTCTTTTGTCTGGCGCAGTATGACTTAAAATGGCCCTTATGACGTAAAACCCTGTATTTTGTACCATATGTCTTCGTAAATCACTATTTTTTATTAATTTTCAAATTCTTTACAATTTGTTAACTCACTTCCTATCGGTATTTCAATAGCCCGTTGTGTTGCTCCTGTGCTACATTAATTAACTACCTATTTATCAGTATGTCTCATATTTTCTGGTATAGATATGCCACTTTTTGACGCTAGGAGCACGGACATTAGGTTACCAACACATTGATGCTATTAGACATCCGACATATAAACATAAATTTCCCAAATTTATTTTATAAATTTGAAAATAATGTCTAATTTGGGAAAGCATTATGTTTAGGTATAACATATTGTAGCCTTACATCGAGTCGATCAAAAAAGGGTAGGTTATATCGAGGAAGCATACTGTAGCTTTGAAGTGAATACTCGGACCTCATGTTAGATTGTGGAATTAAGGAAGCAAACATACGATGCTTGAGCAACTATTCAACAATTAATTAACAGTTTGAACGATTAAAGTACAGTTTGATATTGAGAGAGATTGTTGTTAGCTAATAATTAGTGTAGTGTTGTTCAATAGTTTTTGAATGACACCACTTATGCTATCCTCACTCTCCGCAATCCAAAGTTACACTGACCCAAAGTTAGCCCAGCACTGTAGAATTGCAACATATTGTGGAGCCCCTCCCCGCGATCAATGGGCCTGAGCACTCGGTCAGAAAGTCATATCAGGTACGGACATCCTTTGTCTACATGACGCTATTTTTATCTTCTGGATGTTTGTTTCTCGTCCATAGATCATAAGGAAGAACACCTGTAACGCTTTACTTTTCATGTATGTTCCCAGTACTATTCTTATTTCAAACGTATTCCCATCAAAAATAGATATTTGGGCCCATCCTAATTAGCATGCATACTCCGTCACTGTTCAGAAAACATGTCTGTACGCATGTCAGTGTCACAGAACTGATGTTAGAATAATTTGTTCTTACATTTCGTTCTTTGAAAATATTCTGAGCTGAAGAGAGACAAAAGTGATATTGTGGGGTCAAAAGATTTGATCTAGAACTAACTGATTGGGGGCGGATAAATTTTCTATGGTGCGTGGACCGAATATAGATCAACGCGACCACGGCCCTTGATTGTCTGGAAAGAAGACGCTTGTGGACACACGACGAAGCGGTAGACTTGGCCTAAAAGAATTTCCCGGCACCTCTCGGAATACCTGCGAGAAGTTTATCCTGCTAAATCTGGGAACCACGATCTTCCATGGAACGTTCCTGCAGCCGTACACGAAAGTTCGAAAGGGTGGTCCTCGTCTTATAGTAGATTCGATTTGAAGCCTGACACCTGGTATGTCGAAACCTCATCTTTTTGCCGAGGACGAGTCTATCTGTTCTTTGGGTTTTGCCATCGGTCCTCATCTCCTTTCTCCTGGACTTTCATCTTTTGTTTCCAATTCATTATTTCTGATAATTGATTTTTCTGTGTTTTTTCGAGGCCCCTTTTATTTAACTGTTGATTTGGATACTATTTCATACTTTAATTCTTGTAATAAATTAATTTCTTAATTTAAAAAAAAGAACTGTGTTCAGTCACTTTATTGTTCACAGGAGGCATTTCATTATTTAAGCTAAAGAATTTCCCTATACGAGCCAAACATAATTTCAATTCAACAACGGCTTATCTTAGCATTATAGAGAAAATAAATGAGGGAATACTTTACTATAGTTTATTTATATAGCTTCAGCCACCAGCGTTTAACGCTTTAGTCTATTTACAATTTTACTGGTGACTTTGTCGATAAAGCTTTTGAGTCATACACCCAAATCAACCAGCCTGGTACGTGAAAAAGAAAACCATGCACGTCACAAAAAACGGAGAAACATTGCGAGGAGGTATTGATGTAGTAAAGAAATAAACACAAAAACATTTTTCATAACGTTTATTTTCAGTGTAGAATAGTGACTAGATAACTTCACTAATTTTCTTGAAACGGGTAACTACTATGTACAAACGCCACGAACATTCTTGAAACAATACACTTGCTATGCAGACATGAAACAATGCATGTAAACAAAACATAGATTTGAATGTTAAACATCACATATAGTACACCATTCGTATATATTTTCTATCACATGCGTTATTAATATCTTACAATGTAGGATGAAGTACATATTGGAGGTAATTGTAATGTAAAACAAAACAATAGCATTTGATGGACATGAGTTGTAATGGCTCTCATAGTTCTGATAAAAAATTGTGAAACGACCATAAACTCGTAGATAACAATGCTCTGTATTAACAATTCCACTGTACGTACATACGATGTTATTCAGGATTAATACATTATCAACACTCAGGGTAGTTAGTATTCAATGACTTACATATATTCTTGGTAAATATTTTATCTATGTAATATTAAAAAAATGGTGTTCAACTAAATTTAAGCTCAATTTATGTACAGATTCTGCATTAGATTTCTTTAAACGAATGAAGAAAAAAATTAGAAATGAAATATTTTCTCTGCAACTTAAAATAAATCATACCAATGTGCTATACAGGGTGTTTCAGTGAACCGTTTCAGAACTTCTAAGAGGGGTAGGGTACATCCTGACGAACCAAAATCATATACCAATGGGCAGTCAGAAGTGCTTTCCTGACGCGGTAGATGGCGTTGTGCGAAAATCCCGAGCTTTCGTGTAGGGAATCTTCATTTCGCACAAGAACGCCAAGTTAGTAGGATGGATGATTACACGATCGCAGAGTTAGCCGATATGCATTTGGCGTACGGGGCTGCAAATTGTAATGGGCCAGCCGCACAGCGTTTGTACGAGGAACGATATCCGACGAGGCGTATCCCCAGTCATAATTTCTTTGCAAGACTGCACCAGAGGTTAGCTGAGAGAGGTTCATTAGAAAGAGCTGACAGGGACAGGGTAAGAACAGCACGGACTGCAGACGTCGAACAGAATGTGCTGCAGCATGTACAGGGGAATCCAAGAACGAGTACACGAAGTGTAGCAAACGCAGTCGGGGTTTCCCATTGCAGCGTCTGGAGGGTTCTCCGAGAAGAAGACATGCATCCGTTTCACGTGCAGCGTGTCCAGACACAGCAACCGGAGGATTATGCACCTCGTATTGCTTTCTCACAGTGGTACCTTGGAAAATGTGCTACAAATCCCCCTTTTCCTGCTGAAGTGTTGTTTTCCGATGAGGCATCCTTCACAAGGGAAGGAATTTTCAACAGGCATAACGACCATATCTGGGCGGTCGATAACCCGCATGCAATACGACGTCGTGCAGCACAGATTAGATTTTCGGTCAATGTATGGGCCAGTATTATGGGAGATCACCTCATCGGACCTTACCTGTTACCGTCTCGTTTAACCGGACCTAACTACTTGCTCTTTCTGCAGCAAGTATTGCCACAACTTTTGAGAGATGAACAGATTTCTGCATCGACGCAACAGACAATGTGGTTCCAACACGATGGAGCACCTGCCCATTATAGCGGAGATGTTCGTAACTACCTGGATGTCACATTTGGTCAGCAGTGGATCGGACGTGGTGGTCCCGTGCGTTGGCCTGCTCGGTCACCCGACCTATCATGTCTTGATTTTTATTTCTGGGGTCATCTGAAATCGCTAGTTTATGACACCCCTGTTGACAATGTTGAGGAGCTGGTTGCAATAATTGCAGTAGCTGCCGGAGAAATTCGAGATATGCCTGGAGTTTTCCAGAATGTTCGGATGTCCATGCGTCGGAGATATGAGGCGTGCATTGTAGCCCGTGGAAGAAACTTCGAACACTTACTTTAATCCATGTACCTTTTGCTTCTTTTCATGTATTATTAAAACGATTTCTCACTTACGGTCTCTTTTCTTTACGGTGCTTCTGTGTACAACACCTCTTCAGGAAAGCATTTCCGACCCCACATTGCTATATGATTTCGAGCTGTCAGGATGTACCCTACCCCTCTTAGAAGTTCTGAAACGGTTCACTGAAACACTCTGTATATATGATAATAAATAGTAGTTGAAAAAGTATTTAAACATAATAAAAACCAAAAGGGTCACATAAAATATGTGAACTAGAATTAGTGTTGACTTTTTATACGTTTTATACTTATTCCAAAAAATTAGTTACCTTATTATGAAATAATATTGTGTTATTGTTACATCTCATTTACTAGTTTGAAATTTAATAAACCACACTGAAATAGTTTTCAATTCAAATGTAAAACTGTAAAAATCTCGCGTGGACTTTTAACACAAACTATCAATCTAAAATAATGGTTTACTGGTCATCTGGGACTTTTAATTGGGTAACATAAAAAATACAAACATGTTGGCAAATATTAATTTACATTTATTTAAATTTTGCTTCAAAGGCTTTTAAATCTCAACACTGCTTATACAACCAATACGAATTAGAAATAGTTTAATAGCAGCAATTACAATTAATTAGCAATTCTTATTTAAAATAATGATTGAATAACTTTTGTTGTTGTAAGCTTAAGAATATTCGTCACAAGCACGGATGGCTGAAATCAGGATTGTGAGCATATGTGAACATGAGTGCGATAGAGAAAAGTTAACTTTTAAGGTATAAATATTGAATACCAAATATTATTTTCACCTAGGCAAATATTTATATCTTGGAGTCACAATACAGACATGCAGTATTTATAATTATGAGCAAAAGTAAAAGAACTAATTTGCATCATAAATACACATAATTTTAGATTTCTAAAATACTTTTACATACATTCCTCTTAGAAGAACATACAAGGATTTAATCAAAGCCACTGAAGAATTTGTTAACAAATTCATGTCGAAATATAAAGAAATGAATAAAAAACATGTGTAGGATAAAAAATGTCAATGCAATTAATTAGCAATTCTTATTTAAAATAATGATTGAATAACTTTTGTTGTTGTAAGCTTAAGAATATTCGTCACAAGCACGGATGGCTGAAATCAGGATTGTGAGCATATGTGAACATGAGTGCGATAGAGAAAAGTTAACTTTTAAGGTATAAATATTGAATACCAAATATTATTTTCACCTAGGCAAATATTTATATCTTGGAGTCACAATACAGACATGCAGTATTTATAATTATGAGCAAAAGTAAAAGAACTAATTTGCATCATAAATACACATAATTTTAGATTTCTAAAATACTTTTACATACATTCCTCTTAGAAGAACATACAAGGATTTAATCAAAGCCACTGAAGAATTTGTTAACAAATTCATGTCGAAATATAAAGAAATGAATAAAAAACATGTGTAGGATAAAAAATGTCAAGGACACTGAAAAACTGAAAAAAATCAAGTGCACTTTATAGGATCCCAAATAAGAATTTTGTACAAATTTCTAACAGATTATAATTATACTTAATGCATTCTAAACATTATTTTAGCGTCCTGATGAGAATTTAATGAGAGAAGATCTGGAATATTGGAATAAATTGACAAAAAGTAATAATTACTTTAGCCTTAATAGTTAGTTAATGGGTAAGTTTTTTTCTACGAATAACTCATATTCCTTCCTTTTAGTTTTAACGGTAGAATTAATCATGAAGTTAGTATTTGCAAGTACCTTTCCAAAAATAAAAAGACGCTAAAATGGAAGTATTAGGGCAGACCACAAGCCTACCCGAATCTTCATTGAGAGAAACTAGTATTTGAATGTTGTTACTTTCTCTTTGATGACTAGAAAACATTTTTAACTTAACTCAATACAAATGTCCACAATCAATACAAACCTTCTGTGTATGATATTGCCGATGTCATACCGTATCCATGAAGTAATAACTTTTAGTGTTATAAGGAATGTGCATGTATAATACTTTTAAAGGGATATCGTAATAAATTTAAAGAAGAAAAGCTATTTAAAGTTAAAAGTAGGGGAATGAAAGCAAAAATTTTATTCCTTTATAAATTGAGTTGTTTGTTTTAAAACAGTACTGAATAAGTTTTAAATTGATTTGGATTGTTTTACACTAACATAGGCATAATATTAACGCAATTGTTAAAGAATCTAAATAGTTCTATGTTCAGTTATTTGAAGAGAGAAATAATTATAAACAGAATAAACAAGTAAAGTAATACCAAATTTCTGTTGTTAAATTAGAATATTTAATGAAGATATTAAATATAAAACCTTTCCATTCACATGTTTGTGCAGTTTAAAAGAATCAATGTACAGTGAAATATACTGTACCGATACAAGACAGTTCAAAGTAATATAAAACAATCCAATCGACGCTGGTATTACATAAAATGTACGAACTACTATAGCAGGTTTATATTAACGTTTTTGTTAACTGAAACTGAACTACGTCATCATATCACCGGTTTACGAGTGAATCATATTGAGTCAAAATTTTCGAGATGTAAGTTTTTTAGCTTTATTAGGTCAAAATGTGTCGATATTTTGATTGGTGAAATCTATTAAATAATTTTTTCTTTCCATGTAGGTTAGATTTCTTTTTACGAAACACACTTGATTAAAATAGCATTAGCGAGTAAAATCCTTTTCATTTAGTTTTCTCAGAATTTTGTTTAATGACCTACTGTGTTTCTATTGTAAATCGACAATATACTGTACCAAGAAAGAAATTATTGGGAGTGTTTAGAAAAATCCACATCATCTGGTATTATTTGATGTTATAACGAGTTGGAAGCAAAATGAGTATAAATAATTGAAGGGGTGTACCAAAGAAAGTAATTGAGTACTAAATAACACACTTAAAAAGGTACATTTTAAACTAAGAAATCATGTAGTTATGTAAAAAATGACCTGGAACAGGCTTTTGTTTACTTAAATGAAGCATTTTTAGGATGTAGTTATACTTGCACAGTAAAACAACTACAAACTGTGGAGTTTCTGTAGTATTGCTACAGGTCTATTGATCTGAAACAGAATAGTCCAGTTGTAAAAAGGGGACGCCTCTCAATTTTCACTTTTAGACGGTTTTAAATTTTATAATACAAGTACTTAGAGATTGTGGTTACATCTCCTCGCTCAGAATCGATAGTGAGTTTGGTTTATAGAACTCCAAAACACCAAAAACTGAGGACAGAAAATTGGAATTATTTTTGTTACGAACTGTACGATTCAATTATCCTTTTCTTTTTCGATGTATTTCTATTTCCTTTTATACAAGATTTATTGAATTAAAGTTCACAGATACTTAGTTTTAATTAGAATGAATTCAATTCTATAAAAGTGGATATTTAGCTCGTAAAAAAGGAAATAAATGATGGATACTTTATTCAAGATTTCGAGAGGTTGAATCTTAAGAACTCAAGAAAAACGAAAACGAAGTTATTTGACTAAATTCCTCTCTGATTTAGTAGTTAATAAAATATTTAGTGCTGCTTTTATAATAAGCCTTTTAGTCATAATCATAGTGAAGTTAAAATAATAGTATGGAAAACAATTATTAATTTCTACTAGCGTAATTTGAGAGCTATGACTTTAAAAATAAATTTGAAATCTGGTCTTCCAACGTAAAGTTCGTTCATAAACAACGTTCAAGTTCGCAATTCGAGAAATATTAAATACGTAGTTTAATTGTATGAAATATATATTTACGTTCGCTGCTCAGAGCAACAACTCAAAGTCGTTTTCAATTTTTTACAAAGATGAATATTAGAATTCTATAATTTTGCATAGGAGATTTATCGAACTAAAAATGCATACACCAATTTAAGACAAAAGTATCTCACAAGATTCAACATACATCAAACGTATTCCAATTCATAACAAAACAGGATAAGGAGGTTTAATTCCTATAAAAATATTTATGAAGTAATAAATGTTTTCAGAGAGTTTCACACTTCATTTGTGAACAAAAATACCTCCAGAAACGAACCTGCTCATAACATCGATTAAAATAAAATGTAAGCATACTTTTCATGGACCAATTATTTCTTTTATACCTATTCCTAACAATATGATATGCAAGATTGTTATTGCATTTGATATGTTCCGTGCACGCATTTTTGTTTGAAATAATTTCTAAGTTCTCGTGTCTCGTTAGTTAACAGAAGGAACGTCTGATGAAAAACGAAAAGAGAATATCACAGAAAAAATACAACCCTAACATTTCTAGTTCATGAAACAGCACAAAAATGACACATGAGTCGTCAACGATACTAATCAAGCCATATCAGGTAGAAACATTTTAAAACACTTCTCTGAAGAAACAATGCGATGAAAAACAAACTTCCCCAAATCTAAATGGCATTTCGATCCTCATTGGTTTTTCCACAGATCAGTTTCTCTGTTGAAAAACAGTATTCAAACACATCTTTAACTAGATTCTAGAACAGTTGAACAAATGTCCACACTCACTCTAATATAACGTATCAAAATACTCTTCACTCGTTGGACTTTCTGACGATTCTCTCAGATCGAAACGTTTTCCATCCAGTCTGCACTGGAAAAGGTTCCATCTCTCACTCAATAACACTTCCTTGAAGAGTCCGGGTACTTCTCTTTCAGTTCGAACTTAAACTGCCTGAAGAGCTGTCGGTTCCTCTCTTGGTCGGTTTCTTTGTCCTTGTGGAATGATGAAGGGGTTTTGAGGCCACTGTGAACGATAAATGCGTTGTTCAGAACGGAAAACTTGTACCCAGATACATGGAGTTCACAAACCTGAAATAGAAATGGAAAAACATTAGATTATCTGCAAATAACTACTGTCTATGTTTGAGGTCTGTAGCCAGCAAATACAGTAAAGGGTGTTCCAAAACTTCCCATAGAGTTTAAGGAGATATATAATGCAAAATCAAACCGTATTCATATAACACCAAGAGTACCATAATACAAAGTAACTTTGCTCCACCGGAGGAAACCGAAATGGGAATACTTTTTTGATGTCGTCACTATGGTGAAGTGGTTTTATTGGGATGGTTTTGTTATCTAATCACAGAGTAACTCTCGAGGAACATGGACTTTAAATTCTAAGTGAGGGAGAAGGCTATTTCATTGTTATCTGTTATCCAATGTGAAATAATTCGTGCTAAAATAAACATTGATTTGTTAGTTTGAAAAATTGTGACCAGCACTTAAATATATATATATATATATATATATATACATAATTTTTTTCCAGCTAGGTGCACGCAATGCACCTAACGTTAGAAAAAGGGAAAAGAGGGAACGTGTTTTATCTTATTTTGATGTTTGAACAAAATATTAGTATCGACCTGTCTCACTCTAAAGGAACGTAATTAAAATTCCTAATTACACAGTATGCGAAAAGAAAATAGCTGGGCCGTAATGGGTTTATACAGGAGGAAGGTTTACTTGTGTCACTGCCAACAGAACTTTCCGATGATAGAAACATTTTCCTGATGGCTCGGTTGAAGTGACTGTCGCGACAGCCGTACACCGGAGAAGGGAGAATTTCGATTTTTAAATATTTTTATATACTATTTACTACGAACCTATATACCCAACTAAAATAAAGTAGTTTATATTATATATATATATATATATATATATATATATATATATATATATATATATATATATATATATATATATATATATATATATATATATATATATATATTGCTTTCATTCCAAATATACTCTGACAGTATGTTATATTTTTATGTTTTTTAAATTTGTTGTATCGAACTTTCTTAAAATTTTGTATACATAAATATATATATACACAAAAAAATATATATATTCTTATTCTACAAACACTAGGAAATTAGCCCCTTATTAATCAGAGCTATATGGAGACGTGCCCCGTGCCAGTGGGTGACATCGCGAATGATTATATTAGCTTCGGATATATCTCTTTTGGTAGGGAACGTTTTAAGAGACGCTGTCCCTTTTGTACCTATCCTGAGTGACTCTCTGTGTCTAGTCCAATAGGGATAAACAAATGAGGTGGTGTCTTAAGTTCCTAGGGATTCGGGAATAGCTCTTCCCCCAAGGATGGAATTTGAATCTCTTGAGCGGGGCCTTTTTCTTCTGTGTAGGACGAACAGGCAAGACGTGCTTTCGCCATCGTCCTGAGAAACTGCTCTGACGCGACCATGTCGCCATATCCATGCATTTTCATCTGAGTACTGCCTTTTTTGAATAGATCATTGATTAGAAAGAGTTTCTTCAACTCGACCAAAACGATACGACGACTTAGAAGTCTCAAAAAAAAGAAGAGGGCTGAATATGATGCAGTTTCATCAGATAGTGAAGATGCTGTAATTTTTTTTATTTTTACAACACACTTATTAAACACAGTTCAGAACGTTTTGAAAAGTATATATTTATAAAACTTTCACAAAAAGTAGAAAGCTTAAGCACATTTCAAAACACATTTTTGTGAACCAGCAGAGAAACTAAACTACGAATGTTGGGTAAGAATACGTTAAAACTTATCAATTACGCTAAATACAGTGGGCATATTAAAAAAGAAAAAGATTTACAAAAGAAAAAAATAAAAAAATAATACAACCTAATAACGTCATAATTCTTTCGTAAAAAAATAATGAAAACTAAAATGGTCAAAAAAACAAATTTCTTAATCATTTCGTTAAAACTATTATGATAAAATAATTATTCCACAACTGTCAAAATACAAATAAATGGACCACTAGTATCACAGAAAACGATTTAAAAAGACCAATGCAATCAAAGGGTATTTTAAAAACCAAATAACCAATGGGAGTAAAGAAAAAATTTCAAACGAATCAATGAAATCAAACGACTTTAACGGATTTTGGAAGAACTTTCTAGAATATTCAAAATGAAAATTGAAATTTTCCGTTTTCCGGGGTTGCCATGAAAACCGTAACGAAAGATGGGTGGCCTTAATTTATAGTAACTCGCTACAAGAAGTGCGCCAAAAAAAATCGACAAGCCGTTGCCATCACTCATAAACGTAGAGTGTAGCTGTACCGTTTCCTGTTATCCGAGGTGGTCTCGGTCCACATTAACTCGGATAATCCAAGTTTTACAGCATTAAAACTCAGTAAAGAAACAAACTCTTAAAGGGAGCAATATATTTATCAAAATAAATAATGTGTGCAGTCTGGAAGAAGCAATGTGATCAGCAGGAGTTAGAAAACAGCGTCGAAATTGTGTTCATCTTTGAAAAGGCACGTATAAGGCCTACAACCAATTCTCCCTTACTATGTTGATGTGGAGGACTCCGGCGATTGCAACTATCACATGTTTCAACTCGGAACAGAAATAAATATTTAAGCGAAAAGTAAATTCTAAAATGCATACGACTAGACATGATTTGTACAGAAACAAATATTTTGTTTAAAACCTGAACATAGAAAAGTCTTGTTTATCTGAGAAAAGTTGAAACGCGACATGGATACGAGGTGATGAGAACCTTATGGAGAGAAATATACATTCTAGAACACATAAATAATAGATCAGAAGAGAAATAGAACTGAAATATAAATTCATCTGCTGAGGGGTAAAGGGAATTCGTATTTTTATATATTCAAGTTGTTTCTTATGTACCATTTTATCATGTAAAATAGAGCTTATTTGTTATCATCTTGGATTGTTTATAAAAGAAATAAAAGAATTTTTAACATAACATATTTTTATTTTTTTAAATTGAGTTTATTTGTCCTTGTAAACTGAATCGATTTTTATAGGTCAAAAGCACTTTTTAAAGACGCTCGTAAAACTTGGAATATGCAATGGTCTGAATGCCATATTGCTTTTTACGATACAAAACTCGATTTTGAAGAATATATGTACGTATTTACAGACGATTAAATTTACATTATTGTGATACTGTAAACAAAGACTGCTTTAGAACAACAGGATTAGCTTTAAAAATGTTTTATATTACATTGAAAACACACCCAAAAATACTGTGTTCATGTGCAATTGAAAATGTATTCCCATCATAATTATTTTTATAGTTCTTTTGTGAGAATTTTATTATTATGAAGACACGGTATCTGAATCATACGGAATTTACGCCATAAAAATAAACAATTATGCATTTTACTTTCCATTAACAGTCACTAATGGATGTCTTCTTTATGTACTCCAGTATTTCAAGGGAATTCCATTATACACTGCTGGCCACCGTAAATGCAACACCATGAAGGAAGCATGCAAATAATATGAAATTTACAACATGCATTAGCGGAGGTGAGATATGCAAATGAGCCGCGGTAGCTCAGTCAGTAGAGCGTCGGGCTCGCATCAGAAGGGTTGTGGGTTCTGTCCTCGGCGGAGCCTGCAATTCTGATGATTGCGAGATCGACGCTTCGACCTGGCTAAAGACCGTCGTGTTCACTAATGGTGACTGGGGCACGTTAAATAGGTCGTGGTCACAATGTCCCCCATGTTCCCATACCAAATCAATACCTCTGGGGGTACCTGATCAGGGGGTTATCGGCCTCTGTTTGGGATCTAAATTACGATATGTGTGAGTGAATGGATGTATGAAAGGGACCTTCCTGTAAAACGGATGTGTCATGTATGTCGAGCAAAGTCGGACTTCCTCCCAATGGGGCTCAATAACATGGAAGGCGCACCCCCCTCGCCTCTTGCCGTCTTCGATGGGCCTGGCACTCCTCTGGTCTGCCAGTGTAGGCATAAGAAACAAACAGATATGCAAATGATTAGAATTTCAGCTCAGACGCTCATCACGCGCGCCTGTGCCACCACTTCAAAGCGCTATTTAAGGCTTGGAGATTTCGACGATTTCAAGTACGGCAACTGTGTTTTCCTTGTGTTTAAAAAAAAAAAAACCCCGACCAATTAAGCCTCGTAGAAAACAGCGATCATCTATCCAGTGATCAAGTATCCGAGTTCGACAGAGGAAGGATAGTGGCCTACCGAGATTGTGGATTATCTTTCAGGGAAATCGGTAGTCGTGTTGGACGAAACCAAACAACTGTAATGCGGATATGTACTCGTTGGATGCAGGAGAGTACGACGGGACCGAAGTGTTCGATTACATCCACCTCAGTGCACCACTTCACGCGATGACAGGCATATTGTGCGTATGGCAGTGACGGATCGCTCAGCCACATCACGAACCATAGCACAGCACATTCAGTCTGTAACGCATCATCCAGTGTCTGCGCGTACCATTCGACACCGTTTACAGTATAGTGGTCTGTCCGCAAGACGTCCATTGCTTCGTCTACCTTTGACGCAGAACCACAGACGTCTCCGCCGCCAATGGTGCGATGAAAGAAGGATGTGGATGGCAGATTGGAATGAAATTGTCTTTACTGACGAGTCACGATTATGTCTGTAACACCACGATGGTCGGATTCGAGTCTGGAGACACCGTGGAGAGAGGATGCTGAACAGCTGCGTTATGCACCGCCACACTGGTCCTGCACCGGGTATTATGGTATGGGGCGGTATTGGATACCACTCTCGCACTCCTCTAGTACGCATTACCGGTACTTTAAACAGCCAGCGCTACATGCCACATGAACATTTTGGAAAATCAGGTTCTTCCTAAGCTCTGGCAATTTTATGGAATGCACGAATGTTACTTCCAGGACGACAACGCTCCATGTCATGTTGCAATCTCTGTCAAGCAGTGGTATTAAGATAGATATAGATGCACAACGTCTTCCCTGGTCTGCTCAGAGTCAAAACCTAATCCCCATAGAACATTTGTGGGACGAGTTAGAGCGACGCTTACGGACCAGGAAACCCCGTCGAAAATCTACAGCTGAACTGGCAACATTCTTGCAGCAGAAATGAACACAAATACCCATAGCGGTGTATCAAAACCTTGCTGAAAGTATGTCCAGAAGGGTTGCTACTGTAGTTGCGGCACTTGGGGTACCACCCCCTATTAAAGCATGTATCCGTTCCCTTATACCATCACATCTTGCTTTTCGGTCCATTATTGTAGGGTTGTGTACGTCTGAGCAGATTTTTAAACATCGGAAATTCACTATCAACTTTTCTACCCACCACGGAATCTTTTCCAGGGCACCTTAGAGAGTTTCCTTGGCACGGGTTTCGTCTCAGATTTCATAATCCACAATGTTAGGTCATATATGTGTACTAGATATACTTTGTTCAAGCAGCTTAAAACAGCTTAGCTTTTCCTATCAAAACCATCATTCACATACAAATCTATTCATACATTTTTTTAGAACAGTATAAATGTAAGTATTGTTTCACACAATTCAACGGTAATAAAATTCCCAATAACGCTAAAGGAGCAGTTAAAAACGAATATACGATTATCGAAAACGCTATAGATTGTTAAATAATTACGTCTATGCCCGAAAAAATCTATTCAAAATTAAGAACATTTCATAAGAACGAATTACATAAATTAAGGGGACATAGTACCTTTCGGGCCAAAAATTGATCATTTTTCTGTACCATTTTCGACTCATCATAAATCAACAACCTTTAGTCATTTTTGAATGGAATTTTTATAGGTTCCATAATAAAGTACTAACTTTAAAAAAATGTGGTAAAATATTTGTAATTCAGATAAAATATTTTTTTAAACAGCATAAAATGTAAACACAAAAATAAAAATAATTTATTGGCTAACATCTTGCTTCCCGCAAGATAATTTTTGAAATATATACAGTAGAATCTAAATTTTTATGTCAAATTAAAGCTAAATAATACCTTTATACTGCAAACCTCAAAATTTAAAATTATCTAGTATTTCAATATTTAAAAAAATTTAAATTTCATAAAAAATTTAAATTATTGAAATTTTTGTCTTTATTATGCTATATATTAAAATGTATGCATCTCATTAATATATTGGAGGTTCACAGAATTAAGATCCATAAGTAGAACATACATGTGAAATATTATAGCTCTACAGTCATAACTTTTTTGTAATATTGTGGGAAAGTCTAAAAATCAGAAACTGAGAAAATCAAGTTTGAAGATTGAATTTCTATTATGCAAAATATCATGAAAATCTTGGGGTTTAAAATGCTCCTGCTACATATGTAGGACCTTCTATTTCTGCCAAATGCTCATTTAAAGCTTTTTTTTCTCATTCTGTGAACCCTACGGTCCTCTAGTGTTGATGACCTACATTTAATTTCTGCACTTTTCAAACACGACAAATCAGATTTTTTAGCAGAGGTGTATGCAAAATGTCCTTCCTGCAGGCCTAGACATTTCAAAATGCTCAGACGACCTGCCATTCTATCATTAAAAATTACTAATGCTTCGTTTATTAAAACGTAATAACAGTTTTAGATGATCCGGATGTTTTCGGATAATACTTCTAAACAGTGGAATTAAAAGACCCATTAGCATTTTGTGTCTTGCCACCCAGACATTTTTTCAACAACTTGGGTGCTGATAGTTCTGCAAATGTAGGTTTAATTGCATCCATTACAGGTATTGACACAGTTTTCTTGTGTATGTAGGAAACACTTGTGTCAAATTGGGATCTTTGATACTCACACCATAACGTGGGACCGTCATATTGTTTCCCTTGGGAATGCTGATTCCCATGAAAACGACGTTTCCTTCTGCGAAAATCACCAGATTTACGATTTGCTTTGCCAGACATTTTAACAGGATTTATAAAATGACTATTTATATCAATAACAAAAAATTGCAACGTCTTTCGAAAGCTAAGACAGAAGAGAGCCCATGAAAGCAGTTAGCTGTTATTCTTGGATTGTTATTCATCTTTCAATCAAGTTATCCTGGTTAAAGTTATCAAGTTATCTTTCAATTGTTATTCTTGGAGTTGAACAATTCCTTCTCCCAGTTAAATAAATGTATTACATAGATCAGCAGAGTGGCTGAATATAAAATAATTACAAGGATGCTTTCCATTCCGAAACCGAAACTAATTACATTCGACTCACTATCACAAGGTCAGTCAGTATTGACATTTACGTTTTTTATTGCTGTAAGCGTAATTTTCGTCGGATTTCGATGCAGTTTGTTTTAAAATGCTCCCAACATTCCAAATTATTTTTAAAAAATACTTTTGAAAAATCGATTTTTTGAAGGGCACAAGGTACTATGTCCCCTTAAAAGAAACCGCTCTTTGCGAAGTTGTAGTTTTAGTGAGTGGCCATATCAGGTGTTGACCTCCTCATCTGAATGTGGTTCAAAATTACGAGATGTTGTTCACAATCCTTGCCTTCCGGATGGAATCGAGGACCGCTAGACAATAGCCCATTGTGTTATTCCAGTGCGACGTTAATTCAACTACTTACTTAACACGAAAGAAGCGTGTAGTAGTTTAGTTAAAAATGAATATACGATCACGGAAACGCTAGAGATAATTTAAAACTGCTGCCTATAACCTGATAAAATATATATAGAACATTAAAAAATTTCGTTTCAGAACTAAAGAACGTATAAACTGCATAAAATAAATCAAACCGCTCTTCACAAAATTGCAATTTTAGTGGGTTGCTAGATCAAGTGTTGATCTCATCTGAATGTGGTTCGAAATTACGAGATTTTGTTCACAATCCTTCCCTTCCGGATGAATACCAGACCGTCGTCAATAGCCCACTGTGTTGTAACTACCTACTTAACACAAAAGAAGCGTGTAGTAGTTTAGTTAAAAATGAATATACGATCACGAAAACGCTAGATATAATTTAATACTGCTGCCTATAGCCTGATAAAATCTATAGAAGATTAAAAAAAATTTCGTTTCAGAACTACATAAATTAAAACAAACCGCTCTTCGCAAAATTGTAATTTTATTCCAAACAAAGAATAATCATTCCTCCCGCAAACGTCTGAGCTGATTTCGGAACTTTCGGAAATTCGCTATCAAATTTCCCATCCACCAGAACCCCCTCTCACTGTACCTGCGAGAGCTTGCTTTTGAATGGTAAGTCCGTGGTGGGTATGCAAGCTTCCATTAGCGGGACCAGGTTACCTTCAATTATCCTAATAGCTCCCAACTCTTTTTAATGCGCTTATGGGATTTAGAAAAGAAACAGAAGAAGCTTTTAGTAATAAGTCTCTTCCGTCCCCGCAAATCTTACCCTCTGAATTGGATAGGATTATTCCCCATGTGGTGTCGAGTTACTTTAGAATTGTTCTTCGAGTAAACTCAGGAAGCTTAAGTTCATGGTTGTGCATGCAGAGTTTGTTGGTTGGAGACATAACTAAGGTTAGGGTTTTTGTAGAACATAATCTTTTAGAGACGGCGTATTTCTTTTGTGGGGAATGTATTTACATTTTTATGGCTTTCGCTTGCGTGTTTTGGTAGCAGCAAATGAAAAGGGTTTATTTTGAGTTGAGCTTACACATGTAGTCTGTTGCGTTTTGGAGTTCGCTCAGTCGGATATGGGATGACAGCGTCTTTTTAAATAAATGAATCGATTTAAAAAATTATTTTGAGCGAATGCTTTTGAAATTTTTACTGTTGAAACGAAAAAGTCATTCTAATGGGTACTTCATTAAATATCAAATTTCACGGCAAAGAAAAATAAGATGCATTTACAAGCTTCAGGAAATTCGAAGAAACTTCTTCTAAAGAGTATAAGCATAGTAGAAAATCTACGGATAAAGTATAGTTCTCTCTCTCTAATTTCACACCATGACGAAGTTGCGATTTAGGACCCTTCGAGAAAGACCTTTAATATTATTGAACCATTGACTTTTATCGGTTGTGCAGAATTATCTGTCCGAAGGATTAAATGTATAATTAAACAACAAAAAATAAGATTTTTAGACTAATTTTACATAATAGGATGCTTTAAATATGAAATACATATCAATAAAAAACGATAGAATCAAGATGTATGAAGTATCATGCGTTTGAAAGTTGCCGACACTCCCAAATAATTTTAGAGTTCATTTTTTCCATAGCAGGAGACACACATGCTATTTTAAGAAGGTTAACAACGACTTAAATCAGGTTCTAGCTCCGTACTACGACACCCAATGAAAAAAGAGATTTGAAGGTACTTTGTATACTGTTTAAATGACAGCTATTTTTCAATGACCTATAATCTATACCTACGTTTTCAGGAACAATATATTACAACAAGAAAACACCTTATTTTGTTACTCTGTGTGGAATAGTAATTTTCTCACACGCAAATCATAATAACAATACAAATTATATTTATTTTGCAGATATGGTATTTTCATACTACGGAACGGGACGGACGTATCAATTACGCAGAACCTTACTGAAAATCAATCGCCATTCCTCCATATCATAGTCAATATAAAATTTTATAATTAATTAAAATTACTGAAAGAGAAAGAAATTAAAAAAAGTGATGAAGAGTACTTTATTAATTGGAAGATAAATAATATAAAGCGTAGAATTTAATGTTGTTAATGCAATTAGGTGTCCAATTGATGTTCCAAAGAAGCACATGAGGTAGGCAGGTAATTTGCTTCGAAAGAAAGGTAAAAAAACTCAACAGCTGTAAAAAAAGTTAAGGTGGTATATTTTATTTGTAAGGGGGTATATATATATATATTCAAAGTTTTTATTTTCTAACGCATAGGTTCTAGTTTTGTTCCTTTGACCCCAAAACACTCAAAAATAGAGTTTTACCTTATTTGGAGTACTGCAACCTGTGCCGACTTGCATGGAAACATGTTCGTACAAGTTCCGTCACAGGTGCCGCGCGTGCGCCGTGCTTGCTCTGTCGGTTAAGGTGGATTTTCCTAGCAGACTGGTTCCAAAGCAGTCAAATGCGTCATACCCCACGATCTACCAGCGGAATTTAGTTCAAATAACCGATCACGTGACTAACTGTTAGAGTTGACGCGCTTTTTAGGAGAACATAAACATGCAGCGTTGCTAGTTGTGAATTCCTGTTGGAGCGTTAATTGGTAATTTGTAATTAACGTCGTACTTGAGCAATACAAAGGGCAATTGACGACGGTCCGGGATCAATCCCTTAAAAGAAATATCCGAGGACAACACCTCATAATTTTGAACCACGGTCAGATGATGAAGCAACACCTGAGCTGGCACCCCACTCTCCAAACTTCCACACCAACCCAACGTGAGGACTTTCGGCCACGACAAATTTAAGGTGCACCAACCGCCTCTACACCATACGCTTACAAACATCCATGCCCGGACCCGGATTCGAACCAGGAACCTTCCTATCTAGGGACTAACGCCTTAACTACTATACCGGTAGAGGAATTCGAGACGTTGGACTTGAATCTCTTCGCGCGTCGCTTCTACCCTGACTCTTGGAAAGACGGGCTTTACTCTCGGCTTGGCGGGTAATTAACGCGCATCGTTTTATATTTCGAAGATGTCAATGGAACTGAAAAGCAGTAAAAAAAGCATTTTCTTGGATGGTGAGGTGAGTCTTTGAGAAAGGTTAGAGTGAAATCCATAAACTCCGATTTTCAGAATAACGTGCACGATGTAGTTACCGTTCATTACGATGGAAAATTGTTACCAAGCCTGGATGTGAGAAGTTCTAAAGAAGAACGCTTGACGATCCTTATTTCATTTTGAGAGAATGAGCAACTTCTTGCAGTACCAAAACTGGACAGCTCTTCAGGCAAAGATGAAGCTAAATCAGTTGCAAACGCACTTAAAGAATGGAACCTCAATGATAAAGTACAAATAATGTGCTGTGCGACAGCATCTAATTCACAACGCTTGAATGGAGCTTGTGAGCTTTCAGAACAAAATCTAGAAAGAAAATTGTTACTCTTTGCTTGTAGTCATCATGTTTATGAACTGGTTGTGAAAAGTGTATTTGAATCAAAGATCCACCAAGTAGCAAGCAGTTCCGATATTCCACTGATCAAAAAGTTCAAAGACAACTGGAAAAACATTAATCCTAATGCTATCGAAACATGAACAGATTTTGACAAACAGCATCTTTTTGACGCGACCATTAACGGATTGGTGACGTTTTTTAACCATGAACTGCAAAAATCCATTATACCTGACGATTATCGGGAACTGATCGAACTATGTGTTATTTTCTTGAGAGGAGATAACGAGAGTAAAATTAAAATCAGACCTCCTGGCGCAATGCATCTAGCACGATGGATGGCAAAAGCTATTTTACTCTTTAAAAATATATTTGCTGCAGTCTCCGTTCAAAATCAGCGTTGTGGACAAAAGAGCGTTGAAAGATGTTTGTTTATTCATTGTGGCAGATTATGTGAAGCCTTGGTTGGATACAGTTTGTCGGTGAAGGCGCCGAATCAAATCAAGATTTGCGTTTTTTAAAGACGATGAAAGAGTATGAAAGAGTTCACAAATTGATTTCCAAAGCGGCCCTGAGCAAGTTCAATCAACACCTGTGGTATTTATCAGAGGAAATAGCCGTATTATCACTCTTTGATGATGAAGTTCATAAACAAACTAAGGCGAATACTGTAGCGAACTTACAAAGAGAAAGTTTATATGATTTTGGGAAGGGATATATATATATATATATATATATATATATATATATATATATATATATATATATATATATATGTGAAGGAAGAGATGTGTGTATCTGTACGGCTGTACGGTGAGAGTTTTGTTTGCAAAAATTTGTTTTCGAGATTAAAAGTTGACAGCAATTTCTTCTAAGAAAACGTATCTTCGTGGGAAGAAAATGCAACCTTTGTGGAAGCTAAGAATAAGAATTTTAGCTTAAAAGCAGTAAATGACACGGCTGAAAGAGCTAATGCAAGCCTTCCATGGTTTAATTACCGCAGAAGAAGAACAGAAACAGTTCTTATTACGCTGTGTGCAAGAACATATAAAGATGTATCCAGACTGTAAAAAAGAGACCTTAAAATGAAAATATCCTGAATAATTATGCGTAACTTTATTTTTTAATAATTAAAGGCATTACTTAAATTTGTCTTTTAATCAATATTTACCTAAGATATGCATAGTTGCAATGACCTAGCTACATATTAAGATCTGTTCAAAAACGGCTATTTCCATAAACTTTGGGGCCCTGTCGGCACGGGTTAACATTAACGTAGGAAGTTAAAATTTTATATTTAAGTAAGGCTTAGTATATTAAAAAGAATTAGAGGGTATACGTTTTGATAAGTGAAATTCATAAACAGGGTGACCTGTAAAGTCCTTTTAAGCCCTTTAATTTTGAGACCGCGTCTCGTAGAGTCAAGGTAGCAATGTGTACCTACAGTAAAGTGACCATGCTGAATTTATTGAGACAACTTACAGCGCCCCTAGCGGTGAAATAAGGAAATTAAAAAAATAATTCGAAACTAAAGGAGAAGCCCAAAAAGTTCAATTAGAAAAATGTACGCAATACAATAATAAAGACACAGAAAAAATTTGTCATGGAGTTATCTGTAAAACTGGTGGAGATATTCGCGATTGAAATTTGAACTTTTCCATGCCTTGGAAAAGGGGCCGTCCTGAAATTGAAAAACATGTTCTGCGGTGTTATCATTCAGTTTTTCTGAGTTAAACAACGACTAATTTAAATTCAAACTACAAAGAAAGTTTAATAAAAAAAAAGATAAATAAACAAAACATCTGAAAAACGTACCCCGGAAAAAAAAATTGGCCATCCGAAATCATAAATGTAGTGCAAGAACTAAAACACACGATTAAAAACCTCTTTGCTATACAACCACGAACGAAAATTTACTATTTAATCATTTTATCCTAATAAAGTTTGAGTGAGATGCAAATATGTCAGAAACAAATGAGCGTTATTCTGTGTGGCACATTAGAAAAGTAAAAGACACAGATGAGCAACAGCAAGAAATTTATTGCTAAACAAAAACATGGCGAGTGTGTTCAAAAAGGTCATCATCGGTTACAATACACATTTGTATTCGATCAAGCTCGCCGACATGCACATTCCTTATCATCAGTGGTGTGACAGTAGTGCAGCTATCAATGAACGCTGCCGCACATCCAACAAGCTTGTCAACGGAGTTTCATACCCTCGATCGTTGATGTAACCCCAGATGAAGAAATCGAGTGGGGTTGTAAGATCTGGTGATCGTGGAGACCATTCAACACAGTCACCGTAGTCCATTGCCTGTTGGCCAAATCTGTTCTTAAGAAACTTGCGCACTGCGTGGGGATGGTGGGGCTTGTACGGCGGGGCGCCATCATGTTGGAACCACGGTCAGTTTGCGCAGTAACGCCTGAGATGGAACCCCAATCTCCGCAAATCCACATTACACCAATGCGAGGACTTAAGAGGCCACGACGGATTTTGCATGCACCAACCCCCTTTTTTACCCGTCGGTATTTGGATGGCACAGACGAGGATCGAACTTACAACCCTCTGGTTGGCAGTCCGTCACTTTACCAATCGGGGTACCACTGCCCTCAAAATTTATCATAATAAAATTATTAAATAGTAAATCTTCGTTCTGGCAGCATGGTTCAGAGGTTTTCATTTGTGTATTCTAGTTGTTGCACGAAAATTGGGATTTCGAATCATCAGATTTTTTATTTCCGGAGTACGTTTTACAGATGTTTTTTATTTTTCATTTATCTTTTTTTTTTTTAAATTTATCTTTCATTTTTTTTACTTTCTTTGTTTGAATTTAAATTTGTCGTTGCTTAACTCAGAAAAACTGAATGATAACACCGGAAAACACGTTTTTCATTTTCAGAACGACCCCTTTTTCAAGGTATGGAAAAGTTCAAATTTCAATTGCAAATATCTCCGCCAGTTTTACAGATAACTCCATGAAATTTTTTTTTCTGTGTCCTTATTATTGCACTGCGTACATTTTTCTAAATGAACTTTTTGGCCAATCTTCTTTAGTTTTCGAGTTATTTTTTTTAATTTCCTTATTTTACCGCTAGGGGCGCTGTAAGCTGTTTCAAGAAATTCAGCATGGTCACGTTACTACCTTGACTCTAAGAGATACGGTCTCAAAATTAAAGGGCTTAAAAGGACTTTACAGGTCACCCTGTATATATATATATATATATATATATATATATATATATATATATATATATATATATATATATATATATATGTGTGTGTGTGTGTGTGTGTGTGTGTGTATTTAAGGGGTATATTTCACATGTATTTCATTTTATGCCTGAAGGCAAAATTCGTTTCTCATATTAGATTTTTGACAGTATTATGCCTCTTATTGACTACATTTGCCGTCACTGCAAATATTGCGACTCCAAAAAACGATCTCCCAAGCATAAGCTTAAAACACAAAGCCAAATGAAGCTAAAATAAGAGTAAAATATCAGAACGTAAAAAATCGGTAGTAATGGGTTTCGATAATGAAAGCAAAGAAGCAAACAGCCTGAGTCAAAATTTTTCATGTATCGCGCCGAAGCCGCAGACATAGCATAACAAGCAAACTTCGAGATCGAAATAAATTTTATATTAATTAATAAAAACAAAAAAGAAAATTTAAGAAAGCAAACAAAATTGGGGAAAATAATAAAATTTTAAAATTAAAGTTCATACATCTTTGTTTCTAACACAAATTTTGTAAAAGAAAATTATATTTCCGAACTATGTATTGTCTTATTTATATTATGGTGCCGACCAACCGGTCTAGTGGTCAAGGTGTTGGTCTCTGTATCGGAAGGTTCCTGGTTCGAATCCGGGTCAGGGCATGGATGTAAATTGTGCTGTCCTTTGTTAGGGACAATGATGGTCCACGCATTGGGTACCCCTTCACAAGTGACCATCACTTCTGGCCTTGTATAAGGCTACAATGATTTCGGTCAATTCTGTACTGTACAATACAGTACAGAATTGTATTTCTGTATTGTATTTGTAGTTGCAATCTGTACCCAGTATTGCCATTGGAAATAAAAAAAATTTATATTATGGTCATATTTAAATATTGTATTAATTAGTGTTAGGATTAAATTTTAATAGTTGAGACTATACACAGTCTAATTTCTGTGTTCAAATAGGAAAATGTTAGAAGTAATATTTTTTAATTTTTCGTGACAGCAATTTTAATATTCAAGATTCAACAAGTGGTTCTGTGGTTTTTGACATATTATATTTTTCCACCTTTGTTTTCTCATAATCCGAAAGAGAAGACTTATCACATTTTGCCCCCTTCTAAACATTAACAAACCAAACTCCAGAATGGGACTTACTCATTTTTTTTTGGAAAAGTGACTTATAACATTTTGCAATTGGAGCACAGATATATACCCAACACTAATACTTAATCTTAACACTACTTAATGCAATATGACCCTAATAGAAATAAAACTATGCATAGTTCTGATATATTATTATGCAATATGACCCTAATAGAAATAAAACTATGCATAGTTCTGATATATTATTATGCAATATGACCCTAATAGAAATAAAACTATGCATAGTTCTGATATATTATTATGCAATATGACCCTAATAGAAATAAAACTATGCATAGTTCTGATATATTATTATGCAATATGACCCTAATAGAAATAAAACTATGTATAGTTCTGATATATTATTTCCTCTTTCAAAATTTGTGATAGAAACATAACAGTCTGAACTTCGATTAAAAGCGTTATTGTTTCCCGCAAATTTTTTTCGGGGTAAACAAAAAACT
The DNA here is from genome assembly GCA_947359465.1 of Metellina segmentata. Lineage (NCBI taxonomy): Eukaryota > Metazoa > Arthropoda > Arachnida > Araneae > Tetragnathidae > Metellina > Metellina segmentata. Next base: position 75,952,501 of record OX375873.1, on the reverse strand, counting down.
ATATTTTATGGTATAAGTAACCCGAATTCCCATATTTCAATTACCATTGAAAAGAAAATTGAGATAGATGGACAGAAAAATTCTGCATTAAATCCGAATTAGGTTTGAAAATGTTTCCATTCCGCTTAAATGATCACATGAAAGGATATAGATTCATTTATACTTAACTTACGACGATGCATAACGCACGCTTTTTGCAAGCCAAGCGAATTTTTTGGGAGGAAGAAAAAAGAATAATCCATTTCAATTGTGATGCCGAAAAAACGAGAGCAGGTAATAACAGAGATAGGAACACTCAATTTTTTGGGCTCATATTCCATAAATGGCTATTTCCGGGAAATGACAGCGAATGAATTTGTTTTTCCTTTCTGGAATAAGGGAAAAAATGATTAAATAGAGGCTTTATGACTCTCTTGAATGGAAACGAACCCACCGGACTTGTAATGTATGAACGATAATGAATGGAAATGAAGACTTCAGTGAAATACGCCATGAATATCCGAAATGGTTGAAAGGATCTCATTACACATTTGAAAAGATACGAACTCCTGAGTGAACGATACAACTAATATTTAAAGAGCTCTCAGTGAATGGATGATTTCGCAACCTATTCATCTTTGTTTTTTCTGAACGCTTAAAACAGGTCAGGGAAGTTTAAATGGTTATAGTTATACCAGCAGACCCGTTTAACATCTGCGCTAAACTTCCTTAATTGCTTATATCTATTATTGCCATTGTGTTTCTCATGTTTCATACTTTATTGAAATCCGTTTATAATGAATATAAGCATGGCTATGAACATTTCTAGGTCCAAATGAAATCAAATTATTCAATATAAAATGGTATTTCCTTTACATTCTTCAAATATTCTTATTTTTAAAAGTTACACTTACAGTAAAATACACGATAAAAAGTTCTCTCACACCTCAGTCATATTAACACAATTCGAATCTGAACGTCCACTTCAATGTCATATCATTCACTTGTTCAAAGGTGAATCGCCGACCAACCGGTATAGTGGTTAAGGTGTTAGCCTCTGGATCGGAAGGTTCCTGGTTCGAATCCGGGTCCGGGCATGGATGTTTGTAAGCGTATGGTGTAGAGGCGGCTGGTGCACCTTAAATCTGTCGTGGCCGAAAGTCCTCATGTTGGGTTGGCGTGGAAGTTTGGAGAGTGGGGTGCCAGCTCAGGTGTTGCTTCGTCATCTGACCGTAGTTCAAAATTACGAGGTGTTGTCCTCGAATCTTTCGCTTAAGGGACTGATTCCGGACCGTCGTCAATAGCCCGTTGTGTTGCTCTAGTACGACGTTAACTAAAATTACAATTACCATCAAAGGTGAATCGATATTTTGGAACCTAACCTATTTCGGATTGTTTTGCTGAGATCTGGGTTTCTCATTGCTTTCTGTAAACAGACCTTCGAAGAATTTCATTAGAGCAGCGAGATATGTTCCATGCAGTTTTAGTAATAAGCAGCTTCTAGATAAAATTTTTGTCTATCTAATTTTGGGGCTAGTTTGGCCAAAAATATGGTAATTTCACCATAAAAACTAAAGAACCCCACCTAGCTAAAATTAAGCATATTTAAACTGTGGGAAAATTAGCGAATTAACAACACGCAGCATTTTATTTCATATTGTAAAAATAATTTGTTGCCATTCATCAATATGCAAATAACACCAATTTCTGTATCACGCATGTTCGTGAAATAATGTGAAACTGCCAATATGAATTTTTCACATCCAATTACAGTAAACGTTTGGCGAGCTCTAAATAACAGGTGCTTCTTAAAAAGTAGTTTTTACCTATGTGCAGTAATTAGTAATACTAGTAACACAATCAGAATTTCTTTTCGGTAGGTAGTTAATTAATATCGCACTAGATTAATACAGCGGGATATTGGTTACGGTCCGGGATCAATCCCAGAGAAAAAGATTATAGAATTTCATTTCGGAGAAGGTTCAAAATTAGGAATACATTTCTTATGCTGAATAAAGATCTGAACCTAATAAGAATTTTAAGGTTTCTATTTATTCTTTCTTTCTTATATTTCTCTCTCTCTCTCTCTCTCTCTCTCTCTCAAACCCAGATTAATTTAAGTACAGGGTTAAGTACGGTGTAGAAAGTGACGTATCTTAGTTGATCAGAATATAGAAATAAATTTTTAAATATTTACAGCAAATTAAAAAGCATTTTCAAATATTGTTACTCTTTCACGTTTGGAGGAGTTGGAACGACATGTAAGTATGCGAACAATAAGAAGTTCGCCATGAAAAGAAATTTAATAATCTTTGTATATGCATGTCTTCTAGTAAATAATCAGTTTAATATACTGTTTTCTGTCCGAATAAGCTTATTTTATCGCATAAATGCAGACGAAGCTTTGATATTTATTAGCAAAAAGACACAAATCAACACTTTCGAAAGTAGAGGTTGTTTTTGCTTCATGAGCTTTCTGATTACACAATTCTCACGAGTTAAGTACCAATATAGGCCCGTTAAATTGCTGAGTATAAAGTAGAATTAACTACTTCCTTACCCATGAATCTTGATTTAAAACTAGTAATACCACTGCAAATTTGAAGAATATAAATAAACTGTGAATCGTTTAATGTATTTCGAACGTTTTTAGAAATGCGAATGAACAAATCCGAGTTAAAATGTTTATGAAATATAATAGAGTTATTAAAATTAAGAAACTGAACGGAGATCTATGCAGTTGTTGCGGTTATTTCTGCGTCGGTAAGGTAAGGTAATTTCAACTAACGACATAATAGAGGAACACAACGGGCTATTGACGACAGTCCGGGATCAATCCCCTAAGGGAAAAATCCGAGGACAACACCACATAATTTTGATCCACGGTCAGATGACGAGGCAATACCTGAGCTGGCACCCCACTCTTCAAACTTCCACACCAACCGAACGTGAGGACTTTCGGCCTCAACAGATTTAAAGTGCACTAGCCGCCTCCACACCATACGCTTTCAAACATCCGTGCACTGACCCAGATTCGAACCAGGAACCTTTCGATCTAGAAGCTAACAACTTAACCATCAGACAGGATGGTCGGGTTCTGCATTAAATTCGTTGAAAACAACATATTGTAAGTTATTAAATCTTAAGAACAGTTGAATTAAGTTTATACAATTGAGCGGAAGAGTTGTTTTGAACTGTCTTCGAGTCTTGGGTGTGTTTTCGCTCTTTTCTACGGTATGTTTTTTAATTATTCTAATTGTTTGAAAACATAAATTATCATATAGTTAAGATTAAATACTAGGTATAGTTGAGATAAAATTAGGTATATGAACTTATTTTGTGACTAAACATTTTGGAAATGTGACTATAAAACAAATAAGTATTTAAAAAAATATTTCAGGGAACATAGCTTTGTTAGCATATGGCTAAGCTTTATAAAGTCTTAAACGCTCCAATTCTTTTTAAAATATGCTTAAAATAATTTACGTAACATTTAGGACTTTAAAGTATCTGCTTACTATGTAATCAATTTCAGGAGCTAATGTACACCAAACAAAAAAAAATCTTTATTTTATGGGGATTAGGATTATGTTTAATTTATCAATGCATTCCTGCTCTAAAGTAGATTCTTTACAGTATGTAATCACCAATATGCTCGCTTGTATGGTTAAAAAAAAGCGAATTCAATAGCGTGTTAAGAAACAAAAGGCAGAAAACTTGCATCTGTTGTTTTCTCACAATTCGGTTTCTTATAAACTCGCAGATAATAAATGTACGACATAAAAGGGAAATAACAGAAACGATTGTAGTTTGGGAAAGCAATCTTTAACACATAAAGGAGAAATATATTTTCAATCTTCTATCATCACACTATAAAAAAGAAAAACACTTTTTCCTCATATTGGATTGCTATTTTTATTGAACAAATGCGTCACACATTTGTTTTTATCCACTTTAAAGATATCAAAATACAAAATAAGATATTTAAATTAATTTTCAACGCAAGGCTTTTACCGTGTAAGAATAAAAAAATTGTAAATGCTAGTGACAGTTTCATTCAAATATAATTTGTAATTTTCTCTATTGAATTATTTCAGAATTTTATTCATGTTTGGGAAGCTAGTTACCATACTGCCAGATTAGATTTATGAAGAAAAAAAATACTTGCTTTTTGAATGCTACTAAAAAACAATAATTATGTTATCGATGAGTGAAAATTCGCTTATATAGCAATCATATTTAAAACGGAAGCGGACATACAGACTTTTTCTAAAAAGAAAATGTAATATTCTTATATCGCTAAATGGACAAGGCTTGTAATAACTCTGAAGTGTTTCTAAATTATAAGGTAATAATTTTTATTTTTAAAAGCATTTGAGGATTTGAGGAGGGAGAACATGAAAATAAGCTACTGTGGACTTTTTATGAAACCATCTTTTCCAAAATATTGAATGTAATTTTGACGTCGTTTGAACTTTAAGAAGTTAGGTCTTATATCTGTTGTATAATTTCACAAACCTAGTTAAAAGAATAGATTTTGCGCTACGAACTGTGCATGTATTTTATTTGGTGAGTGGATTACCTGCGTTATTGATTTTAGCGGGGTTTTCGACAAGATACTTCGGTCATCAATATCTGACCAATTTTGCTAATGAAAAAATACATGGTGCATTATGAAAGTAATGCGCATGATTTTATTGTGACGCGACTATCCATCGCAGCGCGCTCGGATTGGTCGAAAAATGTGATGAGGGATCAGCCCTTCCAAACGTGTCCGGTCTCAGTTCGCTCCGAGCAGTAGGAGCGGTAGGACGTGTATTCGCGCAGTCTTTCTTTCGATTGTGTCACGGCACGATGGAGTGTTCGCTGGAACAGCGGTACGCGATAAAGTTTTGTGTGCGGCTTGGGAAGAATGCAACGGAAACATCAAATGGTTCAAGAGGCCTTTAAGGAGACACACACAATCTTCTCCCAAACCTAAAAAAGCGCGCATGAGCAAGTATCGCATCAAAACAATGCTGATTGACTTCGTTGACATCCGAGGAATCGTCCAATTTGAGTTTGTACCGCAACGACAATTTGTCAACGCAGCTTTTTACCTTTAGGTGCTCAAGAGACTGTTACGACGGGTCGCGCGAGTCAGGCCTGACATCAAAGACGTCTTCAAGCTCCAACACGACAATACCCCAGCCACACGGCCTTCGTTGTCACCAATTACCTGATCCAGAGCAAGACCCCCTTGGTGCCCCAGCCTCCTTACAGCCCTGAATTGGCTCCGTGTGACTTTTTTTGTTCCCCCGACTGAAGTGAGAACTGAAGGGAAAGCACTGGGATTCGGTGGAGGACATCCAACATCATGTTACAAGGTTCCTGAGAGGCATTCCTGTAGAGGAATTCCAGGGTGCCTTCCAGGAGTGGCAGAATCGTCTCCGCAGGTGTATTGATGCACAAGGGGACTATTTGGAAGAATATTAACCATTTGTACCTATCGGATCAATAAATCTCTATTTTTCCCAGAAAATGCAAATTACTTTCTAATGCACCCTGTATCTCATCATCAAGATATCGCCAATTTTTTCATAATGACGATATTGGGATATGGTCTTGTTTTACGAATGAGAAAATCGCCCCATCTAGGTCTAATCAATTTTCTTCTAGTCATGAGATAAAGTCCCATTGCGTGTCAAATGCTTGTGACACTTAATGGGACGGAAAAATCAGGGTCAGTTTTGCTAGTGACGTGTTACCTCGTCTAGACAACCACGTGAGGGTTAACAGAATAGCTAATATGTTTTTGCAAATTATAATTCAATTCAAATATTTTTTAAAGAACTTATTTTAAAATGCACTCTATACCAAACAAATCGATGCACCAAGAAGGAGTTGTCCGATCGATAGATAGTTGTCCATAGAAACCGTTTTGACCGTTACAAAGGGAGGAAGTCAATAAAGCGTTGGTCCACCTCTGGCCTGGATGCAAGCTGTCATCCGGCATGGCATAGACTGAAAAAGTTCCCGGATGGTGTCCTGTGGAATTTCTTGCCTAATTTGTCCAACTGTCGGGCTAAATGGCTAACATTCCGTGATGGTTGCTATCGCCTTTGCATGTGCTCTATGGGGGAGAGATCAGGAGACCCAGCTGGACAAGGAAGTGTTGAGCAAGCTTGAAGACAATTCATAGCTACACGTACCGTGTTCGGCCGGGCATTATCATGTTGAAAAGTAATTCCGGGGTGTCGCAAAAGGAACTGTGACTCAACCGGTCGTAGAATGTCGTCTACGTACCGCTGTGCTGTAAGTGTGCTAGAAATGACTACCAAAGAGATCCGGCTATCAAAGGAGATGGCATCCCAGAGCATAACCCTCTGTTGTGGGCATGTGTGACGTGCAGAATGCTTCCCCAGTCATACGTAAAGGCAGGAGAGGTCCCCAGTCAGCACCGTTCCAAGTTGATAGAGCCCGGCATCACTGTAATTCTGCACCTTCTTGCAGCGTCGATTTTTTTTGTTATAGAGTATGGTTGTGTGTGTGTGTGTGCTATTTCACTACTGAAGCAAATTATATAATTTTTTACAAAAAGCTAATTTCATAACTAAAAATGGATTGCTCTTTCAACTAGTGCTTTTAGTTTCTTCTTTACTTCCTTATTTAAAGGGGGTAAGCGAAAGAAAAAGTGAGAAAATTTAGATCTCACCTTTGCTTGCGCGAAGGTTTGTATTTAGCATAATGTCTCATCTAGACATAATGTTCAACTTTTAATGCTTACTAGGATAAATGGCCCGTAATAAAACGGGTGCATAATAAAATTTATTTATTTTGGTTGAACTTCATTTACATATTTTATAAGACATGACGGTGCGTGATCACTGGTAATGTATAAACCTTTTTTTCACCACTATCTGTCAACGTTTGTTGATCACTGGCTATACATAAACCTTTTCCCACTGCTATCTGTCAACTTGCCTTGCTTTCGCATTATGTTGTGTTTTGAACAATATTAGTAAACCAATAGTATTGGAAAACTTATTTTTTGATCAACATTGGTAAAACAATGAGTTGCACACGGCAATCCAATCATTTTATGCTCAATGTGGCGGTTTTAAATGTAATGATTTTTGATCTTTCGTATCTCGTTTCTCTCATGACAGCACAAGCCACGGAAAACACAGCACATTCTAGCATTTTAAATAATAAGATATGAAGCACACAGAAAGTATCACTACAAATTTACGACAACGATCATTACATGTCAATCCATATATATTGTAAAAAGCAAAATATATGAAGCAGCAAAAACTTTCGAATACTGAGCTATGAAGTCATGAAATTTGAACTACTTATTTTGCTTGGAATATCCAGGTCCTATTTTCAGTTGTCTTCGTTGTTCCCTTAGAACAGAGGTGGCAAACCTGTGGCGCATGCGCCAAACGAGGCGCATTGGATGAAAACAAGTGGCGCATTGCATCCTTTCGCTTACTTATTCTATTGAAGTAGGCGCCATAATGGAATCCATCTTCATACTTTTAACACCAGAGTACTCTCAGTTGAATTCATAAAGCCTTCTTACTCATCAGCTCGTCGCAATTTTTTAAAATCAAATCCATTTTTGAAAATGAAATTTGATAAGCAGATTTAATATTTTCAAATCTAAATGGCTTTTGACCTGAATAATTTCTGTAAACATTAAAAAACCCCAGAACTAAGAAAATTTGCAAAAAAACAAACAAAAAACAGGTTTGGGAACGACACACATACACGAACAAACTTTTTCATCCATGAAATGTATTAAAAGCAAAGCGATTTTGCGAATGACCTTATTCAAATTTGAAGAATTCTCTGCTGTTCTCAGTAACAAATTTAACACCAAACATTAAAAGCCTAGCAAAATCAAAACAGGCTCAAAAGTCTTATTAATGGTAAGCAACGTTTATGTGCTGTAATACGTACAGAGCTCCATCTCGCACAGAGCTCTCTCTCTCATCATATCAACTGTGGCCCAGAGTTGTCTTCACCAAACGAGGCAGCAGCTGTAGCACCATCAGCGGGCTCCATGACTGCGATCGCCCTCACGTCCAAGACATCATTTCTTGTTAGTGTATGATGGTGCTCCAATAAACGCATGTCTTTTGAAGTGGCGCACATTAACTAATTTAGTTTACCCTAAGTGAAGCAGATCCTACCCAATCATGAACTTAGGAAGGTAGAATAGGTGTGTGATAAATGGTGAATCTGAACTCGGATGTGACCTCGGCTTTAGAATCATACAAGTAAAGTTCATACAGTGACTTTACGCGAGAAAATATCAATCACAAAAGATTAAAAGCTGTCTCTAGCCAAGCGATCTCAAGAGGAAAAACACAAGCTTGTGAAGCTGAGCAAAGCTCAAAAAGATGTTCACCGATTTAACGAAACAGTTGAAGAAACAGGGACATGGCTTTATTTGCCAAAAGCAGCAAAAATTTTCATGCAAAGCCGAGGAGCATAGCTCTACTATCCAAATAAAATGTAATAGGAAAGTTTTATGATAAAATAATACCAACGTGGATGGCAGTAAGGAAAATCAAAGTCCCAACTAATTATAATAAACAAAACGTTGAAAATTTATTAGTAATCAAGATATTTTTTTTCAACATATGTATCTTTAAGATGCTTGTTATCAATGTAAAAATTAGCATTCATGAATTTAACCGCAATTTTTAGTGAATAAAAATCCTCATATTTTTAAGTAAAATAAGTGTTGCAGATATACAACTCTGAGAAAATATTTACTCTTAAAAGGATGGAATCAAAGAGTTATTTCCTATTTCCGCAAACGTAAAGTGAAAGAAGCGAAAAATCTTTCATTTGCAAGATAAATATGTGATAGCAGATTTGAATTTGGATTAATGTTGATGTTTGGTTAGATATAGTCCATTAAGATATTTGAAAAGATCCCAACGTCGCTTCCTATAATATTTGCATAGCTCAATAAAAACAAAAATGAATATATATCAAAAGGGAAAGAGTTTTGCATTGGGATATATCATTTATGTAAAGTTAGTTTCAGAAATGCAATAGAAATCCATTCGTGCTTGTCAACTCGGTGGATCAGAACGCAAAACTTTAAACATGCTCGAGAATTATTTATTCAACTGAAAAGCATTTTAAATCTCATAAATAAAATTTCTGGGCAAACATCTATTATCAATAAAGGATTTGTACCACTAAGCCAGAAAAATGTATCGAACAACTTTTCAACTAGCATGACGATCGCAATTAATGTAACAGGCAATTTTTAATTACCATCGTACTAGAGCAACACAACAGGCTATAGACGACGGTCCGGGATAAATCCCCTAAGGCAGTGTTTCCCTAACTTTTGACATGTGTGTACCCCTTCTATAATTTTCGTAACGCTGAGTACCCTACCCCTCATCGAAGAAATGGACGTATTTTAATAACTGTCAAAATGTATTTTTTGTGACATACACAAAATAATAAGAAAAGAGAAATGAAATTATTCATAATAAAATATAAATAAAAGTTATATTATAAATAACGTTTATATTTGGATCAATGAGAAGGATGATATTGTTTGTGCTGAGATATCAGATCGTCATAATTTGGTTCCCTGGTTTTTAATTTTTATCTGAGATGTAGTTCCACGTCCAATAGTCTGTTCCTTTTTTCGACCTAATGTCTACAAATGCTGAAAAAGCAACTTCACATAAATATGAAGTTGGAAAAGGCAAGATGTATTTTAGAACTTTTTCTCTTAAAACCGGATATACACAGGTTGCATTTGTAACCAGAATGATGTTAAAGTACTCTCCTTATGTTTATTTTTCAAGAATCCGTCTGAAGCCAATTCCAACAATTGCTCTTCTACCACATGCGATAAATCTTCTGGCATGGATGTTGTGTTAATGTTAAACGGATATCTTATCCATTCAATATTTTTGGTTAAATCAGGGAAATAGTTTTTAAAGCCCACTTGCAAACTCTCCAAATGCTGCGTGATGCATTTCAGAGTATCAGCATCAATTTTAGTAGTCGAACGTGTTACAAACTCATGAAGAGAGGGACACGAGTCTACTTCTCCATTACCAGCTCTCTTTTGCCATAACTTTAGTTTTGCGATGGCAGCGTTCACTTTATCTTGAACGTGAAACAGTGAAATTTCTTTGACATGTAACGATAAGTTGAGGCAATTTAAAACAGAGAATATATCTGCTAAGTATGCTAGTTTACAAACAATTCCTCAACTCAAATCTATCATTAAGAAAACATTGAAGTTCATGTCAAAGCTTGTTGTCAAAGTTGTTTCTGTAACGAAGTGTGGTATATATCCGCCGTGTGACTCCGGACCATCTAACGCCTCATGAATTCTGGAAACAAGGAATCCTTCGGCTCGTTAATCAATGTGATTGTTGTGCTCAGGCCTATGGTGTATACTTTGACTAAAGTCTTCATTTATACCCACAGTGTCCTTTCGTACCTTTTCATTTGAACAACCCTTGTACAAGTACAGAGGAATTTTTATTACAATTATAGTGAAATTATTATTTTAATAAGCATGGGTCACTGATATGGAAAATAATATTATTTATGAACTTCATCGGAATAAAACTTCGGAACTATCATTAGTTTCTGGTTGGTATGCAGTTGAATTAGCGTCGTACTGGAGCAACAGTATAGAACGAGCTACTGGCGACAGTTTGGGAAAAATATCGAAGAGAAAGATCCGAGTACAACACATCGTAATTTAAAACCACGTTCAGATGACGAGGTCAACCACCTGAGATGGTAACCCAGTCTCCAAAATTTCACACCATGTCAACGTGAGGGGATTTGAGAACAAGGTACGGTCGTTTGGAAAGTAATACAGGTTTTTAAATAAAATGCAGACCACTTAAAAATTTTCAACCACACTTTTTGCTTTACATTTTCATACCTAGTATTACTTTTCTACATAGTATTACTTTTCTACATAGTACCCCTTCAAATTTATACATTTGTCGTAACTTGGGACGAGATTTTGACATACTCCTCTGCCGCCCGTAAATTGAGATAAACAGTAACAACGTCTTTATGCTCCCCCTAGTTCCCAAAATGTTTCCCACTCAGAAACGCTTTAAGTTTTGCGAAAAAATAAAAGTCACTGCTGGATAAGTGAGAACTATATAAGTCAAGAATTTCCCAATGAGACTTGTTGAACAACTGTTACGTTTTAGCAGCTGCGTGGAATAAACGCAATAAGCAATATTCCGTGAAGGTCCCAAAAGGTCTTAGCCATGAGTTTGTGAGTCGAGATTCTTGTTTAAACTTTTGACAGACTCGACAAGCTCATCCGTATTGACACTTGTGTGGCCATATCGCTCCTCATCATGGACGTTCTCTCTTACCTCGGTAACATTTTCGGCACCAACGACACACACATGGTTCATCCATCCCATCACCATACACTGCTTTGATTTCGTGATAAATTTCGCCTGGTCGCACATTTTTTGCGTTTAGAAATCGGATCACAGATCTCACTTCACATTTCTCTGCACGCTCTATTTTCTCGTACATTTTATTTGCTTAACAAAACAACAATAACCGTTATAATGCGATGTAATTCAGTAAACAGCTGGTAGACGAGTTCCTAAAACTGGTTGACCTTGACTGGTGTTCCTTCCACTATCATAGTGGTGCGCATGCTCAAACGGGTATTACTTTCCGAACGACCCTCGTTCATTTTACTAGCTCCATATGAGCCGCGGTAGCTCAGTCAGTAGAGCGTCGGGCTCGCATCAGAAGGGTTGTGGGTTCTGTCCTCGGCGGAGCCTGCAATTCTGATGATTGCGAGATCGGCGTTTCGACATGGCTAAAGACCGTCGTGTTCACTAATGGTGACTGGGGCACGTTAAATAGGTCGTGGTCACAAAGTCCCCCATGTTCCCATACCAAATCAATACCTCTGGGGGTGCCTGATCAGGGGGTTATCGGCCTCTGATTGGGTTCTAAATTACGATATGTTTGAGTGAATGGATGTATGAAAGGGACCTTCCTGTAAAACGGATGTGTCAAGTATGTCGAGCTAAGTCGGACTTCCTCCCAATGGGGCTCAATAACAAGGAAGGCGCACCCCCCTCGCCTCTTGCCGTCTTTGACGGGCCTGGCACTCCTCCGGTCTGCCAGTGTAGGCATAAGAAACAACAAACAACTAGCTCCATATACAAGACGGTCTTTGGTTGAGTGAGTTTCGAACTCGCAATCCTCGAGAGGCTAACCCGGTACTCTTCCAACTGGGCTATCACGACCCTAAATAAGTTTCTGAAATTGTATCAATTGAAGTAATCTACACAAACTTAAGAACTCATTTTGAAAATCTGCTCTAAAATCACGCACACCAATAACTTCTTTATCGACTGTTAACCATCGAAACCCAAATCGGATTCCTAGAAACACGAATTAATTTTTCTGAATTCTCATTTTTATGTTAGACCGAACAACAGGAACAATCAGGAATTTAGATTTACCGATTCAGAATTGAAATCCCGAGAGTTGAGTGAAGGTTAGAGATCTTCACATGCACACATAGAAAAATACTAAAAAACCTATTTTGAAGAAACGGTGTTATTTTAACATTACCTTCAGTTTTTTTCTCCATTTGGGGAAAAAAAAGGACCCCTTCTCTTGAGTATCCTCTCAAATGCTCCAACTTATGCATCAGTGGATCGTAACATGAGCTACATCGATTTTGCCCCATTCGTATATGCCTTTTTATTTGTTCCTTTAGTCTTAGAAGTCAGATACTCAAAAGGAAAGGGGGAAAAAGCTTTTAAAAACAGACTTTGAGAACAAAAAATAACACTAAAACAAGATTTTCTTCAGAAATGGACTTGTTTATTCCAGACGGACGAAAGGGAAAAAACACCTTAAAAGGGATAAAAAAACAAAGGGAAAAATTCCCTTCTGATTTCATCATTGGTACATTTTCCCTCCGACTTAAAAGATCGGACCAATGTTTCTTTTGCAGTAAAGTGCAGTGCGCTGTTCCTTCTTATCTATGCACATTTTTTATTTATCTCTCTATATATTTCGCCTTTTTTCAAAATAAACCCTCTTTCTGTCCTCGAGTCCGTATAAACCGCAGCCATATTTACTTTTTTCTCCTCGCGGACGGAAATATAAATGGAAGTTCAATCGTCTTGACAGAGGACTACCTCATGCGCTGATAAAAGATGACGAGTTTTTTTGTCTCCCCTTTGATAAAATTCTGTTAAAATAAGACGGGGCGGAGTAGCTTATGTCAGAAGCTTCTGTGATTCGGAAATAAAGTATCTGCTGAACACGACCCGGTCTTTCGTGAAATTCTGTGGGGTCCCAGATGCTATGCAGCGGCACAAAGTAGATCAAATATTGGGTTTAGATATAACGTAAGACTGCGCTGTGCGTTCTTTTAAATCAGAATCCTACATATACATTCTAAATATACTGAAATATATTTAAGAGTATGTTATGAAACGCAGCATAATTTAAGAATAAAAGCTTTACTTTAAAAGTGTAAGAAAATTCAAGTGAAGCACAGTACATCAAAGTTCCCAAGGAATGGTTTTTTAGGTCTTTCAAGATCAGGAAATGGTGATTTTTAGAATGGTGAAACACACACTCTGTCATTTTTTCTTTCAATAATTTGGAGCATAAAAGCATTTTTCTTAAAGAATTGCTGATTAACAACCCGAGTGTTGCAAGTTCGAACTCGATGAAATCAAACACCAACGGGTACGTGAGGGCTGGTGTACGTTAAATATGGCGTGACTTCAAATGTTCTCACACTCTCATAGCGTGGAATTTTGGAGAGTGGGGCGCCATCTCAGGGGTTTACCACTTCATTTGACTGATTCCAAATTACGGGGTGTTGTCCTCGGATCTATCCTTTGTCGGTTGATCACAGACCGCCACCCATTGCCCATCATGTTGCTCTAGTGCGACGTAAATTATCACGGTGTCGTGGTGTGGAAGTTTGGAGAGGTGCTAGTTCAGGTGTTGTCCTCTTATATATTTCCCTTCGGGATTGATCCCAGACCGTTGCCAATAACCCGGTGTGTGCTCCAGTGGGATGTTAATTCTATTATCTACCTACCTTTGCATGATAGTTAGAAAATAGTTTGAAAATATGGAATGAAATCTAAAATTGTACCAAACATTTGCTTAAATTCTTTCTTTTGCTTTCTGAATTTATGGCCTTCCAAAACGAAACACTCGGGAACCCTACCATGTTCAAAGATTTTAACTAAATATTGTAAGTGTCCTAAATCGGCCGACCCCGGAACCCTGCACTCTGCTGATAAGAATAATCCCGTCCCTTTGTTATAAGCCACGGAAAGGGTATGATTTTTGATGACACGTCGTTATTTAAAACGTCTCTTAAACGTCATTAATGAGACACTGCATTCGGCGGGATATCGATTTTGGACAAAGGGTCACCACAATGCTCTTTCAAACTCTCTCGCTCTTTATTGGCTGTCTGTCACGCGCCACGTTCGGCTTGTTTTACGATTTATCAAGAGAAGAGCTATAAATTTCGGAGACATCGTTGCAGGATTTCTCTTCTAATAACGCCACAAGCGGATTTTCGTTCCTTACGGGCGGCGTATTAAGGTAAATATTGTCGTGGGGTACTGTTTGTGATCTCACAATTAAGGTATTTTTTTTCCCAATGGAGGGCACATATGAACTTAATAGTTGGCCACTACAAGGCCGGAAGTGATGGCCACTTGTGAAGGAGCACCCAGTGGGAGGACCATCATTGCCCCTAACAAAGGACAGCACAATATACATCCATGCCCTGACCCCGGATTAGAACCAGGAACCTTCCGATCCAGAAGCCAACACCTTAACCACTAGACCGGTTGGTCGGCCACAGTTAAAGTATTTGTAAGATTTTAAAATAAAGTTCTCACAAATAACTTTTTATAAAAGTTATTTCTGAGTAGTAATTATTAATAGCAATAACTTTAATATAAAGTTATCTCTTTATATAAAAGTCATATCTCACAATTAAAGGAAATTCTAGCTTTTAAACTGACCTGCCCTCGGGCATACGGCATGAATTTGGGTTGAGATAACAACCCTATACTCAGTACGCAGTACTCCGTTTTTTATATGTCCCCGTTCGCACCCGCACAGTTGGCAGTACCCAGCGGAATGACTGTATCCCATCCGGCACGCACTCCTCAATGGTGCGGAAAAGTCCTTTTTTGCCTACTTTAATTTTAATTTTAGAGCCTCCACTAGACTGCGATTCACCGATGCTCCTCCCCGACCAAGGAAGTTTTATTTATTTATATTTGTATGAAATTTTTACATTTGTCTTCTACAGTGTCATTCTCTTACTTTCAAACTTCACAAAACGTTTCTGAATCTTAAGTTGTTTCCGTAAACCTAAGTATGGCGCGAAGCTTAGGTGAAAGTATGTTTTGCCATAGAAAAAGGAATGATTCCTTCTTTATCCTTAAAACGATATAGGCAAGTTAACAACTATAACATTTGTTAGTGGTAATAGTAATGTAAACATCAATGCAAAATGGTCCAATCTGGATGCACGAGATATCTCGTGGAAACCACTTAGAAGATTAAAAAAAACCTGAATGTAAGCGCTCAATTTCTCATCCATGCCAAATGCGTAAACTTAAAAGCAAAACCATTCTTCTCTCACTACACAGAAAACTTCGAATTCCCAAAAGAGCAACTGTAACAACGTCAGGTAACTCTTAGAAGACAAAAGTGCTGCTAATATAAAGCCTGAATAGAAAGAAAATAGCCTCTTTTCCATTTTAAAACACCCTCTTCAATCCAAACCCCAGCTCCTGTTGGTCGCATTGTTTCCCAAAAGCTGTCCACCCAACACTTCGAAGCAAACGTTCTCCAGATTAGTTTTGCCTTCCCAAACCCCCGACTCTCATCAAACAGCGAAGAACAATCGATGAGTTGAACCATCCAAACAGCTAACGAGAGTCGAAAATGCTCGACTCCAACGAGGCGAACACGAAAAATGCATTTAAGGGGAACATTACCATCTTTTAAAGTAGTATTTAGCCCTGAGCTGAGCCCGTTGGTAATTATTCGTCGTGAAAAGGAAGGTTTTTACGAGCAGACGCTTTCAGAAGTGGATGCCTCGTGTTCTCTTTAAAATTTCCACCTCATTTTTTAACCCGGCCTTCGTGATGGGGATGATTTTTGAAACAAATGAGGAGGTACGGCTTATTGAGCGTCTGAGGGCCCGGTGTTTCCTAAATGAGATGGTGTCCGTTCTGGCACTACGTATGGGGCGTTTATGGAATGGCTGCTTCAGGTTGCGCTTTAGAAGAACTGGAAAAATATATTACGAACCAGGAATACCGGGTTCTAGCACTTGAACGGTATTCGGGATTGGAATCTAGTTTTGAAGTACTTCTGGTGATTATGATTTTAGATTATTTTTGTGTACAGTTTTATTTTAAAATATTTGGAATGTTTTCCTGTGAAGAACGGCACTTATCCTCGGATTACAATGAAACAACTTTAGACTGATGTCCATACACTAAGCCAATATTCTTTCCATGAGGGTTAGATTTCTTCTTGAGTTGGCTGTTTGGTTTTTAATGGCGTAAGGGCAATGTTTGTCTATACTACGCCAGACATAAGACATACACTCACTGCCAAAAGTTAAGCACGGAGAGGAATATGTTAATTTCCAGAAACCAATCTGAGTTTAAGAGGCTGCAATTTGCTGCAGAGGTAGATGGAAGTATGCAAATGTGTTATGTAACAGCCAATCACGGTTTCATGTCGAGAAATATGCAAAAAAGGCAGTCGTAAAAAACCAGCATTGTGAAGGGTTTGAAGAGTTGCATGTAAATACTGATGAAAAGGGTTTAGAACTTTCGTACGATTAGTTTTCAAGACAGACGTGTTTTTATGGCTTCCAGAAGACGAATGGAAGATAGTGAGCGCTGATGTTCTGTGGGACGTCTTGAATCAGGGCAATCAATCATTGATATTGCCTTTTTCTTCGGCGTTCATCATTCCGTCATTTCACGTTATTGAAACAATTCCAAACAAGGCAAAACAGTTGTCCGAAGACCTGCGGCCGGCCGCCCATGGGTTACGACCCCCACGGGAGTTCTATAAATTGGTGTTGTAGCGAAGAGCGACCTCCATACGTGTGACATCTATGGTTACAGTGTCCATTGGTAAGACTATATCTGCCCCTACTGTGCGCCGAAGGCTACACATGAATACGCCAGGGTACCATGAGTTTGTGTTCCTCTATCCGTCCAATTCAGAGGGGCCCGATTAAAGTGGTGTCGGCAACATGCAAATTGGACTGTGTCTGATTGGGCTATTTTTATGTTCACGGATGAGTCGAGATTCGACCTAGAGCCAGATCGCAAAAATATAAGGGTCTGGAGAGAACAAGGCACACGCAATCGGCCCCAGAAAATCCTCGAGCATTACGCATTCCGAGGTGGAAGCATCATGGTGTGGGACGGGATTTCGTTGGGATATTGCACCGACTTGCAGATCTATAGATGATGTTCTGTGACGGCTGTCCGGTATTGGAATGAAGTCATAGCACACACTGTGAAATTCTACGCTGCATCAGTTGGTCCTTCTTTCGTTTTAATGGATGATAATGCGCGTCCCCATAGAGCTGGCATCGTCGACGACTACCTGGAGAGTGAGGGGATTGCGCGTATGGCTTAGCCGGCGTAGTCTCCCGACCTTATTTTCCACCCCAGCTACTCTCACAGAAAAAGCAAACTGCTCTACAGGAGGAATGGCGATTACTTGACTCTGGGGTGGTTGATCATCTCATGGAAAGCACGATCACACGCTGTAAACTTTGTACGAGGAATGAGGGGTGGTCACATACCCTATTAATGTCGGTTTTGTTTAATTGTTTTAGATTTAAATATCATTTTGTTAATGATTCCAATATGACTTCATCTTATAATTTATGAAAATTCAATATAGTTTTCATCTTTGTATTTAATACTTTGTTTTGTTTCATGCATAAACCTATTTGCTACTTTCCTGCCGCATTTCGTGTCAATCAAAGCTGTACGTGTCTTTTGTTTTGCATTTTACTTTCCGTGCTTAACTTTTGGCAATGAGTGTAAAATCTCAAGCAATAGACTTATGCAGACAATGAAAATTTCGTTGACACAAAAGAGAGAGAAATACACCCAGGGAGGAAATCGCACCTGGCAGGTATCGAACCTGGGTCTCGAAGGCTGCTAGCGCAGTGTTATAATCACAGAATCACAATGGCTCCGATTTTGTATTGATAAAAACACTTTGTGAGTAGTACAATTTGACCCTTCGGTTTCTCAGAACCCTATTTTTCGTCTTTGTGCGTTTCACTTGCAAACCCCATATTATTTATCAGAATAATTAAAACATGCATCGTGCGTCAAGAAAAAAGACGCATCTGGAAATGAAGATTTTATTTTTTTCTATCAACAAATGGACTTTTATGAATTGAACAGGACAAAATCATGGAAATCAATATATATTTTCAAATTTTACCCCAAATCAAAGTAATTATAAAATGTTAAAATGGAATTAACTTATCTCAATTTAGCAAAAGAAGTTCGCATATAGTTTTTCCACTACCTTTAAATTAAACAAACTGCTTCAATTTCTTTCAAACGCTTAGAAACTCATAGAATACTAAGCAATACGTCGTATAGAAATAATTAAAAACTCGAAGGCATAAAAATTCAAATGTTTATTTGGAAAAGAGAAACACAGTGGAACATAAAAGGAAAGGTGGAACGAAATGATATATGAATAAAAATCAATGTTATGTAAACTAATAAACACTGTTTGAAGTTTTATAATTTGCAAGAGGCTTCTTTAAAATTCCAGAATTCTATAACCAGAAATATAAATTTTATGAAAGAAAATAGTTATGAAAAATATCATCAGCCATCAAATACTAAAAGCATTTAAAGCATGAAACTATTTTTGTTTTCTTCCAATTATTTACTGTCTGCACAGTTTAGCAGGTTGCGTAAAATAAATGGCACTAATAAAGAAACACACGAGTTTATTCAAAATTGAATACCATAGGACAGACATAATTTCTCTCAACAGATAACTACCTCAAACAAATGAGTTAAGGAAACACATTTACATAAACCAATTAGATTACATAGAAAAATATCCAATGAATGTAAAATCCTTAATAATCTTTTAAGGAATGAGTGCATAATTGGGGGAAGTAATAAATTAAACTGGAAATAGATTAGATAGGACTTTTACATACGAGTAGAACAACGAAAGAATTTTACAATGACTTAAAAGACAAAATGTATGTTTTACACGAAAAACAACGTTCTAAGATTTTGTTAATGATTTTGTTAAACACGATGAAAATGAAATCAGATTGCTCATTCATTAAAGATTAGCCAGGAATTTAGCTGATAATGATTTATCTTTCTGTTTATAAATTTCTAAGTTAAAAGAGGCCAGAACTTCATCTCTTCCACTTTAGATTTGTCAGGGAAATATTTGAGGTAGAAGAAAGCCCAGGTGCAAAATTATATTCAAGCAATTACAATCAGCTCCAAGCAATTGCAATTGTTCCGAAGGCATTTTGTCCGAATTTTGAAAACTGCAGTAAAATCAAAAACAGACGTAAAACACAATTATTGACTAAATATTACACGTGTAACATATTTATAATAAAACATCAAAATTAATTAACTTATTTTATTTAAAACCAAGGCATACTTTCAGAATTTGCAATTCTGTCGATAACTTTTGAAGTGAATTTTTTTGTCATTGACATAGAAGATGTGTTATTTATAAAGTGTTTGTGGTAATTTGGGCGGTGTAGGTTTGTTGTTCCATTGAAAGAGAAGAAGAAAAAAGTGTGTCAAGGAGCGCGATTAGCACTGCGGAACATTGTAACTTTTTATTTAAAAAAAATCTGCCGAAATTTTGATAATATTGTTTTGCAAAGATTTTGTTTCTTCTCCGACGGCATTTTCTGCACCCGGGGAAAAAAGTAAACTTAGATTTTATTGATTATTCTTTTTAACAATTTTGTGTGAATTTAGAAATTTACCTGTGTTTTCTCTTCTAAGTACATTCAAATGTTTCCAACGTGAAAAAAATTATAAGTTTTATAAAGAATCGTCTGCACGCATAAAAGGAAACTATATCATGAGCCCTTAATACAACCATGTAGTTTTGCATTTACTTAGCCAAAGAAGTATCTAACTGCTAAACGATGTCTTTTCATTATAAGAACTTTTCATTATTTTGATCAAGGGTTGTGCTTATTTAGATGTGTATTGAGGGAGGAATATTTTATCATATACGTAAGAGGAGGAATTCTGATATTTTCCAAAGCGTATCAGCTTCCACATATTCCTAGAAAAAAACTGGTATTTTGTCTAAGCGAGACAGGATATGGGCCAACCAATCCTTTTATTATTCTTGGTATCCATCCCTGAATGACAGCATTTGATCGTGAAGATATAAAAAATATAATATGAAAAAAGTATTTCGCAAACTAGATACTTCTTCGGCTAAATACGAGGCATCATGTGTAAAGAGGTTGCACAAACATATTCAGCAGAAGCATGTTTCAAGGAAAAACTATTGTTTAATGAATATACACTCTAAGACAAAAAATGTTGCACTTAGAAGAAATTGCAGAATGCAGTGAAATTCACTAGGTTGGTAAAGTGCTTGTGAATGAGTAAATGATTAAAATTTGAGACTGAAGTATACAAATTTATTGAGAAAAATTAAAAAAAAAAAGTGGTATCATTCAGTATGTCGTATGACCGCTATTATTCTTACTGCAACATGTTAAGCGCCTTGGTAGTGAGTCATACAGACTCTTTATGAAGTTCTACGACAGTCCTTCCCATGCCGCTTGAACCATGTCACGTAGTTCCAGAACGCGGAGCGGGAGGAGTGGTGACATCTCGCCCAATGGCATCCCATGTATTATCGATTGGGGACAGGTCCGGGGAGTATGCCGGCCATGAATACAAATCCTTGTGTCGTAGACAAGCTCAAGAGATGGCGGCAATATCGGGTCGAGCATTGTCTTGTTGAAAAAGCGAGTGTTGTATCCACCGGTAACAACAGCGTGCATCACTACAACGCAATCTGTCGATCAGACCATCCACCTTCTCGCAGGCCGATTACTCGGCGTCTAGACTCGATGCTTAAATTGCATGCAAACTTTTTTCCGAAGTATAACTCAATGAGAAACGATGTAACCAACACAATAGCATGAGTCGAAATGAATTTGCTGCGCTATTGGATGTCCTTTTATACCCCGAAGTGCAGCGTGTTTGACAGCTGCCCTGTGCATGGCGCATACTCAAACGATTCTGAAAATTTGATCATTTGCTTCTCCAACGCAGATGTACCACTCCTCTAAATTTCATTTATACGGGCCTACTCATTCCAGATGCAGCTATTTTTTTGTCTTTAAGTGTATATAAAATATTATAAAGGAGAAATAGTTTGTTTTATATTTAAATAAGAAATATTCAAATATAGAGAGTATATCATAAGTTATGAATTATTAATTTTTATTTTTAGTACACAAAAAGAAAAAAAAACTTTTGGATTAACCCTTTGCAAATACCTTTAATAAATTCTACGATCTTTGTAATAAAATAAAGTTGAATGGATATACAGTATTTTCTATCGACCTTGTGAAATAGAGTATTGTGGGAAAACAGTCCCCTCGTTTCCCATCCCACGTGCGAAAGAATACATTATCGGTGACGCCGCGTCACATTGTTGCTATTCTGACGATATTTGAACGTAGTGGAAGAAAGAGATACACGCAACAACTTACGAATAGCAATGAAGTGCTCTTCTGTATGTTATATCGATGCCGTCGTTTCTTTCCCTTTATTTGAACTGTTATTGTTTGTCCCATGTCGCCTTTAAATAATAGAGTAATTAATCAGTTTTACTTGCAGTTCTCTATTTGATCCCATGGTATGATCTTGCAGATGTGAGCTATTTCTTCTGGTCGATCGGTTTGAGGATTTGTAACGTGATTGCGATAAAAGCATGAATCCTAAATTATTGATTGGCTAAGGTGATTGATTACGGTGATCAAAAACACCAGTCTGCGTTTCGATAGCCAATTGGTTAAGTCGATTGGTAATCGAATCATTTTTGAGCAAGCAAAGCCAAATATATTTGAACAAGGGAATGGGTAGGAAGGTACTTGAATTAACGTCGCATTGTAGCAGCACAAAAGGGTATTGGCGACGATCTGTGATCAATCTCGAAGGGAAAGATATGAGGGCAAAACGTAGTTTTGAGCCATGGTCAGATGACGAGGTCACACCTAAGCTGGTACACCACTCTTAGAACTTTCACACCATGCCAACGCGAGAACATTTGAGATCACGTCATATTTAAGCCGACCAATCGCTATAATGGTTAAGGTGTTAGCCTCTAGATCTAAAGGTTCCAGGTTCGAATTCCGGTCGGGGCATGGATGTTTGTAAGCGTATGGTGTAGAGGCGGTTGGTGCACCTTAAATCTGTCGTGGCTGAAAGTCTTCACGTTGGGTTGATGTGGAAGTTTGGAAAGTGGGGTGCCAGCTCAGGTGTTGCTTCGTCATCTGACCGTGGTTCAAAATTACGAGGTGTTGTACTCTGATCTTTCCCTTAAGGGACTGATCCCGGACTGTCGTCAATAGCCCGTTGTGTCGCTCTAGTACGACGTTAACTAAAATTACCTTTACCATTACCACGCCATATTTAAAGTGCACCAGCCTCCACTTTCATCAAGGTAATGGGATACAATCAAAGTAGACGTACAGAATGTAATTGTGGTAACATGACTGAGGAGTGTTTTTTGGCCATACGTTTTATTGGAAATAAGAATTAATATCGCTAAAAGGAAGGAAATTGTTATGTATTAAGAACAAATAAGCTTTTCAAATAACAAAATCGAAATTAAAAAAATGCAAGCAAAGAACTCCGATTTGATCAAAAGTGAATTTTTCACCATTAACAATCCATTTCGGATACTCAAACAGGTTTATAAAAATCTGAACGCTTATAAACGCACTCACTTTAATAACACAAGTGATTTTTAAAATTATTGAAAAGACATTTCAGCAGTCTCAAATCTAAATGGAAAAAAAAAATCTTCCCAAACCATCGTTTATAAAAAGATATTTTTTGCATCGATGAATGAAGACGAGTGAAAAAAAAACTGAAATCGATTTTAATCAAATGCTTAAAATATCTCATTTTAGGAATAAATAAATCCCGGTTATAAAGTACCAGATCTCTAGTACGACACCAAGTGTCCTCTTGCTTTGCAAAGGGATAAAATATCCCCGCACTGAAAATTGTCTCCATTTCTTACCATCTCTATAAATTTAATCAGGAATGGGAATATACATCGGTGGATTTTATATCAAATTTTCATCGGCTTGGAATGAAATTTGCGGGACAAACGTTCTGAGCTGAATAATACATTGCAAAGGGGAGAAGGGATGTGGTAATATATAGCTTACAGCTGGAAAAATTATTAACTCCTTCTCATCTTCTTTTTATATTTGTAAGGTGGATATCAAATATCATTTCTTTTTCGGAGCGGATCGACTAATGCTTGGAGGAAAGACACGCTGTGAGTCATCCATATTTACCCACGCAAAAAGTTTTTTCACTGGAAGTCGAAAAATATTTTTTTCCTCATGTATCTCGGGATAAAATTGAGGTAAAATAGAGACGGATAAAATGTAATATGTGCTTTATAAAATAAGCCGTCAAAAAGATTTACCACTCCAAGTGATTCCAACGAGATATCTCGTCCACGAAGATTTAACCATTCTTGCTAAAGACGAGATATCTCGTCCACGACGATTTAACCAAGATATATTGTCGTAAAGATACTGTAGATTGTTTGATGATGACGAAATAAAAAATTCTGGTCAGTTATTTTTCTGACGAGAGACGAGATGTCTGTCAAGATCTGATCTGTTTTATTAATGATATACTAGCAAAATACCCGACCCTACTCGGTTTGAGTTGGTTTACTCTAGAATGAAGAGATGATCAAAATGTATAATTACTTACGTTTATCGTAGAACAAAATAATATTTTAACACCTTTAGCTATCTTTATAATTTCTACCACTTACTTTCGACCCAAATCCTTCACTTACATATCCATTCATGCGATACATTTCACATACATCGCACCCTAGCTGTATGACAAAGCTTCAAAAGGACGAAAAGTGACATTAAGGTTACTACTACAAAATACGATTTTGAGGGGAATTTATAATTCCATTTAAGTTCTTTTCATGTTCAAATCAATTAATAAAAACGACGATTTACGGTGAGTGCTCTCGCACTCATAGTCAAAAAAACAATATTTTTTTACTTGTGGCACTCCTGCATCCGGCATACGAAACGATGGAATTTCAAAATTTTCTGTCATTATGACAAAGAATTTTATGCTTGAAAAGTTCCAGTTCGAATTTTTTAAATATTATTATTCTTTCAATAATGGCATATTTACACTTAAAATTTTCATATTCTGACTTACCTGTAACTTTATGTCGAATACTTTGTGGTGGTGTTGCGTGTGATGAAAAAGAAACACTATCTAAACAAAACTAATAAATATTTAAAACAGAAAACGAAAGAAAACAGCTGAATGAAACAAAATGAACAACGTCGGGAAAAAGTTGTTCTAAAGATATTAATTTGTGATTCCTTTTTATCTCTTGATCTCACAGTTGCCACAACTTACAACTAAAAGTTGCACAACATTTAGAAATGCAAAATTAATTCAGAGCGAAAGAAACACAAGTTTCCGTTTTATTCCCGTTCGTTGAAAAATATCGTCTGTCCCAAATATTCGAATATCGTTTACATTGCGCAAAGAACGAAAAAAAAATAAAAAAAAACCCTACAAATAAATAAAATAAGCTAAAATTCCGTAAAAAAAATAATTAAAAAAAATATTGTTTTTTTAGCAGTACTGGTAAAGCAAATAAAAGTAATCGTAATACTCAATATACATTCCAATTTTTCCAAAACTACCAAATTATGGTTGATTTAAATTCACTTACTCAGGTATTTTAGCATGAAGCTCATCTAAATATGAAAATAAAAAAATGTTTAATAGTTCATTCACTAAACTAATAGATAGTGTATACAATAAAAGATATTTCAATCAAATGTCTGGAATAAAATTCACGCGATGCTTACAGAAACACAAAATTGTATTATGTCTACACTTAGGGTATTTCATTTACGCTTCCTCTTTAACGTGCGTATTTTCTATTTAGTAATAATGATTAGTATTTATCAAATATAGTAATACTGGATACCTTGTTGTTGTTGTCGTGCGGGCCATATATGGCCCAATTGGGGGTGCCATTGCCCCGGAGGGTCGAACTTCTTCATGCATTTTACAGGAAGGTCCCTTTCATATATCCATTCACTCACACATATCGTAATTTAGATCCCAATCAGAGGCCGATAACCCCCTGATCAGGTACCCCAGAGGTATTGATTTGGTATGAGAACATGGGGGATTTTGTGACCACAACATATTTAACGTGCTCCAGCCACCATTAGTGAACAAGACGGTCTTTAGCCAGCTCTAAGCGCCAATCTCGCAACCATCGGAATTGCAGGCTCCGCTGAGGACAGAACCCATAACCCTTCCGATGCGAGTCCGACGCTCTACTGACTGAGCTACCGCGGATCTTTGGATACCTAAAACTAATGAAGTGATTACACTCTTTGAAAAATGTGAAATATTAAGCGAAGAACAAAAATGCTTTCAAATAAAAGAATGATCAAATATGGGCTTTTATGCACGGTTTGTCATTTGAAGATGCAACGAAGCTTAAAAGCAAAAACAAATGCACAGAATAAAGCCAGCTTGATAATCGATATCTCCTCACAGTCCGTAAAAGAGCGCCCTGTATTATTATTATTTACACTAAAAGCTTGTCCCAGTATTCAGAGTGCACCGAAATCTCCCCTATCCGTAAAATATAGGAGATTTTCTTCGCCATCCTACGATGGTACATTCAGAAGAATAAAAAAGAAATGGCCGAGTAAATAAATTTTTTAATCTCCTCTGAGAGTTCCCAGTGCAGATGAAGCTCGCGAAGAGAACAGTAAAATTCGCATGACAGCAGCGGGAAGCAGGCAAAAAAGCAGTTTTGCAAAACCGCGAAAGTAGAATTTATGGCTTGACGAAAAAACTTGGACTTGCGGGATTCCGCGTTAAAAATATTAGCCAATGAAATTCGTGGTAAAAGTGATAAAAGTTAGGGCGTTAAATTTTTTATCGGTTGTTAAGAGAGACCTGTTGCTTTTTTTTTCTTCTTAAGACGAGGCCGACTGGAGAAAAGGAAATAAGCATTTTGTTTGTGGTTATTGTCAACTTTTGTCATTGCCTTTGGACTAACGTATGGTAGGTAATATTTATATATTTTGTATGGAAACGTATTGTGTGAATTAAAAAAGGTTTTCACGATTTTATGTTCAGCAGTCTGAAAATAACAGTGTTTGTAATGAAGCAAGTAATGCACAAGCGATTATATTTTATGTAATAGCAGAGAAGTGCGAGCAATAAATTCGCGAAACGAGAAACCGATAGTTTAGTTAAATTAGCATGTGATTTTCAATATCCCTCAAAGCCAAATATACGTTTTTTAATTTCTTTAAGAGTTATTAGTTGATATGTAGTTTATGTGCTGTGAGATAGGGTATTGAGTTTTGTGAGAAATTTCTGAGACATGTAATTTTGAGTTGTGAGATTTATGAATTGAGATACTATCTATATATATATTTCTCTTACGTGGCACGCAAAAAAGACGTTATTTGTTACCGCGTTTTGGCAACATTGTGCGATTGTTTGTTTACTAGGAGCCTCGCGAGTCATTTGAATCTATAGCGTTATCGGATGAAATTTTATTGAAAAAAATGAATTTTAGACGAGCTGTTGCGGTTTGTAATAGAAATCTAAGAAAGCGGAGGATCTTTTCAGGGCTATTTAAAAAACGGTCCTTTTCAAGGCTAACAATTATAGTACAACAAGACGCGTGCACTACAACTTTCGACAACAAACTCAGTCAAAAAGTGTATGGGTGGCTCGAGTACTGATGAAATGTACACACAAACAGCATGCTGGGTATTCAATTTCCAAAGCAGCGCTCACATTGCGAGTAAAAATTTGCTCAAAGTTTTCATTTGAATTCTGATTCCAGAGGTACTGTATATATCTTTTATGTAATACAACAAATTTAGATTTGAAAAATATTTTTTTGGAATACATTTTGTAATCATTACCTTCTGCTAGGACACGTGTCTTCATTGATGCGAGCGAAGCAATCCTCCGGGGGTTGGCCAGCGTTAGCGAGCAGGGGGCGGGCCCCCTAGTATAAGGTATTTTGTGTTAAGTCTATGCTTTTATATTTTCAACTGAGGTTTTTAAATAGTTTCTATAGTAAGAGAGAGCAAGTTTGAAAACGGAACCAATACATAATTGGGGTACAGCTACAGTTTACTTTTATAGCGGTGGCAACAGCCTTGGCAATTTTTTTGTCACCCTTCTAAAGTTGCCAAGGCAAGAATTGCATTTCATATAAAAACTGTGACTTCCGGATTTCCCACGAGTAGCAAACTCTGATGGCGACCGTCCATGAACAGCAGTTCCTAACTTCACTATTTCCGGCGGAAATGACTTGAAAATGTTACAATGTGTACTTCAAAACATTAATAAAATATCCTTTAAGTTTAAACAAAATCTGATTGTTCCTTCCCTGTTAAAAAAAATCACGAAAAACACGAAAATTTCGGCCTCCTAAACTGGTTTTCCCCTTTAATATCACACTGTGGAGCAATACAATGAGCTATTGGTGGCAGCCCAGGACCAATTCCGAAAAGAAAGACCAGAGGAACACCTCGTAATTTTAAACCATGATTAGATGACGAGGAAACACCTAAGTAAACTACCCACTTCTTTCCAAACAACCACACAGCCAATAGAAGACCAGAGGACAAAACCTCGAAATTTTGAACCAGGATTTGATGACGAAGGAAACACCGGAGTTGGCTTTCCATTCTTCAAACTTCCACACCACAGTCAATACATTTGAGGTCTCGACAGATTTAAAGTGCACCAACTCCCATGTACAAGACATTCTTTTGGTTGGATTGTGTCTTGAACTCTTAACTCTTTGGTTGCTAATTCATGACTCTACATACTGGGCTACCTTACAAATGCTCAATATTCTGTTGTCATAACTCAAATACTGATTATAGAGTTGTAAATCTTATTTATAAAAGGTGTTGATGATGTCATGGAGAACCTGGCCTCGAAGGGGCCTCACAATCTCTAGTATTCCCCATATTTCACGATAAATGGGCCTGCCTTGGTATTTGGGAATCGTAATAAATTGGTAGATAACAAAAGAGCTGAATAAAATTAAATTTTTGTATTAACAGATTTTTAAATATTATTTTCTGTCACTAGGTTAAGTCCAGCCCAAAGAAAATTTATTTAATTGAAATATTGAAGAAGTTGATCTGCATTCTAGATGAGCACTTGGGAGAGCACCGTAGTATTGATCAAGTTCGTTGAAATAGATAAGAGCCTCTCAATGAAGGTATAATGAAATGCAGGGTTGTCATTGACGGTATGACAAATGGATGGGCAGGTAGAATTGGAAAAGTTTCAGGATTTCATCAAGTTTATAAGACACTGGCGTTATCAGTTACCGAGTAGCAAAATTACGCTTTTATGATCTATGAATTTTTGTTTGGGCTTTTCGTGTTTTATAACAAAGTGTAAGTTGAGTAAAACCACAGATTTTAAAAATCCCTATATCCTCATTCAGATATTCATAAATTATTCATATTATGGAAATAAATAAACATTCAGTTAAAATATAAATGTTAGAATTTAATTCAATTTGTTTAATTATTATGTTTTGGAAAAAAATATTGTTTTTATCAATATCGGTAAAAACTTTTATTGAAAAGTTGTTTTCCCATCAATAATGGTAAGACAAACCAAGTTTGGTATAGCAATTGTTTTAAATTCAATGTTATTCCTATGGGAATTTTGAGTTATTTTTGCCCCATCTGCACACCTAAGACAAATTGAACCGAAATTAATATGTACCCTAAGCTATCCACAGGGTTAAGAAAAATTACCAAATTTGGTGTGGATTGGCCAAACAGTATAGATTTAATACCGAACAGAAAGAGATACCGAACAGAAAGACAGACAGATGCCAAGTGTACTTTATACATATACTAGGAGAATAGCTCAGCGTTGCTCGGGAAGAATAAATTAAATGTTGATTGAAAACTGATTAGACTCATCACTTTTATATAAAAAAATAATGCAAGCATCATTTAAGTATAGTAAAATTTTTTTTTATCATCGTTTAATTTTTTTCATAGCTCCTACAATTTATTTCGAACTCAAATATGCATGCATGATCGATAGTAATATGTATATAATATCCATGTAATCTATTTCATATTCATCACACTTCTGCTGTAAGACAAACTACAAGACATTTTTTTTCTAAGAACACTACTACAGAAGTCGATTTTGAGTTTTAGAGTGTTTATGAATATTCCCGTACATTCATTTTCAGTAAAAATGGTGAATTTCGACGGATAATCTTACATTAAGTTTTCTTATGAATTTGTTTTACTTGTGGTATTCTTGCACCTGGTATGCTATGTTTTCGAATTTCATCATCAATATGAGAGGATGGTAAATGACCTTTTACGTCATTCGTGATAATTTATATTGAAACGAACAAATTCATTTATTGAAAATTATATTCAGCGGCACGTGGAATAACGTAGTTCTTGTTAAAAATAAATGTCATCAGTTTAGACAAATTAAACTCAATCGGTTATAGTTAAAAAAAAACCAGAAGATCGATTTTACAGCATATTTAGAAAAGAAAACCACTGCTTTCAACGAATGGTTCAAATATATCTAAGTAGCGTAAGACCTACTTCAATTTGTAGAAAATGCAACCCCAACTTTCTGTCACTTAAAAGAAAAATTTCAAATTTTCAAAATTACCAACTGATATTATTCCAAAATGAACAGTCTTGCTTAAATTTCCCTTTAATTCAACAGACATTCAGTTTTAAATCGAATCTTTATGGAACTTTTTAAAATTCAGAGATTCGGTTTCGAAATAAAAACCTAGTGTACCTGTTTAGAATGATAGATGTAGTTGCTTTATTGTGGAGTACAGCTATCAATAACACAGATGAACATGAAAAACAAATGTAAATTTAATTGATTTCAATCATCTCTCAATGAAAAGATCTATTGAAATTTTGAAATACATTTGAACTACAACGTATGACTGCCCATTGTAATTTAACGTAATCCATCAAATTTAAGTTATTTTTTAACTTTACTGGCCATTTTAAAATAAGAAATTACGCATCTTACTTTGATTTGTAAGTTTTATTTATTTTTATGAAAAGCAATTAACAAAACAATACGTTTTCAGCCAAGAACTGAAAGAAAGTTGGTAAAAATATACGTATACTGCCAAGAAATTACCCATATCTTGTGATATTATACAAAAAATAATTCTTTAAAATTTAACTCCGATGTAATATTTCTGGAATATCAAAATACTGAAACACATAAGTACAAAGAAAAGCGAAATTTGGGTCATCTAGAAATAAGAAGTTACACACTTTACTTTAAAATATTATTTTGTATAGTTTTTTTATTTTTATGAAACAGAATTTTTCAAATCATTATGTATTCAATCAAATATTTAAGGAAATCTGGTCGAAATATACATATACCTCCAAGAAATTACCCATGTCTGAAATTTGTAGGAAATAAATAAATTATTAATTTCTACTCTTAAATAATATATCTGCAATAGGTGATGCACCAAAACACATAAATAAAAAAAGAAACGAAGTTACTATCCTTAAAAAAGTACCGAATACTGAAAAAAGAAAGGTATGTACAGATAGGTCGAATTTAAACCTCCTGAATACGTTCTGAAATAGAACAATTGGAGAGACTTTTGAAAACTATCGATAAAGACAATAATGATTTATTTACAAAAATAATACATATTTATAATACTCGGGAATCCTCAAATATGACCTCAACATCTTGCTATCAACTCAAACTATACCAACACAGAATTCTAAAACAAATTAAAAATTTAACATTAATTCCGATGTTGGCAAATACCGAGTAGCAAAATTGTACTTAATGATTAATAAGTTTTTTTGGGGGATTTTCGTGTTCCATTAGAAAAAAAATGAGTCATGTGAAATTAAATATTTTAACTATTCTTTCCCATCAATTAATTATTTATGTTATGAAAAAAAATATTTAATGTAGCGCAAAAAATAATCATCGGAATAAGATGAAATTTTTTATGTTCATATAAAATTCCTTCTGAATCGATGCCCATCAAATTATAACATTCCAATTCATAATTTTTTCAAACATTTATTTAATAATTATTATTATGTACTAAATGTTATTTTTTAAATAAAATATTAAGTGGATTTTGTTTGGGTTGTTTAGCAGTAACACGATACAAATATCAGCGCTATAGAAATATTATTTAGGAAGATATGAATAAAAGTGTTATGAACTGAATTAACATTTGGAGCTCCAATTTTTCTGAACTCATAACTCCGAAACGGTAAGACCTAATGACATGAAATTTGGTATCTGAAATTTAATTTTGATTTAGTTTCAAAGTTTTGTCTCAAAATAGGGGGTTTCGATTGGAAATTATGAAGTTGGCTCTCAATTTAATATGAAGACCCTTAAGTAAATTATATCAATTTGAATTTATAGAAGACGTTAGTTTCTGTCAAACGCCAAATTTGAATTTCCTCTGCTGTTAAAATGTCTCGAATGAAGAGGGGTGGTTCGATTTTTTTTTATCCGTGACTACATATGATCACTTCTCAGACCCTAAGATACTATTAAATATCTCAGAACCTATTTGGTTCAGAACATATTTAAACGAACAAGTAGTTTCTTTGATTTTTACATAGATTCCTACATACTGCATAATGAAAATGAGATAACCTCTAAAAGAGACTTGGAAATAGAGTTATCAAGATAGATATGAATTTTCAAGAATAAACTACGCCGTTTCATTTGCCTTAATCAAATTTGCAAGCATATATCAAATAAAAAATAAGAAAGGATAACGAAACCTTAAAAGTTTGGAAAATAGAATTAACAGAGAGTGATAATTTTTCATTAGCTTGAAAATATTTAGCTGATCATAGCGATATTTGTGCTCTATATTCACAACTATTTCTGAATTAAGCACATGGATGGATCTTTATGATAGCCTATTTCGAATCACGTATAAAACTATTTTTATTCATTCAGAATTCTATTCTAATATGCATATAGTATTGTTTAGTCTTTTTCAATGCTGTGTGATATTACCAAAATTGTATTTACCTTAATTGTCCTTTATACGAATATATACGAGACGATAAATAACTGATAGTACACAGAAAGAGTTATCTCGGTACAAAAATAAATTGAGAATTTAATGACGGACGTTATATTCCCCTAAAATGTTTTACAATATAATTTAAACATTTATTTTGTATTTCTGATAATGGCAGCATAGAGCTTTCTAGCAGCTTCTTGTAACCTATCATTTAACAAAAGATGTTTATTATCCCATAAAACAGTTATTATTTGGTTTATGGATTCATCTGTTATATTTCAACGCGATGTAGAATAATTTCTATTCTAAAATAAATATTCGAAGTTGGATTCTCAAACTTTACGCTCAAGACGAATACAGATGTACAAAGTCATAAAACGAGACGAGGTGACAAAGGAATTTAAGCCGATTTTAAGTTTAGCCTGATTATTTCTCTGAACTGACATTACTCAAGACGCTAACCCAATTAGCTGGATTTAGGCTAATAATAATTATATGTTATTTTTGTAAATTGCATTCTAAGAATGAATTAGTTCAAATTAATTTGACTCAAATATTATTCAATTTTGAAAATGAATAATTAATTTTAGAGAAAATAATTTAGTAAAACAATGTGATTCTAATTGAATATTACATGGCATTTAATATTTGCAAATAAAAGCTTTTGAAATACCTAAATTAATATAAACTTTTCAAGATGTTGTAAAAAGTTTGATCTTGTGTCAAAGATACAACTGATAAATGATATCCGACTTCTTATAAAATTTGAAAATTTCACTTAAAATTTACTATTAAATGTTTTTTTAAGAGTGAAAATAAAACAATAATCAGAAATAGAAGCTTTGTGAAAGTCTAATTATCAACATAACAACTACTTTTCAGATAAAATTCATTCATGCACTGACAATTGCTTCGTTCACCTATCGAATCGTGGAAAATATTTTGTCGAATTGTGAAAAGGACTTTAACAGAAGCCATGAGAGATTTTCAATTACTGCTATAAAGCACATCCACTTTTGTATATCTGTAATTTATAATAACGAATACAATCCTCTATTCTTAGACCGACATTGGAATTGCAAATGTAATTAGATCCGAGTCTTAACAATATCTTAATGTAAATTCGAAAGCAATTAATTTTTCATGAGTATAATATTTCAAATTCTGGCAGTATTGATTTTGAAATGTAAATGGAATACACATATGTTATGTACTACTCGTAAGAACGAGCCAAACCTTTTCAACTGCAACAGTTTAAACGCGTCGACTGAGTATGAAACTTGAAAAGCTATTTGTCTTCCATCTACGCTTGAAACGAAATGTTATTCTTGAGTAAACAAAACAATCCGTCTCAATTTCCTGCTCAAGCAATATTTACCTTCCCCACAAACATGGCTCCCAGCTATCTATCCGATTCCAATCGCTAAGAATCCAAATTCTCTTCAAAATAACACTCTACGCCTTCTTCAATTCAAACAGCAGCAGTTAGGATACTTTAAAATGTATAAATGGTTCTTTTATATATTTAACGTAAACGCAATAATAGGTTTTCGAAAGAACTTTAGCAAGAGAAACGAGAATGCAATCTACTTAATAAATCAGTATCCATTTTCTAGAGCTGAGTGGCAGCTTTTCGGTTAATGCTAGAGTGTTTGTGGAATACATTGATTCGGGTTGAGTTGGCTGTAGTCCAAGGTCTATCGATATACAGTGATTTCTGCTTCTGGTTGCTAGAGGATTCACTTTTTTGCCCCCTCAAGGAATACGTGGTAGTCATTGCCATTTCCATTAGAAAAAAAGATCTCCTGGCACATTACGGAGAAAATGGCAAAACACATCATTGAAAGACGGGGAATTTGTTGCTGGAGGTTGGAATATATTTGGGTCAATCCACAGAAAAAGGAATTCAGTGTGCACGGGAAAATATTTCTCTCCGAGTAAATACTAAAAGAAATGAACTCAGTGTATTGATTTGGCATAGGATGGTTATAACAGACAACAGAAAGTAAGTAGTTCTTAAAAGTGGTGACAAAATGTAAAATATAGGCATGTACAATGAATCGTATATATCGCAAGGGAATGGTTTTAGCGTCCTGCTAAACATTTTGGAAACATTAACATACAATAATGAAGTATAAAATGAAGTAGCTAATATAATTTACGAAGTATATTTTGGTAGTGTGTTTCATATTAATTCTTGTTATACATAAGAGAGGATTCAATTTCTTCCACATTTGTTAAATAACCTAAAAAATCAGCAGTGTAATATTTATAAATGCATCTCTCTTACGAAGCAGCACTACGAAGGACTTCATTGTATTTATTGTTTAGAAAAGATTATATCAATCATCGCGTGATTTCACAGGCTGATCAAATAAGTTAATGAAAGTAAATATCCTTCACCGGAATTTAAAGGGACCAGTGCACCAAAATATTTCAAAATTTCAATTATTTTTTAATTTGAATAAATATTTTAAAATTCTGTTTAAAATGATATATTATTGATAGCTATACGTTAAATAGCAGTATTTTAAGTAATTTTTTGAAAAATACCTGTACGTACCTGAAGTAAAGTCAGTTTTATGCAATAAACAATATCTCAAAATATGTATTTTTTCCCATAAAACGATCATAGTGTAACGTACCCTGTAATATGTTATAACACAAGCATTTTTTTTATCTGCTCAGAAAAGTTCATAGCAATTGTTGGAAAGGATGAAAATTGTTATTTTTTAAAAACAAATATTGGAGTGGGGCGAATTGAAGAAAACAAATCTTACAAGACTTCATTTTTAAATTTTTTTAAAATCCCTGTGGTAAAGTGCATGAAAGTGTCCTTCATAACCTATATAAAAAATTAAAATTAATACAGATAAAAGATTATGAGGCAATATTCCTTAAAACTGCACTGGTCGCTTAAAAAATGCGGTAATGAATGTGACCATAGGACGGAATGACACTTACTCAACATAAATTAAAAAAATATATTTTTGCATACTCTAAATACATTATTACTGTTAAAAGTAATTCGAATTATCGTTTGAACACTAGTTACTGTTATACTTTCGTATAATTTCGTTAGATAAGAATGGCAACAGAATGAAAGAGATCGCACAGCTTCTTACCTCCGCATTCATTCCAACAAAGAATGTCTGATAAGGTAGCCGAGAAAAATATATTTCTGTGTAGCAATTATGGAGTCAGATTAAATAAAACATGTTTTTGCAGAGAACGATTGAATAATTTGATTTAGGGAGAGTCTCGTAACAATTAAAATCTATAGAATAGAATTCTTATTGAAACAAAAACAGAGGGGAAAGAGAATGCATATGTATTTGAACACATAGTAAATGAATCATTAAAATGTAGCTAGTGGAAAATATTATATATTTTTTATTTAAGTTCGTCAGTCTGTAGGTTTGAAGAACGATCTTAATTTAAAGTAGAAAAAGAGCTCTGTAATAGATCTTAACATATTTATTATCAATACATGGCACGTACGTTTGTGGACGATGATAAAAAACATTACATTCAATGGAATCCAACTAATGTATAACGCTTTCCTATCATTTGTTCTGACTTCAGATTCTACATAGATTTATTTTCAAAGATAGGAACTGAGATTGAGCCAGAGAGATTTTAACAAATATATCCCTTAAGGCTATTATTGAAAAAATTATCCGTGTAGGTCATACATTTAGGAAAAGAAAATAATATGCTGAAAGGAAAATAAATATATGCATATTTGAAACTCACGCATAATCACTTATTTAGCACCTTCGTAAGCGGATTAACAGTAAAATTCCAAAGAACTATGCTTTCAACTAAGTAGTTTTTAACAAGAAGAGATTTCTTTCAAAAATTATTCATGGAGTTTAGCGAAGCACTAGCTCGTTTCAGTGTAAATCATATTTTTAGTTTTCTAAGCGGGTTATTGCTTAGATAATAAATTGCATAGGAATGACGAGTGCATGCTTTTCGAAAATGTGATAGCCTGCTTTGTTTTCTATATATATCATAGAGGGCAATGTGTATGAATATTGGTTTGTTGCTAACTTGAAAATTGTCAAAAAATATGTAGGTAATATTAAATGGCATTGGTGTGGTAAGGAGTTGATGCTGTTTTTATGGACTTGGTGTAGGTTATATCTCGACCAAGGGGACTGTAACGATAGTAAAAGAACAATCAACGATCCTTTCAGAGGGTCTCTACGTCAATCAACATTTGGACCAAAGTAAAACGAGCGAAAAACTCGTTCTGTGTTCTTTATAATGAACGTTGCCATCAACAACTACAAAACAAAAATTATTGGTTGCACTAGTTAACGATTCTGTAACATCTCCGCACTTTGCCTTAAGAGTTTAAATGAGCAAATGAATGGCGAAAAATATATAAAGGATTAATTTGCAAATTTCTCCGGTTTTCAGATGGCAATAAACAATTGTTAAAACCACGACTAATTAGATTGCTGATAACTTTTAATAGCGGCTATCCGAATTTTGATATGTCTGCGAGTGACAGCTTCCGGGTTGTAAGTGTGCCTGAAGCACCGTAAATTGACCCTTGTTAAGAGACAAACTAGTAGATTCTAAAGACGTTAAATTATATTTCGTTGAAAATCCCATCTTGTTGACATGAAATTGGCGTTTGAATTCTGCATACTTCAACCATCTTTTTTTCTAGAAAATCGCTTGCGCTTGCAACCGTTCGTTTTATAAACCTAGAGTAAGAAATGCAATGGTAAACATTTTAAGAAAAGACAAGAGAAAGAAGATTGGTGAAAAGCTCATGCAATAATACTTATAATAAAATGAATAATAAATATTATGTATTTTTGCAGTTCTTAACATCTGGCAAAGTCGGTAATGTTTTAGTGCTCAATTCGAATTATTATTTATCTGAGTTATGCTGAACTATTGAAACTATTTAGAGCTTTATTATTGAGTGTTTGAGAATACACTGAATTATTAATTTACTTATTTTTAAAGTTGTTTTTTGTCAATTCGTTGCAATTCGAAATTAATATATAATTGGTGACTGGTAGTGACAAAATAGTGTCAGCTTTCAGCGTTTTGCGGCATAAAAGTGAAACTTGCCCTGCAACAAGTAATATGTAAAATTGGGCTAAGTTGCTACTAACAATTTTTATTCTATCACGTTAGTAGTGTTTAAAGAATTCTAATTAGGTAGTTTATTTACTTAAAAGTTCTAGTTCAGAAGCAACAGAAGTGCATGAAAGTCAGGGCACACAAAAGCAAACATTTATGTTCTTGGTAAAAGTATTCGTGGAGTAACGGATTAGCAACGACAAGAGTGCGGGTTCAAGACTATTCAACCAAAGAACGTCGTGCAAGTGGGGGCCAGCGCACGTTAAACATGTCGTGGCCTCAAATATCCTCACGTTGGCGTGGTGTACTTCGCTCGGGTGTGACCTCGTCATCTGACCGTGAATAAGAGTAATAATAATTCGAGACCGTGATTTTGAGGTGTTCTCCTAGGACCTTTCTCTTCGGGATTGATCCTTAATCGTCGCCAATAGTCCACTGTGTTGTGACAGCATGGCGTTAAAACAACTATCTATTCTTATTAAATTGTGATTCTGCATATTTAAATTTAAACAAAGAGGCAAAACTAGTCTATATCCATTTGTTACTCTGCAGTGCACTAATAGCTTTAATGTCTATGCCATGTACGTTAGTGAAAGATAAGATACAAAGTTATGCAACACCACTACTTTATTCTCAAGTGTGTCATCTCTCACCATCCTTTTCAGAATAATGCCACATTCCTGATAGTTTCAAATGCGATTTTGCCAGCGACACTCGAACAAGGCTGAAAGTCCTTCGCAAATCACCAACAGCTTCGAGATTAAATTATTCCAAAGCACACACACCCAACTTAAGGGAGGAAAGTGGCCGAGCCACTTATCGTTCAATTACAGATAATGTAAGAATTTGAGCCTCAACAGATTTAAGAGCGGGGACTTGCCGAGATGGACTGACAACAGAAGCAAGAGGTTATGCGACAGCCGGGCGAAAATTCCAGTTGATTCCATTAATTAATAGCTTTTTGGGAGTTGCAGACCGGGGTGGGGTTGGCAGGAAGAAGGGGGGTCGACTTTGTCAGTCCTGGAATAAGGGGGCGCGAGAAGAGCCATGACACATAAGTGAATTAAGTTGCTAGAGAAGAGTCGATGGGGGACCATCCAAGAATTTGTTGCTAATCCTGCAGGAAAGAAGAGATTTCGCATTGGAATTAATTTAATTTGCACAACAGATCTGAGTTTCGCGAGATTAGAATATTCGAATTACGCTGCGTCCCGGATTGGGTGATGGAGTTTCGTTCCTCGCTCGCCTGTTTGCTTATAAAGCTCTCCACGATTAGTTGAAAATGTTTATAATTCCGCGGAAACAGCGTCCAATCTCAGATTGGATTCCTGATGTTCGTCTGGGTATTAGTGCAGAGGAATGATTGGATTTTAGATCAGAATGCGAGTTCTGTCGCAGAAAATTCTTTCGTCAAACTTTCGAGACCCTAAATACGTTTGTTTTAAGATGATGCATAAAGATTGTTAAAAATTAAGATGTTTGATGCACGTTCGGACGACGTATTTAGCTGTCAAAATTTTACTATGAAAAATGGTTTGTTAAAATACAGGTGTAAACACAATTTCATTCAGAATACAAACTTTTCGAAAAGTGACGGTACTGTTATATTATCCTGGAATTTTCGGTTACAAACAATAAGTAAGTAAAAATACTTACATCCTAATTTAATTTTCAATATCCCGTTTGCGTTTTAACAATAAATATTAAAAACGGATATTCTTTTTCAGGAGAACTATACCTCATTTAACCCTCGTGGTGGTTCAGTCGATGAGGTATATCGTCATAAGCAAAACTAACTAGAACTTGATGGACACGATGTCTCGTTATTAGAAGAAAACTGACCAGATCTTGATTGACGAGATATCTCCCTTTCCGGAAAACTGCCTTGTACTGTTTACCGCAAGGAGTATTAGCATCTGTACAGAATTTTCTCCAAGCTTCTTTTTTGGCTTTATTTACATCAT
Organism: Metellina segmentata; assembly: GCA_947359465.1. NCBI lineage: Eukaryota > Metazoa > Arthropoda > Arachnida > Araneae > Tetragnathidae > Metellina > Metellina segmentata. Next base: position 75,912,953 of record OX375873.1, on the reverse strand, counting down.
TTATGAGTTGAGCTCTTTTCTGTGCATAAATTTCTCTAGCTCGTGCTTTTTCTTCACCCTGTGTCTGTTGAGATCTTCTTCTAAGGGCATTTTTATACTTCCTTCTTTCTGATTTGTAAATCCTGATTCCACAAACGGTTTTGGTATTATTGCAGGATAGTTTCTTTTTCCTGAATGCCTTGTTGCAGGCTGTGGTAATAGAGTTTTGCAAGTCTTCGGTTATGTTGTTCAATGTTTCTGGCTCTGAACACTCGGCAATGTCTCTATATATTCGGTCTGCCTCCTTTTCGAAGCTGAGTGTGAATTTTTATGTCTTCCAAAGGCTGTTTTGTACCTGAGTGTACGTCGATGTTTTTCTTATCGATGAGATAATTATTCTGACGTGCATGTGGTCACACAGTGTTTCCTCATTCAGTACTTCCCAGCCACACTGATTCGCTAGCTCGGGGTGAGACACCAAAGTAATGTCAGGCCAGCGCACATGCTTTAATGTAATTACTGTAGAGATGTAATGATGTATATATGTAAGGTGCTCTAACATTCTGGGGTAGACATGTCACCTCCGGTGGCATGCGCTAGTCATCGAACCACACTTATTTAAACTGTTACAGTGTCTCACGACACTAGACACGGGAGTGTGTGTTGGTATTAGTTATCAGATAACTAATACGATCTTAATCTCGTTTCAATGAAAACATAGACTGTGACTTTATGACGAGATATCTTGTCTTCCGCAAGATTGGTCAGATTTTGATGGGCGAGATATATCGTCGAAACCACGCGAAGGGTTAACTGTAGAATTTTTACAATTTTGCCCCTCAATTGACCGGTCGTATAAAGGTGTCGCTCATACAGAAATGACAGACTGAAGTGTTTGATTACGAGTTCGATTCTCGTTTGTGCTGAAGTCGAATTGACTGCTTGAAGCTTATTGGTTTCCTCAGAATGATACGCAGTTGCAGGGAAGCTTCCCCGAAGTCCTCCAAGAAGGATCTTTTCCCCTCCTCAATTCACAGGGGTTGCCAAGTCATCTGACCATGGTTCAAAATTACGTGGTGTTGTCCTCGGATATTTTACTTGGGGATTCATCCCGGACCTTCGTCAACAATGCTCTTTGTGTTGCTTCAGTATGACGTTAATTAAAATACCTACCTAACCCCAGTTCACGTTGAGAGTGATGTAGCCCTATATGGATTAATTCGGTTAAACACCGGGACTGCCACGTTCTTGTGTACGGAATGCTTGAAGGTAGGTAGGTATTTGAATTAACGTCACCCTGGATCAGCACAACGGGCTATTGGTGGCGATCCGGGATCCATTCTAAAGTGATAGATCCGAGGACAATATTAGGTAATTTTGAACCATGGTCAGATGATAAAGCAACACCTGCGAACTAAAGGGATGGGGGAGAGAAAAGCCTTCTTGGAGGATTTTGGGAAGCTTTCTTGCAACTGCGTATCGTTCTGAGTAAACCAAAAAGCTTCAAACAGTCAATTCGAGTAAAAAATTTAAAGACAACACCACGTAATTTCAAATCACGGTCAGATAGCGAGTCCATATCTGATTTCGCAATTCAATCCCTAAATTTCCTCACCACGCCAGCGTGAGTACATTTGAGACAACGTCTGATTTAACATGCCACAGTTACCTTTGTACACGACGATCTTTGGTTGGATTAGAACTCGGAACCCTCCGGTTGCTAGTATGTTACTCTTCCAACAGGGCTACCCCGGCCCGAATGCTTGAAGGGTTATGTGTTCATAAGCTGGTATTGGGGAAAATAAATTTGGCATGACCTGCATTTATTCTAAATATGGATTTTTGGAAAATAAAAGAAAAAATCTTTTTAAAGTTCTATCAGATCATAAATTTTTCCTTCTATTCGTTCGTCGTATACAAAGAGGGCTTGTGTGTTAAATCTGCCGTGGTCTCAAATGTTTTCACGTTGGCGTGGTTTGGAAGTTTGGAGATTGGGATGTTAGCTCAGGTATGGCCTCGTCATCTGACCGTGGTTTGAAATTACGTGGTGCTGAAAAAATCAAACTACGGAAAACATATTCACTGTTATGATTAAAGGGAAACTTATCAACAGTTTAATCTTTGTGTACGCATGTATTATTTTTTTGTGCATAAGAAATTGCAAGTAATATGTGATAAGAGATCAGTAAATTTGAAACGAATAATAGGAACATAGAATTTTAATTTTTTAAGGAATAAAATGTATACCGAGTTTAAGATATGAAACGTATATCAGAAAAAAAAAGGAAAAAGTTCAATATTTGCAAACTTGATCTGTATAATTATATTTGCCTTTTCAAAGTCATTGTTCGTATTAGTATATTCAGTTTTATTGTTTTAAGTCTGATAAATGTGTTAAAATTGAGAAATCTATTTAGAAAACAGGTTTTAATGTGTGATCTATATCTTAATAAATAATTAAATAGCTTCTATGCGAAATTAATGAGACTAAAGGGCTTTTAATAAACATTTAAAAACGTTTAGTCTGTAAAATATTTAATTGGTAAAACTAATCAAAAGCTATAAAAAACAATTGATAGTCTCTTATAGGAGTATTATTTTTTGCAGCCTGAGTAAATAAAAAGAAGATTAACATCAGTTTGAGGTATAAATACACACAACACGACCTGCTATAAAAGTACAAGTAATGTTTAATATACAAAAAATGAGTTCCAAGAACATGGCACACAAACAAATAATAAATCATGTACTTACTAAACCAAAGAATACATTAAAAATAGTCATAACCTTTAAGAAGCAAACATCTAAGGTAATATTTTTGTCCTTAGGAGAAAAAAGTTAAAAATTGCAGTTTTTTCTGCTTCCGAATTAACAATCTTTTTTTAACGTAGTTGCATTTAAGAATGTCACTTTTTAAATGAATTTTTCAAGTACGTTTACTGAAGAGGGGGAGCTATCTACAAATAAAGTGAGGGAGCAAAATAAAAATATATGCTAAGTAAGTTCTTCCTTTACTGCTCTAAGTAACGTAAAAATGTAATTTGAGAACTTTTTCGAATTTTTCTTATCGAGGATATTTAATTAATTTGACGTCACTTGTGATTGCACTCCGGATGCAAAAATGAAGTCTTTTATAAGAGTAACAACGTGTTACTAAAACTGGATTTTTCCCAAACCGCTTCTTAGCAGAGTCGAAATGATTACAACATTGTCAATTTTAATAAGCGTCTCTCTTTTTTAGTGTGAAAAGCTCTCAGGTAAATAAGAACTGGAAAAAACCCCTCTCATAAAGGCCACACGAAGCTGCGAGTTGCGTTTAATGAGCTTTTCGAAAATAATTGAGTTTGAATCTTTGCTAGAGTTACGAAAAAATTCTTCTGATCTGTACTTTTTTTTACTTTATATTAAAGGCAGACCCTTTAGAGAATATTTTCAAAATCCTTTTTTGAAAAGACGCAGCTGGTGTCTGCAGTATACAAGTGGTGGATTCAGTGAGGAAGCGAAAAACTTCGAGTCATGAGGGATTTAAAATGTCTTTTCAGAACCTTCCGTGGTAAGAGCTATATGAAGCTTTGTGAAAGCCTTCAAAAACTCAAAGTTAATGCTTTTGTCCTTAAGACGGACGAGATAAATAAGATATTTTTCTTCGATAAAATGTTAGGCGATTTTACCCATAGGTAACATTTTAAAGCGAAATCCATTCATTAATACTTACTAAAGGTTATGTCAATAAATTTGTTTGTAATAATCATCTCTTTATTGAAGTAAAAATAAATGAATTTATTCATGCGTTAATTAAATTCGTAAATATATACCCTAGACCAGTGTTCTTCAACCTTTTAACACCCACGGCCCAGCGAAAATAGGAAAAATAAAAAGCAATGTAGATAGAATTTTATTTGTTAAATCTAATAGCATAAAATTACAATTTTTGGTTAGCGCGACATCTGCTGCTGCTTCTTTGTAAGCAAAATTGGTATGCGTGATTGCGCCATTGTTTTTGAGAGACGAAGTGCTACATTAACATCCATTTGATTTCTTTGTTTAATAATTTTAGATATCAGGGATGAAAAATCTTTATTGAGGTAATACAAAATTGAGACAGTGATTGCATTTTATGTCTGGACACCACAGTGACACCAAGAGACAACTTGATCGGCTTTACTTTCTCACAAGGTTCAAGGGTGCAAGATTTTTTATCTTTCATAAAAAGAGATTGTTAATTTAAAATTACCTTTACGCGGATCTTTATTTTTAGAGAAATAATTAAAAAAGTTTTCAGTTAACGCACTTAAAGGTTGTTTTATTACGTTGGATAATACTTTCTGGTTGATGTCAGCAACATTCAAAATTTTTTCAAATGGAAACATTTCTCTCTATATATATATCGCCGACCATACGGTCTAGGGAGTCAAGGTGTTGGCCTCTGGATCGTAAGGTCCCTGGTTCGAATCCGGGGTCAGGGAATGGATGTAAATTGTGCTGTACTTTGTTAGGGGCAATGATGGTTCACTCACTGGGTGCCCATTCGCAAGTGACCATCACTTCCGGTTTTGTAGTGGCCAAAGACAAGTCCCTAGTGCCCGCCATTGGAAGTACTGACCATCACTTCCGGCCTTGTAGTGGCCAAGGAAAAAGTCCAGTACCCGCCACTGAAAAAAAACCAGTTCTATACCCTGCTCTTGTACGCGATTATTCCAAAGAGCCAGCCGTTGAATATCAATCACTAATTTTCTTCTGAATATTGTCTTTGCCTCTACTAAGGAAGGTTAAAATATTTTGCTGTTTGAATTTTCTTATCCATCTAATAGGGTTTAAAATTTTATGAAAGAAATAATTGGATTTCTGAAATTCCCACAGTATAATATTAAAAAATCAATACGCACGAGCGCGATAAAATAAGAATTCTTGTAACGTGTCGTCGACAGGAAAACTCATGCAATACTGGCATTTGACGGCCGGGCACTTCTTCTATTCATGTTCCGTGCAGCGCCCTGCAACTCTGGGAATAATCGGATTTGTAAGCGGTGGCAGGCCGGGAATAAATTCCTGCAAACCCTTGCTGGTCCACGGACCACCGGTTGAAGACCACTACCCTAGATAAATCCAGGTCTGGTCTAAGCAATTTTATCGAAGAATTAAACGAAGTTTTTATCCATATCCAAGACTTAATGTACTCATTTACTAGATAATTCAGAAGTTAAGTTCTTCGCTTTCAGTAACTTACCTTTGGTAAATTAGCAAGACGTAATATATTAGAACTATTAAATAGGAATCAGACACCCCATAGAAAGCTGCAAACTTCCGAACTTAGAATTAGTCTACTTAAGTAATTTAGACAACCTCCCTCTCTTTATAACTACATAATTAAGTTAAATTCATTCTGATAAGAAAGATGTTGTAGTCAAGAAGATCGCCTTAACTATCCGTTATCACCCAGCAGTCAGAAGTATTGTATCTACATTACACTAAAGTTATTAACATATCCTCATTTAATCACAGTCCTTTGGCTTATGTGACAATGCTAAAGCTCTTTTTAATGGCTTACATTAACACAGAAAATAATGAGGTAAGCCTTGTACGAGCGATCTGTCCTCTTGATAATTAATAGTTTCAATAACGTTTAGCGCGTAGTTTGATATTAATGGGACTATCTTAAAAAGAGAATAGAAAACACAGCTGGAACTTTTTATAAAGCTAAAATTGTGCTTTTGCTTAGTTGAATAGTCGACCTATCATGTGTGAACTTGTTTGCTACGCACGTGAATGTTAGGCAACTGGTGTAAAGGGGTTATTATGTCCTGAAATTGCTATACTTTCTTAGGATGAAACAAGAATGTAATGGAATAAAAGTAAGTTCGAGATAACTAATCGTGCTGTAGTTTCATTAGGAAGCTCTTGTTGAGCAAAATCTAACCCTAGAGCGTCAAACTAACCCACTAAACATGCATGAAAAATAGTTAAATTCCAACAATATAGAGTGTACTTGTCAACTTTACTTTGTGAGTCGTTTTCTGGTCATCTAAATATTGATGAATGTAGTGTTTTTGTGCTGGAAGGGTGCTTCATGTACGTATTCGGAACGTGAGATTCCGATTTCAGGACGATGCCAATAGAAAGTTCAAAGAGTGAATTACTAATCGGTATATGACAGAAATGACAATTAGATTAAAAACATCAAGAAAGAGGTGGTAAGTTACATTTCTAGATAAATCCACTATCATGCCAGAGCATTTGAAGAGCCGATTGGAAAAATAGTGTGTTAGCAATAGGAGGATTGTGAGTTGGAAACTAGATACAACTACACACTGTTTTGTACGAGTGGCTGATGCACTATAAATCTGCCGTGGTCTCATATGTTCTAACATTCGCGTAGTATGGAAGTTTGGAGAGTGTTGTGCCAACTTAGATGTTGAACTCGTCATCTGACCGTGGTTTAAAATTACGTGGTAATGTCTAGTATATTTCTCTTTGGGATTGAAATGTCGTCAATGGACCATTGCGATTCCTCAGGGTGACGTTAATTCAAAACCTACATACCTATCACAAAAGCATTTAGATAACAGGAAGTAAAATTCACTTCTTCCGTCGCTGGTTTGTTTTTTACACTGAAAATACCTCTCATGTTATAAAACTAATTATTCTGAATGAAATATTTACATTAAGTACTGTCACACAAAGAAAGACAATCAGCATTTGATAAACCAATTTTAGTAGCATAGAATTTTCATTGTTTTCTAAAGATGAATCGAACTCAAATCGAATTCTTGATGGCAGATTCGTTACAATTTCGAAAGACAAATCTCCATATGAGTAATAACTCGCAGTTAAATGTGAAGTACTGGCAGCAAATAAGATGCGCAACGGAGGATCTTAATAAGGTTTGGTAAAGCCCTTCGGAACCCCGCTCGAAAACTTATGCTAACCTACCTATTAATTATGCATACGGAATGAAAATATCTGGGAGAATAATTTAGGATCATTTACGGATATCCACACCGTCCTCGCTTCTTAAGGAGATTATGAGGCACCTGTTTTGCATACTAAATTAAAAGCTCACCTGATTAATAAGTAATTGATCTTGAGTTAATGTGTTTTGGCAAATTAGGCAGCATATGTTCAGCTTTCGTCGCGCTGAGTTCATTAGAGAGATAACTGTTTGAACGTGTACACCAGGTAAGTAAATGGAGATGAGATTACATTGTTGGTTTAAATTGGTATCTTGAGTTAAGATGACTGTGCTACTAGGGATTTCATATGCATATCTACTATCTATCGTTGGCTTACAGGTGAAACCTAATTCCGAAAAAAACGAAAGGGAGAACATTCTAATTTTCAAGCAATGCGAAAATTGTACGTATATTAATTAGCAGTTATTTAGCATGCTTTAAATGTATTATTCATGGATTATTCAGGTAGGTAAAAAGTTAATAATTATCACACTGGAGCAACTCAACGAGCTATTCGCGACAGTCCGAATAGTACCCGTTTCTCTAGAAAAAAATATCTAACCATCATTAAAATAAAATATGACGTAGTGTGCTTCAGGAATCTTAACATCAATACCTTCGTGAATTTAAAAATTGAAAAACTCATATTTGAACATTTTGACTAAAGGAGCATTCGCACGAATAAAATTTAACTGAGCGATTATAGTTAATCAACAAAAATTGAATGAAAACTATAGTAAGAACCTTTGTTTCAATAGAGTTGATCAATTTTTTAGTAGATCAAGAAAAGTTTGACCCATTCAAACTTTATCGTTCAAGTAATGAGTCATCCGCCATCTGCTTTCAAGTTGAAACTGTCGCATATTAAATAAAATTGTTATTAGTTCTTTTAACAAAACTGTACTATACGTACAACTTCATACACAACTGCTTTCGACGCCATTTTAAAAATGAAACTTCTGATCAGTTTCTATTCTGAGAACGTGCCTTAAGAATGTTTCACTTGTAAGTCGATTAATATATTCGAAACGCTTAGATCTAGGAAAATATGTGGAATTTTAAGAGACTCAAAAATTAAATCGATCAACTGTTTTAATGGAAATCTGGTGGTTGTCTTCGATGAGGTATCTCATTAATAAAACCGACTAGATCTTGAAGGGCGAGATATCTCGTTATTAGGAAAAGCTAACCAGATCTTGATCTCGTCTTGAACTCTTCATTACCGAAATTTTTCCAGATGGACGAGATATCTCGTCAAAACTACTTAAAGGGTTAATAAATGATAAAAACCCGTCTCATAAGCCCCGACTTAAATGAAACTTCCAGTATGATAATGAATAGTAGCACTATTGATACTGAGGTATGTTTTACTCTTGAAAATGCAAAATCCAATCAGTGAAAACACAGAGCTTTTTTTTTTTAAATACGCTCGAGCTACTCATTCACACGATAACAATTAATCCTTCAGAACTCGCGGTATCTCTCTTCAGCACAATATCAGCAATTACTTGACAGCCAATAACAAAATATGGCGGAACCTTCAACTATGTGCCTCATTTCAGGGGCTGTATGCACATTACATAGTTATAGCTGTATATAGTATAGTTACATAGTTATGGTTACATATCTGCTAGAATATTTCGTTGGATGGTCAGATACACCAGACGTACTAGCTTTACTTTCACAATCGCTATAGCAAACATTTCCATGATTGAATTATCAAAATGTAAGTAATGGATCTCTGTGTGTATGGCGAGTGGAATTTTTATTTTTAATTATCCAAATTTATTAGGCGTTTTATTGATATGAAAAGCGAATGTTATCTTTTAAATTTCATGTCACATAGCAATCGATAACCTGATGAAAGAACACTATGCACCAATATTTTTTGTAAAGAATTTTTTGACACAAAATTTTACAAAAGCACAATTTAAAAGTGACAGTATGCTCAAACCTATCTCAAGCATAGCCATTAAGCGGTTAATACGTCATTTATGGTTAGTAGGTTGTAATTTAATTAAAGAGCTCTTTTCTGAATATACCGAATAATCCACTTGAAGTAGAACCTAATAACTTTGAACAGTCCAAAATAAAATTAGATAATTTTGTTTCAGAAATCAGTTTACTACAATACATCGTTACTACAATACATCAGTTTACTACAATACATCGAGCTATTACAGCTTCAAATAATTCGATTCGATTCCTTCTTAATTTATGAACTAGTTCTTTAGTGTATGCAACCTGAAATTGCCTAATAGTGCAGCTATTAATGCTAGCGCAGTAAACTGTGAGTTTAAAAATAAGTATTGTGGGTTTTTGGATTGGTTTGGTTTGTACACTATATAGCTACTCCACATATAAATTTTCTTTTTATCCTGACACAGCTTAAATATGTTTAGAAAAATTCAATTAAATTGATTTTAATTTAACATCATAAACCTATCATATAAACATCACTTTAAAATCTTTTCTTTACGATTGTTGAACTGCTTTCTTTTCTTCATTTTTTCCCTCCTATTTTAAGCTCTAAACTCCTTTAACAAAGTTCAACTATGTTTCTCAATAATCTAATGTGGAATAAAAGTGTCTACGATGCTTTGGACTGAAAAAAATATTTAATTTAAGAGGTTTGCCTCTCAATGGTCATTTTTTGCTGCATGATATTTAAACCCAGAGCTGGTTGATCTGATTGTCTGAGTGCTAACTACTTATATGTCATGTGACTTTCATTAAGATTAGATAAAAAATCTACTTGGTACATAAGTAGGTTATGATTTTGTCTACGGTCCTCAGTTCATTGTATTAAAATATATGAAAACTACGAACCAATTTCTTTTAAAAAACTAGTTGTTCTGTTAACTTTCATGTTTTTGAAATTGTAGCGCTTTAACCGTTGCGACTAACTACCTTTTGGAGTAAAAAAGCATACACAAAATAAACGGAAATTATAAACCAAGTGCTCAATCCAGGTAGTTAATTTAAACACCCAAAAGTACTGTGACATAATGTATGGATTCTATTAAGTAGTAAAGGAGACGATTATGAAAACCTGACTAAATGTCTCCAAACTATTAACTCCAATTTATTCTGTTAACTTAATTGTTTTCAAATTATTCTTACACTAATTGCCTTCAAACTATTCTTACACTTAATAGCCTTTAAATTTCGAATTTAATATTCGCAAATCGGACTAATTAAATTCAGAAAGTAAATGGGGAATCAAGAAGTAAAAGCATTCGCTCGTTTGTATATTTACACAGAATACGCATTTTCTTGAAAAGGACTAGAAAAGCACATGCATTGCCTCAAGTCGTTATGATATTGCTTCGTAAGATCGGCAGCCATTTTTCCTACCAATCCAATAATTGAAGTTTTAATTTCCCCTCTACTTTGGCATTCAGCCCACAACGAAAGCCCCGGGAGCCATTAAAAAATATGCAAATCGAGCAGTTTCGGTCCTTCCATAATATACTTTGAGAGCAAAACGGCGTTTTGGCAAACAATTAGGTAGCGGTACAGGTTCCAAAAGCGAAAACTTCGGTACCAAAGAAACAGGAGCACAATATCATTAGCTAATTCCAAGAGGGAATTTCATTTTTAAGGCAAAAGGGGAATATATGGTTGAGATGGGGGACATGATCAGTAACTTCGAGCAAAATAAATAATTAGCGAAACTCCATTTCATTTTCCGTCACGTTATATCTCCGAAAATGAAGTAAAAAACTAATCGCAAAATAGTCGCCTGTGAGAACAAACTGAGCGGCATACAGTTAGCAATTAACTCAAGCTTGAACGTGGTTTTTTGAAAGTAGTGTTGGCTGGATTAAAGATTCATTATTTGTTGCGAATCAGAATTTTAGATTATATCGTTCACAGCTTTCCTCAGTAATTATGCTGAGTGCTAAGTAGACTGTAAAAAGTTTTAGCGTTGGATAGGTATTTTTTGGATCATTTAGATCAGTTTCGAGATGTAGTATATAACATGGAAAGTAATAGCGTTATTGAAAAATCTGTGCCATATACTTGATGATTTCATCGTGATTGAAAAATTGTGTCAGTATTTTAAGAGCTTTTAATAACGTAACTCATCATTTAAAAGTTATTTTTTAAAACTTAACCGGTATTTTTAAAAAAGAAATTACACACCTTAATTAAAAATGTTTGATTTGTATATTTTATTTATTTTTGTGAAACATAATTTTACAAGTAATTAAGTATTCGATCAAATATTTAAGGAAAGTTGGTCAAAATATACATATACAGCCAAGAAATTACCAACGTCTAGTGATATTTTGCAAAAAATAAATAAATAATTAAAATATAACTTCTAAATAACATATCTGCAATAGGTAATATACCGGAACACATAATGCAAACAGAAACAAAATTCCAATCCTTGAAAAGAGGCAGAATTTTGAAAAAAAATGTGTTCCAAAGTGTTGAATTTTGGCTTTCTGAATATGTTTTGATATAGAACAATTCGACAAAAAACCTTTGAACAATATTAGTAAAGACAATAATGATTTATCAACAAAAAGAACACATTTATAATACTTGGGAATCCTCAAATATGACAGCATTATAACACTGTCAACTCAAATACCCCAAAACAGAATTCTAAATCAAATAAAAAATTAAACAATAATTCTGACGTTGCCAGATACCGAGTGGGCCAAATTATGTTTTTATGATTAATGATTTTTTTTTTTGGGGGGGGGGCCTTTCGTATTCCATTATAACATTTAAGTTAAGTAAAATCAAACGCTTGTATATTCTTTTTTCATCAATCAAATATTTATAAATTATTTACATCATGGTAAGAAATAAAAAGTCAGTTCAAACATCAATATTAAAATTAAATTTGTTTAAAAGAAATTGTTTTTCGAACAACACTTATAAAGCAGTCGCTTTATACTCAGTGTTATTTCTATAGCGTTTTCGAATCGGTTTCTGGCTCAGGCTTTAGATCAATTTTAGGCCTCTCGAATTTTTCAAAATCCTTTCTTAGTGCACCCCTACGGTATAAGAAAAATCACCCTGAAAAATTTTAAGCTGCCTACTACTTGTAGTTCTTGAGATACATTGATCAGTGATGGTAGTTAGCTTTTATATAGTGTAAACATGTATTTTTCTTCTTGATGCTCTGATGGTGGACTGATGTCTAGAATTCCTGTTAATGAATCTATATATTAGATAGATTCATTAACAGGAATTCTAGACATCAGTCCACCATCAGAGCATCATGATGAAAAATACATGTTTGCATTGCAATCCATCTCTGCTTCTGATCTATATCTCAACGATTCATATGGTTCTGTTCCTTCAACCCCATAGAGCACTAAAGAAAGGCAGCAGGCTGTTAGAGAAAGTTGTAACTGAAATTACTTTTCAGTTCACGATTCACCAGCTGGGATACTTCAGATTCTGAAGGTGCTGACGTTTAGGCACAATAGAACTTCGACGAACAGGATGTCACCACAGGAGTCAAGAAGGAACCGACAAATACAATCAAAATTGAAGATTTTGTGGTCATGAGATTTTTGGGTAAGAAATATGTGAAACATTACATGGAATTAAAAAAAAAATATGTATGTGAAGATGGTGATGTAGTGATTACGTGCTTACAACAAATGAACAAAAAAGTTCAGGCTTCCAGACAGAGCTGGTGAATCAGGTATCCCTACATCACCTCATATATAATGTATATACCTTCCCTGACAGAGGAAATTTGCCATTTTACATGTGATTTGTCAACTCTTTCATGTTACCTTCCTGCATCATGACTATTTTGTATTTTTTGCTATCATTTGTGCAATATTACAAAAAACTAATAATGTAAAATTAGTTAAAGCTTACATAAATTACAAAAAAGTCATTTGATTGATGCTTTTCTTCAAATCTACCAAACTAACCAGGGAAAGAAAACTGGAGAAGGAAAAACCCGAACCCAAGTAATTCCAATTTACCACCTACAATGTAAAATCAGTTAAAGCTTACATAAAATTACTTATTCGAATTGATTGATGCTTTTCTTCAAGCCCACAAAACTGATATTTATTCACCATACGCTTCGTTCGTATAAAACACAAATAGAGAAGTCAACAAGGGCATTTAGTTCCCGACCATTTCCTCAAAGTTATTTATCCGGCTAATTTTCTCTTCAGATTTATTCCCTTACTGACAAGTGGCAACAAAATGCAATTACAATCGCTCTATTTATACGTTCCCTCCGAGACCGGTCTCGTCTCATACGAAATGAAAGCAATACCCGCCGATAAATAAAAAGAAACTTAAACTTCCATATGTTATTTTCCCTCAGACCCGCAAAGATATTTCACTCGCGGCTGATCCCTCATGATTTCACGCTCCAAAAAGCTGCTAGTTTTCCAGTTTCCAAAGGACAATTGTGTGTGAAATAGTTGACGTCTTTGAAGAATGCCACGGTTTTCTTCGGTTGGACCCACAGCCGGAGTTTAGTTGTTCTCTGAAACTGCTGCCTCCGACTGACGTCATCACTGCTCCCCAGAGGGCCCAATAGGGATTTAGAGGGCCATTTTTGCGGACGTCTGAAGTATAGCGAGGCTTTACCGTCGCCTGCACGACCGTTTCTCAGACGTCTGGAGATATTCAAGGATTTTGTAAAATGTAGTTCTACGGCATTTTTTTTCGTCTATCGCATTGTGATGGCAACGACAACAAAGTATCACTTTAAGTTTCAAATAATGCGTTGGCATCAAGTCAAAATGTAATGTTTTTATAGGATTGAGAGAAAAAAAATTGGAGTAGGTACAAATAGCGCATGGCCTTTTTACAACTTATTTTAACCAACGTACGTATAAACACATCTGAAGTTTGCCTGCGACAATGATAACCCGGTTGGAAAGGTACCGGATTAGCCACCGGTTGGTTGTAATTTAATTAACCTCGCACTGGAGCAACACAATGGGTTATTGGCGACGGTCCAGGATGAACCCCGAAGGAAAAGTTAAGAAGACAAAACCTCGGTCAGATGACAAGACAACACCAGGGCGATTAGCAACCGGATGTTGCAAGTTCGAAGCTCGATCCAACATAAGATAGTCTTATATGTGGTGCCGATGGATGTTAAGTATGTCGTGGTCACAAATATCTTCACTTTGGCGTGATGTGGAAGTTTGGAGTAGTATGCTAACTCAGGTGTTAACTCGTCATCTAACCGTGGTTCAAAATTATGAGTTTTCCTCCAATCTTTACTTTACGGATAGATCCTGGACCATCGTCCAATAACCCGTCGTGCTGATCAAGTCTGACAATAATGCAACTTCTTAGCAAAGTAAATTTTACTGAGATAAATACACGTAGGATAAATTTCAGGATTCGAACCAGTGATTCTTTTAACTCGCAGTTTGCTAGCGCATTTGTTAAAATAATTTTAGGTGAAATATACAGTGTCTTCAAAAGTAGGATGCCTTTTAATCAGACCGCGTTAATTAACTTTAGAGGTACTTGGACAACAAACTGAAATAGTTAATCGTAATAACTTGAAGATTGAAAGCTGACTCGCTGACGTTATTGAAAATCTACACATGTTTAAATTTTTCTCATTATTTTCAATAGTTAAATTAATTTTTTGAAGCATGAAAAGTATAATACACGATGAAAAAATATTATCCTGGTTACTTAACCTTGAAATGGTGGTGCGAGTGGGACAAGGTCGAGTTCTGTTCTGTTCCGTTCCGAGGGTATCCGACTGCTTCGCAACCTTTCTGATTCATCTATCACTTTACATAATACATGGAATCCCTTTGTTATGATAATGCTTTCAAATCCATGGTATTCAGCTAGTTACCACCGTCTCAGCCTAAGCCATTCTGTGTATCGCCATGTAATTTTGAACCACGGTCAGATGACGAGGCAACATATGAGCTGGCACTCCACTCTCCAAACTTCCACACCAACCCAACGCGAAGACTTTCGACCACAACAGATTTAAGGTGCACCAGCCGCCTCTACATCATACGCTTACAAACATCTATGCCCTGACCCGAATTCGAACCAGGAACCTTCCGATTCAGAGACTAACACCTTAACCACTATACCGGTTGTTCGGCTCAAATCCATGGTGTAGGTTTATGGATGGGAAAGACGCTCTTTCTTAAAAGTTTAAAACCCACAGTCCCAGAACAGGTAGTTATTCAGCGTCGCAATATAGCAACACAATGAGCTATTGATGAAGGGTCGGGATCAATCCCGAAGGGAAAGATCTAATGACGATGCCTCGTAATTTTGATCTATGGCCAGATGACGAGGTCAACACCTGAGTTTGCGCACCACTCTCCTAACTTCCACATCACGCTAACGGGAGTTCATTTGAGGCCACGGAAGATTTAATGTCTACCAGCCCCCCGTACACGCAGGGCATTGGCTAGAGAGTTTCAAACTAAACCCCCCGCTCCGTTACTTATTCGTTGTTCTTCCAACAGGGCTACCACGGCCTGTCCCATAATGATACGTAAACAATTTAAAACATACGTGGCAAAAAATTGCAAGGGATAAAAAAGTACTTCTTCCACCGTCAAAGTCAATGTACGTCAATGTTCTTCCAATGTCAAGTACCTATAATGATCCGCAAACAATTTAAAAACATACCTGACAAGAAATTACAATGGATAAAAAAGAACTTCTAAATATCCTTTCGTCATGAGATTTATCGATTGTCTATTACGTGTTTGTTGTCTGTATTTGTGATTAAAAATTCAATTTACGTCAATGTCTTAAGGTGCCTGCCTACCTATAAAACCGCATTTGTGGAGAAAAATACGATTTTTTAATTTTGCCTGACTTTGAAAGTATAGTTTCTTAGATTTCCAAATCAGTTTAAATTTTGTTTATCTCTTACTTAGAACTCTAGTTTCAGAACTTTTAATATTAGTATGTTGACAGATTTTCAAACCGTAAGTAGTGTTCTACTAACGGAAGTTTTTACATTTTGCTCTTCCGCACAACATCATAACTCATAACATTATGCTTCAAATAATTTTAAACTTTGGTAGAATATTGTAAAGGGTTCAATTCAGGTAACCTACCTTTATTTTAATTGTTTATGCATTATTTTTTAGTTTTTATGATTACATAAATATGAAGTTGTAATAATTTTTTATGATTTTTTTCTATGTCGAAAGGTTTATTTGGATAAGCTTTTTTAATACAAAGTTTCAGTTATAAAATGGGTAGAGATCCCAGAAGAGGGTTTTGATAATACAATACAATTTACGAAAATAGAATATCTTAATTTGAATTTGAGTTTTGTTGTTCTGCGAAGTTGCTAATTTATTGAGATTTTTTGTTTATTTTTTGCAAAAAATGAAAATTAAAAAAACATGTATAGCTATTTTATATATTATTCATAGTTTTTAGATGTATTTGATAGTATAATGCACATAAAAAGTCAATTTTTGAACTATTTAAAAAAAAAGGCCTCCGAACGTAGGCAGGCACCTTAAGCGAAATACACTGTTGATTAAAAGCGAAGTTTGAAAAAGTATACACATTCATAATATAGATCAATACCTTTTAAGACAAGAGACGCATAATTTTCATGAGTTGGGCAAATTCCATTAAGGTTTAAGAACTAATACACGATACGAAATATTATCCAGTTTATTAAACCACGATAGGGGGTGGTGAGTCAGGGATAAGGTTGAGAAGTTCTGTCCTGCTCCAAGGGTATCAGAGCCTCTCCGACGCATTTCTCACTTTACATAATATAAGGAATCCCTTTGTTATGATAATGCTTCCAAATCCACAGAATAAGTTTATGGATGGGGTAGATGTCGTTCCTTGAAAGCGAAAAGTTTAAAACCCACATTCCCAGAATGACCCATGACGACGCTCAACTCCGTTACCCTCCATTAACGTTTCGAATCACGCTATCGTTCCAACATCAAAAAGAAATAGAAAAATATCTATTATTAAAGACTTCTTTAGCTGGAACAAGTGCCATTATTTAAGCGGGGCTATTGACACAAGCGTAGAGGGAAGCCATATGGCTCCGAAACACTCAACATTCACGTCCGCTCCTTCTGGTTACGTGACTTGGTAAAAAAAGTTGCTGGCTTCTTTTTATTATATTTGCACCGTTACGTGACGCCCTTATCTATACACTTTTTATACCCTCCCCACCCAGGAGAAGATGCGCGAGTGAATTTAAAGGTGCGGATCGTTTTTCCTGTTCACTGGAAAATTTGCATGCTCGTCGTGTGAAATTCCCTGGGAAAATGTTCGCGTTTCTCATCTAAGTAAGCATTTTATTTCTGAAAGACGCTATGCTTGGTTGTTCTTATTCGAAGCGATTTCGGCTTAGAATTGGCTGGATAGGAAAAAGTAATAGCTGGAGGAGATGTGCTGTTATTTCGATAACAGTTAACACTCTGTTATTATAAATTAACTGGGATATTTTTCCTGTTTGCTGTAAAATTGGTATGCCCGTAGTGTGAAATTTCTTAGGACAATGTGCGCTTTTTTATTCTAGATAAGCATTTATTTTTGAAAGCTACCAGGTTCGGTACTTTTTATTCCTAGCGATTTTTGTTACGAACAATAAGGGTAGGAAATAATGATAATCGGTGAAGATGTTCTGCTATTTCAATAGTAGTCAAAATTACAGTGCTGCTACTAATTAACAGTCAGCAAATGTCCAAAATATTAGCAGTTATTGATAAATGTTATCCGTCAAGGATAAAATAAAAACAACTTTTTAGAAATGTTATGTAACAATATTATTAGACATTAACAGGAATGTTTTTACTGTTCACTGGAAAATTTACAAGCCCATTGTGTGAAATTCCATGAGAAAATTATTGCGGTTTTAATCTAAATAAACGTTTTGTTGTGAAAGCCACCATGTTAAGTTGGTTTTTATTCGAAATGATTATCTGACTTAAGACTGTCTGAAAAGAAAAAATTAATAATTGCCAG
Organism: Metellina segmentata; assembly: GCA_947359465.1. Lineage (NCBI taxonomy): Eukaryota > Metazoa > Arthropoda > Arachnida > Araneae > Tetragnathidae > Metellina > Metellina segmentata. Next base: position 75,895,065 of record OX375873.1, on the reverse strand, counting down.
AGATGGGTTGTTGTTCCGTAGCAGTTAAAATAACAATGGTGTTACAAATTAATAGGAAGCAAATGTTATCATGATATTAACAGTTATTGATAAATGTTATAAAAACAACTTTTAGGAACTTTTTAAAAATTAATGAATCAACTATAAAATGAAATAAAAGTTTGTAAAAGAATGTCATAAAAATAAAAAGTCAACATTTCCAATTTTTTTTAAAACTACACTGAACGATTACGCTTTGAAGGCTATTTACTGTTAGTGTCAATTATCAATTATTGTATAAGCTATTGATACTATTACCTCAACTATATAATCAACTATAAAATGAAATAAAAGTTTATAAAAGAATGTCATAAAAATAAAAAGTCAACATTTCCAATTTGTTTTAAAACTACACTGAACGATTACGCATTGAAGGTTATTTACTGTTAGTGTCAATTATCAATTATTGTATAAGCTATTGATACTATTACCTACAGAACTGTACAGACGATTAATAAATGAAAGAAAGAATGAAGGGAGTCCTTAAGCATTATCCTACACAATTCCTTACATTATATAAGTCCTTATTATTCTGTACAACTTTGATTATTTTTTATTTATAATTCCATTCCAACAATTTTTTCATTTGAATATAATCTTTATTTTTATTTCTGGTAGCGTTATTAGAGCATTCTAGAATTGTCTTTAAATCAGTCAGAAAACATCAAAACAAAAAACTATTATATTTAATGTTATTTACTTATCATTCCAATTCTAATTTCCTATTATGTTTTTTCTTGATGAACTTTTAAATTTTCATTCTTCTAATTTTTGATTATCTCTACATGAAAATATTAGCAGTCAATAGAAACTGTTATAAAATAACGATAAGTGTTCTCTTTTTTCGGGAGTTCTCAGTTTTAGTCATCTTAAATAGTTGGTGACATAGTTTGAGAGAAATAGAAATTACATTTTAGATCATAAGTATAATATGCAAAAAAAAAAAACCAAAATGACGTAAGTATCAAATGAGGACTAACAGATGTAAATAATTTTATATTTGTTTTCAGAGATACATAATTTAGTTGGCAATCTTGACTGGGTCAATATGTGAATTGATCTTTTTTACTTCTTTTATTGTTATTCATGGATATAGTAAACATAAAATATTATTTGATTTTATTAAGTTGCCAGAGGATTAAAAAGTAATTAATCACTGAACGTCATTTAGTTCATGAAGCCTTTACATTTTAGAATTAAATTTTTTTTTATAATTCACCTGAAAAGACTAGAAATTTTATTAAAAATATATTGAATCTGAGAAAAAATTACAAAACAACGAAAAAGTTCTTCTGGATCTTCTTTCCTCATGAGACATATCGATTGTTTATTCCGTGTTTGTTGCCTACATTTGTGAATAAAAAATTAATTTACGTCCTTGTGTTTTAAGCGAAGTGTACTTTTGACTAAAATCAAAATTTTAAGGAAAGTGCACACATTTATAATAGATATACATTTTCAAGACAAGAGATCAATAGCACTCTTTAGTAAGACAAATTTCATTTAGTCTTAGACCCAGGTGCAGAATTATAACCAGTGTTCTGTAGGAAAACTGCAGGAATATCAAAAACAGACGTAAAACACAATTATCGGCTAAATATGTATTACATATTCATAATAAAACATCAAAATTAATTAACTTACTTTATTTAAAACCAAGACATACTTTCAGAATTTGTAGTTCTATCGATAACTTTTGAAGTTAAATATTTTGTCATTGACATAGAAGATGTGTTATTTATAAAGTGTTTATGGTAATTTGGGAGATGTAGGGAGGATGTTCCGTAGCTAGAAAATAAAAAATTGCAAGCGTGGCAAGGAGCGCGCTTTGCACTATAGAACATCACAACTTATGTTTAAAAAAAAGGCCAAAATTTTGATTAAATTAATGAAAAATTGTTCCGCAAAGACTTTGTTTATTCTGCAACGTACGTCGTAGTTTTAAGTACTTTCTGCTCCCGGGGTCTTAGAAGATACTTTAGATAAAATGTACTCGCTAAACTTGAAAATGTTTGAAAAGATCCAGTAATGTTCCGTAAGCAAGTTTCATTACCAATCAAACTTTTATTTGATACATCAAGATAATATTAGCTTAAGTGCTTATTATGTACTCCATTTCAACAATTAAATTGTTTTTATGTTTAATCTGCCATTTTAAAATTTTTCGTTTCTTAGTTTTTAATTTTTCTAAGCTACTTTCATTCATAATATTAATGAGTTGTTAAGTGAGTCAAAAAAATAGTTCTAGTTGGGGCTAAAGCACATTATATTCCTCATCCTTAACTCTGAAGATTTTGCACACAGCTATCCTATCTGAACTTCAGTTTTCCTGCATGACTAACCAGTTTCGATATTCTTGACCAATGGAATCTTTCCTGAGCTTCTTTCAACTCATACATGAATGTGTTGCGAGAGAAAAAACAATACTACATTACTTGACGAAATTTCGTGGTGCTCAAAGGTTAATCTTGTAATTCTTAAGCGTATAGTTTAGTACATAGTTTAAGAGAACTCATAAATAACTCGCAGTAAGTTAATAAAACTCCAAAAATTCTGAATAGTTAGTTTCTTAACACATATTTGTAAATTAGATAAGACAAAGTTTCCTTATTTTTATGTCTTACAGATTTTGCTTCAAGAAAAGAAGAATTTATTACTAGAAAAATACCCGACCTTACTCGGTTTGCATTGATTAACTCTAGATTGAAGAGATGATCGAAATATATAATCACTTATGTTTTTTGGTGGAATAAAATAATATTTGAACACCTTTCGCAATCTTTCTTATTTCTATGACTTACTTTGGACACAAATTCTATACATGCATATAAATTCATGTAATATATTTCACATACATCGTACCCTTGTTGTATGACAAAGCTACAAAATGATGAAAGGTGACACTAAGTTTACTACTGTAAAAGACGATTTTGAAGGAGATTTGGAATTCCCTGTCTTAAGTTCTTTTCATGTTCAATTAAATTAATAAATATGACGAATTTGTAGCGAGTGCTCTCGCACTCAGTCAATAAAACAATATATTTTTTCTTGTGTCACTCTTGCATCCGGCATAAAACACAATGGAATCTCACAATATTCTCCTGTCATTAGGACAAAGAATTTTTAATGCTTAAAAAGTTCTACTTCGTACTGTATAAACATTATTATTCTTTGAATAACGGCATTATTCTTTCAATATAATGGCATAATTACACTTAAAATTTGTATTATTCTGACTTACCTGCCACTTTAAGTCTAATACTTTGTCGTGGTGTTGCGTGTGATGAAAAGACACACAATTTATTAAAATAATACAAATTAAAAACAGAAAACAAAAGGAAACAGCGAAATAAAACAAAATAAAAGATGTCGTGAAAAAGTTGTTCTAAATATATTATAATGGGATTCCTTTTTATCTCTTTATCTCGCAGTTGTCACAACTTACAACTAAAATGTACACAAAATTTAAAAATGCGAAATTAATTCCGAGCGAAAGAAACTGACCGTATCACTGCACCCGATCAACCAACACGAGTTTCCGTGTCATTCCCGTTCGTTGAAAAATATCGTCGGTCCCAAATATTCGGAAATCGTTTACATTGCGGAAAGAACAAAAATAAGACTAGAAATAAATGAAGTATAAGAGCTAAAATTCCATCAAAATTTTTTTTTGGAAAAATAATTGTTTTTTTTTTAACGGTATTGTTAAAGCAATCCAAGTAATCGTAATACTCAATATACATTCCAGTTTTTCCAAAACTATCAAATTAGGGTTGATTTAAGTATACTTACTCAGGTGTTCTTTAGCATGAAACTCATCTAAATATAACAATAAAGAAATGTTTAATATCGCATTCACTAAAATAATATATAATCTATAAAATAAAACACATTGCAATCAAATAACTGGAATGCACTTCATGTGATGCCTTTACAAACACACAAACACAAAATCGAACATAGAACAGAAAGATGGACAGACAGACATACGCAACCAATGCTACTCACTAAATGAAGATAAGTACTCACAGTAATTGAAAGTTGTATGAAAATATACTAAACCGCGTGGACGTGTATAGGGAACATACATACATACAGACAGACAGATAGACAGACAGACATGAAACGCGTAAGATCTGGATCTGGCATCAGAAGGGTCCACAACGGAAAGAAAACTTGAAATGGGTCGATAATATGCAATGTAAAAACAAACACTCCATTCTTATTTACATAGATTATTTCTCTGGAAAGGAAAACGGTTACGTAAGTATATCATAAGGGTTTTAATGCGATCTCTCATATACCACTAAACATTTGGTAAGAGATAAAAATATAAATTTCAAAATTATTTTATTCGGGACAAAATATTAATAAATTGAATTGAAAACACTGAAAAATATGTAAACTTTCAGAAAATTTTAATATTGGTTATAAAAAATGTATACTGAGAACAAAAGGGTTAAATATAAAGTTTTCCTTTTGTTTAAAAAGCAGGGGGGGGGGAACCCCAAACCCTTTCAAGTACGAGACATTTCAGGGGAGTTAAGTCAATAAATACTGTAAATACCAAGAATGGACATATTCAGCTTCCAATTAACCAAGTTATTAGATCCGTCGTAATCAAACCTGATAAACTGTGTATCAGAACGTAAAATTATTTCGTAACTCGACCCATCTACTTGCAGGCGTGAATAAATTATTAAAATCTTAACTTCACTCAAAATTGCTCAGATAATGCATGCGTTTCTTACACCATGTCAAAATCAAGCTCACTCTAGAGTCTAAGTATCACCTTTCATCACTCGCTGTTGCTTTAGCTCTTTAATGCGCAATTATATAAAGATTAGAACTTCGTCGCAAGTCAATTTTTGCGCAAGAACATTGCTGAAAAGCGTACTACAGGGGGGGATTTTGCTAGTTTTACATTTCTTTCTTTGGTACACGGTGCTGTTTAAACCTTCATTTAATGAAACACGCTAAATCGGTTCTGAATTAACCTAGCCATGTCTTCCCATTAAATACCATTGAGTAAGTACGAGTATAAAAACACAAATCAAACATTCCAGGCATAATATTTGTTCGTCTTACTATATAATTGCATTCGATAAAAAAAAAACCACTATGTCAACATAAATATTTGGACACTGCACAAATTCGGAGGAGGATCCATCTTAGTTTTGGGTTGTTTTTTCTCGTTAGGACTTGCTTATGTACTTGCCATTGCTCTATATACCTGATACCATGAACGCTGACGTGTACCTCGTCATTCTGGATAGTTCAACTTTCCCTAAATTATGACAATAGTACTGCGATAGTGTTTGTTTCTTCAAACAGGATCGAGCTCAATGTAATACTGCAAAACGTGTGCTGAACTAGTTCCCTGAATACGAGGCCGATCAAGCAATCGTGTGACGAACTGAAGCGACAAGTACGACACTGCTACACAAGCCCATCTTCACAACAATCTCTTCTCACAGCTTTGCAAAAAGCATGGTAAGCTATTCCTGTCCAGACTTACAGAGAACTTGTGAAAAGTATGCTTCGACGTGTTGCAGCTGTAATACAAACAAAACCTACCAGTTTCTAAATATAATAATAAAGCTCTTGTTCTGAAGAACATGAAGTGCCCAAATACTTTTGTCCATACAGTGTCCATTACCTTAGAATTCTTATATTATTGACTCAGATAGCATCAAGGTAACATCTGCCTTTCACAATAGCTCATTACACATTTTAAGTTGTCAAATTGCAATAAATTGTATTATGATCAATGGCCGAACTATCCCACTGCCGTGCATCCCCAGTCACTGTGCTGTCTTTGAAAACGGATTGGCCGATAACTTATCTATGGCCAGTTTTGAATTACTTCATCCATGTCCTCTCAGTGAATACCACGGAGTAAAAATGATTCTAAGTACAAAACACGAAGATTTCAGACTTAATATTTACAAAGCAAGAACTAGAGAGAAAGACTGGAACTCCTCACTAAGGAAGCTTGTTTCCGCTGTTCACATTGGCCACGATTACATACAGAAACATCTCTACCCAATTGGCTTACTAGACTCTAACATGACTTCTTTGTGTTTCTTCGTACATATCAGGAATCGTCGTAGTAAATGCTACATCCGATAGAGTTTCATATTTTATTTCTGTTTCAAGACTATATGAGGGCTGTAAGATAGAGATTGTGGCGAAAAAACAGGTCAGTGTAGGATAAAAAAACCTTTATTGCATTTTGACAGTAATTTATTAGTTAGTTTTTGAAATTATTGATTTTATTATCACCTTGGCCAAATTTACTTTATGTTTCGTCATTTTAATGTCGTTTACTCACATGCATATCTTATAAATGAAGCATGTAGTACATTGCCGACTAATGCAGAAATTTTAAACTAATTTTTTTCCATCCCGAAAAAAATTTAACTCCTAATTAATGCTATTCGGGCAAACCTCTCTTCCATTACTGGTAAGCCTATTTTCCTGATTTGTACGAGCTTTTTAAAGTTTCACGGACTTATGAAACATCTTGCATTTCAAGAACTTAATGTTTAACTTTCACAGTATATAAATTAATTAATATTATTTTCACTTCTTTTGAATTTGTACAACTTATAATAAAATGAAAATATTTCAAATATTGAGCACTCATAAAACCCTTTCCCATTCAGTATTGACATTTTCAGCACTTCTAGAGTCTCATGCCACTACTATATAATCGGAAATCCTCATCTGAGGTCCCAGATGTAAATTCGAAAATGGATAGAAATTTATTGGGTCTCTAGAAGTGATATTGTGAGTCTGAAAACTTTTCAGTTTGCATTTATTTTTACATTTTCAAACTTCAACACCGAGCTCGATTTATTTAAATTGTATAAGTTTAAATAATCTAAACTTATTGCAAAAGAGCATAATTTAGGCATAGATACTGATTTTACGAAAGATAAAAAGTATTTAAATATGAGTTGAACATAATAAAAAAATGGCTTCCGATCAAACCATGATTAAATAAGTACAATAAGAATAATTAAAGAAAAAATCGTTACGAAGCCTTTTCTTTTCTGTAAGTGAGAAAAGAGTCGATGTAATATCAAATAAACGTAGCCCAATTCCTACGAAGATTTCATATATCCTGACACCTTTATTTGTAACGAAAAAAGTATTTCAACTACGACACTTATAAGGTTACAAATGCAATATATAAAATTACCACCAAATGAAAAAGGAGATAACATTCTCCCCTCTTTGGTTCAACAACATGACTTTTTTCCTTTAAAAAGAATTGCACAAAGAGAATAACATTATCCGGTCATGAATTGGCCAAATTAACGATATATCCGAAAAAACTGTCACTAACAGCCCCACTTTGTTGTACACAAGTGAAAGAAATAATGTAAGGGGTATTTTTTGGCTATAAGAGATTAATTAGGAAGGGGCCGATCACCTATTACAGAAACACATCGGAGCATTCTTAAAAATAATGTATTGTGAAAGAATTGGAAAAACTATAAAGGGAAGATGGACATAACACGTTTATATCAAAACCTTGCTCTTGATAAAAAGTATTTTTATCTATTTTCGAGGATTAAAATAGCAATGTTTCATACTAGCATTTCTGGAAATTTTGGGTTTCGGGAAGTTATAAGATATGCCACAGTAAAAATGTATCCATACTTATTGATTTTCTGTCAAAATAATTGCAGGTGATGATAATTTTTTGCAGCGGATTGTGTTCCTTGTACATGTATTCAGAACGTGGCGTCAATTGGCTTTCTTTTTTAATATTATTTCAGCAATTCACCAATAAGAATTCGACAGAAGAAATAACGAATTTATATATTGTCGGCTAAGAATAGGAACTCATCAACTGACAAAATAAATTTTTTACTCTGTATAGCTGTTTAAAGAATAAATATTATCTGTGTTAAATTATAAGCACTTTGACAGTGGTATATATATATATATATATATATATATATATATATATATATGACTGAGTTTCTTTTATAATCAGACCATGTGGTAGGTAGGTAATCGGTTAACAACAATTCGGTTAATCGGTAAACTCTATAACAAAAAATATATGTATATTATATACACTATAACAAAATATATCTCTATATTATATACTCTATGACAAAAAAAAAAGCGACGCACCAAGAAGGAGTTGTCCGATTTCGATAAAAATTGGTGGATGTGACAAATATTCATAGAAAAAAAAAGCGATTAAACTTTCAAAACAATTGAATGATTTATTTCAGAGTTGACCGTTACAAAGGGAGAAAGTCAATAAGGCGTTGGTCCACTTCTGGCCTGGATGCAAGCTGTCACCCGGCGTGGAGTAGACTGAAAAAGTTCCCGGATGATGTCTTGCGGAATTTCTTGCCACATTGTCTCCAACTGTTTGGCTAAATGGTCAACATTCCGAAATGGTTGCAATCACCTTTCCATAACGTCCCAAATGTGATCTATGAGAGAGAGAGATCAGGTGACCTAGCTGGTCAAGGATGTGTTGGGAAAGCTTGAAGACAATTCATAGCAACACGTGTTGTATGCGGCCGGGCATTACCTTGTTGAAAAGTAAGTCCAGGGTGTCGCAAAAAGAACGGTAACACTACTGGTCGTAGAATGTCCTCTACGTACAGTTGTGCTGTAAGTGTGCTAGAAATAACGACCAAAGGGGTCCGACTATAAAAGGAGATGGCACCCCAGACCATAACGCTCTGTTGTGGGCATGTGTGGCTTTCGATAGTAAGGTCAGGATCTCCCCGCTGCCTTGGTATAGAGTGTAGATTAAACGTAAAATGTCGCTGAAATGGTGATAAGCTACATTTTAAGGTAACTCCGATATGTATCATTAAGAGCATTTGAATATAAGTAAAAATTTCGCAACGTCTGGTTTGTTTATACTGAAAATCTCCTTCATATGAACTATACAAACAATATGCATATATAATCAAAATCGTCAAGATGATTTAAAGTTTCAAGTTTTTAGAATAAATTGTCCAATTCCTTTCATAACTTAATTTTAGACTAACGATTTTCGTCAAAGCCAAAGGGTACTTAATATGAATTGCTTTTTAATCACGACCCCGTTAGCATGTTGCCATGGAAGACAGTTATTTAAAATTTTCTCGAAATCCTTGCTTCGTTTCATTTAATTCTAAGCCTAATACTTTATTTCACTTACTCTAAGTAATTAACTTCGTAACTAAGTAACTTCGACGCTTCCCTGTTTTGTAAGAATCTGTTTCGGCACAGTAGGAACTCGCTTTTTTCCCCTGATGGTTATTAAGCCTCTTATTGGAGTCCATTTTGAGGACGTCTCATTTTGAGCGATTGAATGCAATTTAAGTTCGACACAACTAATTATTTCAGATTCTTTAGTTTGAAATATTCTTCTGCAAAGAGGCTTTTTTCCGCCTCTCGGAGACAAAAAAAAATGTAAGAATAAACGTTGATGCGTATAAAAATATCTTGCTTTTCCGGCCGAGAAAATACTTTAAAAACTATTTACAGGGTTCTCTTGGACGCGTTTTAAAGAACAGAGAATTTTTCATTTTGGGTTTAAGAGCCCTTAAAAAAAACCTTAATATTTGCTAAAAGTTCTTAAAAAAATTTAAAAGCTGGTAAGTTGTATCGAGGACACAAACTATAGTTTTGAAATGAATACTCGGGAGGGATGTTGAATTCTGGAATAAATAAAGCAGACATAAAAAGTTTGTACGATTGTTTATTATGAATATGCAACAATAAATATTTTTTATGATTCAAGTGCAGTTTGGTGTTTATTTGTTGCTGTTATTTTGTGCTGTCTGATATTAATTGTATCGTAGTTTGACAGCTTTCGAATGACACCGCCATACGCAGTCCTCACTCCACGCAATCCAAAGTTACATTGACTCAATACTCCACACACTTATTGCGCATGCGCACTCAGTCCCAGCGTCAAGTGAATGGGTTAAAGTTACAGTGTGTAAGACACTTTTTTCAAAAAAGGTACTTCCACTGCCATCTGTTGGCAGTTGAGTGAAGCTTGCAGTTGAATGAAGTTGGCAGTTGATGATAGGTGAATTATTCACGTTTTCTGTTAACAGATTGACTTATCTAGATCTGGTTTCTGACGACGCTATATATACTTATCTTCTGGATATTTCTCCTATTTCTGAAATCATAATACAAAACAGTTTCAACGCTTTTTTGTAACTCGACTTTCATGCATGGCCTCAGTATTCTGATTAGAAAGACGCATTCACGTCAAAATATCTTAATATTTACAAAATCGCTGCATATTTTATTTCTCTTGCGTCTGAAAACCAAGATCAATGATACTTGCTCAATGTTATGTGTCATTAAATATAGAGACATAATATTTATGGATTCACTAAAAATTGATCTTTTTAAAAGTGTATAAATGAGACCTAAACCTATCACTACCAAAAGTTTCACTGTGCTCTCATGTGAAGTAATCACTGCGATTTAAAGTGAAATGTTGACAAAACTATTGCTTATTAGATTAATGAAAAACAACAGTAGCCGCCAGCCAAATTCGAAACTTCCCTGCTCCATCGCGAATTTCACTTTTCTGCCACAAAGCTTTGAAATCGCCCTATCAGATTATTGCCAATCAGAAAAAAGTTGAGCATGAAGATATTGGTAGGTAGGAAGTAAAGGTTAGAATGCACTGGAGCAACACAACGGACTACTAGCGATAGTCTGGAATCAATGGCGAAGATAAAGATGGAAGGACAACTCGTAATTTTGAACCACGGTCAGATGACGAGAAAAACAACCGAACTGATACCCCATTCTCCAAAATTCCAATCAACGACAACGTGGGGACATTTGAGGCAACAACAGATTTAACGTGTACCATCCCCGTGTGCATTTATCGAACTTTTAATAAAGGCCCAACTTTACAAACACGAAGGACTTTAAGGGACGGATGTTTAAAACACAGGTTAAAAAAGATAAATTTTCTGATCAACAGAATGGAATTTTTAACAAAAAATAGTTCAACGTCTTTAACATCTACTAGTTTGCTTTCTCCGAGTCTCAACATACAGCTCCCCAAACAACCATTTTAGAAAACTACAACCCTTAATACAGCACACAGACATAAAAATCAGACTAACCGCTACTAGTATAAGTTTTTTCATCAATACAGTTATAACCGGGCCTTAAAAAATTATAATTTAGCCTTAAAGAAGGCTTCAGAAGTCCCTAATTATTATTTTGCTTGAAGAGTTGGAACGTAGACAACAATTTAGCACGTTTCAACAGGACGAAAGCAAAATAAATATTAGTTTTCGATTGATTACCCTCATAAAATTCAGATTAAATGCTAAAGTTTGAAAAGTAAGCTTCTTTCCTTCTAATGCATACCTATAATCTTAGCTATCTTGGCATCAACTCTGACGCACATGGAAAATCTGCTTCGACTTAAATATGAAAATCTAAAATTCATTTTTCACTCCGCCATTCCGAACGCCCTAATATATTCCTCACGTATTTTTTGCTCTCACCGAAAAAGTATGTTCAATACCAGGTCAGGGAACGGAGTAGGATACATCCATTCATATAAGCAAATCAAATCCTGGTGACAGCAGGGCCCTATCGATTAGAGTGCCCCCGAGAACGTGTATCGATTAAACCATCAAGCAAGATATTCGATGACGATGATATATTATGATTTTTTTCTCGCACAGTTTATCGATGTTGTAATGACCATTATCAGCAGCTAGATATTCTGATTGGCGTGATTCCAATAGCAGACTTGGGGTGAAATATTGAACATATCAAACAACAAACAAAAGACAAGATAAATAAAAAGATGTGTAATGCTTTTCAACACTTTTAAAGATAGTGTGAAATATGTTTTTAATCAGTTTTGTTTTCGGAACACTCTTTTGTTTGCCACCGCGTTTTTAAAACCAAGGAATTTGATTTATAGATGTTACGAGCATAATATTTTGTTACGATAACGATATTTTAGAATGGAAAACATCCATTTTATTTAGAATTTTATACAAGAAAATAATTCAGTTTGTTCTCTTTAAGAATTGCTTATTTGTAACAATAACCTTTTAGTTGAAATGGGAACATTTGAGGGCATTAATTTAATAATGATACAATTACACTGTGAAATTGCTATTGATCGCTTATTTTGAGAAACCGTTGTACTTACTTGAAGGTCCGTGGTAGCACGGTTGGAAAAGTACCAGGTTAGCAATAGAATCGAAACACGATACAACTAAATACCGTCGTGTATTTGGAGGTTGGTTAATGTTAAGTATGTCATGACCTTAAATGTCCTAACGTTGGTGTGGAGGTTTAGAGAGTGGGGTGTCAGCTAATGTGTTAACTGGCAATGCTTAAAAACTCATTTGACCATGCTTCAAAATTACGAGGTGCTGTTATCATATCTATCCCTTCAGGATTGATCCCGGACCGTCGCCAATAGCATGTTGTGTTACTTCAGTGTGACATTAATTCTCCTTCATTCCCAATTTCATGAATCCAAACTAAAGACGAAATGATTAATCCTTGGAAACTAAGATAAAATGCATACTCTTTCAAATATTTAAACTCGAATTTTCATTTGATTTAAATTTTAAGATGTATCGCGAAATATAGCGACCACTTTTACCATTTAGAAACGTTTTTACTAAAGCGACTAAAATACGCAGTAAACGCAAAATGTTGCTTGAAATAGACAGTTATGAAAACATAGACCAGATTATTCTTATGCATATAAATCTGGCGTTTCTATGACATATAAGTCTAATTCATATTGATATTTAGAAAAGTTTTTACTAAAACGACTAATATACGCAGTAAAAGCAAAATGTTGATTGAAATAGGCATTTATGAAAACATAGACCAGATTATTCTTACGCATATAAATCCGGCGTTTCTATGACATATAAGTCTAGTTCCATATTGATATTTAGAAACATTTTTACTAAAACGACTAATATACGCAGTAAAAGCAAAATGTTGATTGAATTAGGCATTTATGAAAACATAGACAGGTTATTCTTATGAGTATAAATCCGGCGTTTCTATGACATACAAGTTATAACAACAGGTTTCTATGACATGCAGTTATAAGTCAGGGAAGGGAGCTGTATGCCATTAACAGCCGGTTGACAACCGCAAAGTTTTCAATCTAGCATTTAAGCGAATTGGAATGCTATCAGTCTCTGTTATGTAATTCCGTTACGTTGCTATCAGATAAATAACGCTCTTGAATGTTTAAACATAGTTGTAAAAAGTTAACCATTCTTCTAAGAGAAACATACTAGAGATTTTCTAAACAGAACAAGTAGGGATTGATTTTATTGACCCTCTGGGAGATTTCTGAGCATTTTTTTACTCCACAACACACATAACGACAAAATAATTGCATCGATTGGTTGAAAGAATCCCAAGAAAGCTTCGATTGGTCAAGAAGGTTAAAATTGGTCAGAAGTCACTCAGAGGGTAAGATCTCGGCATTCCATCACGTTTAATGGTCTAATTAGCCACCAAAATGTGAACGTAGGACAAGAAACCAAACCGTTAAGTTATGCAGGCGCAAAATTGCAATTTCAATTGTTAACCAATTAATATTTTAATTAGGTGCCTCAAGGTCACCCATCGACTCACTGTGCGAGCGCCGTACAATTATCGTTTGAGCGAATGACAAGTGATTATCGTTTGAACATACATTGGTATCATGATTTGCGAAGAATTAAGAATCGTCTGCAGCTTAATTATTTTTTGTTTTTATTCTTTAGACTTCACCTGTGGCAACATTTAGGCCCCGTGCACAGATCCTGTTTTTCAACGTGCGGCGTCGCTGCGGCACCGAAGCCCAACTATGCACACAAAACAGTGAAATAACGCAAGTACTCATTTCGCGACACTTGCGATAAATATTCTATCGATGAAAACGTGTTTATTTCGCTTAATTGGTGTAAAAAAACTATACCTTGAAACAAAATAGACGTTACTGGATACGACCATTTTTTAATTATTATTTATATTCCATTTATTTACGGAAACAAGGTACTTGAAACCGGAGAAACGTGTGCGGCGAGCTGCGGTGCCTTGGGGAACTGCGGTACAAATTGCATACAAGTTAGACGTGCGTCACCATAACGGCGTCGGAAGCATGTGTGCACTACTCCATTGGATATAATGTATCCCAGACCGCACTTGCGTTGCGGCAGCGGTGCCGCACGTTGAAAAACAGGATGCGTGCACCGGGCCTTAAATATCCGGCATGTGGGCACGAATTAAAAGTGAAGTGGGTAGGCAGTTGAATTAACGTCGCACTGAAGCAGTAAAACGGGCTATTGGCGACGGTCCGGGATCAATCTAGAAGGGAACGTTGTAAAATGGTATGGTAGACCATGTTAAAGACAGATTGAAGGGGGAGGTCATGACCAGGAAACGTGGAGTATAGTCAAAACTTAGTCAAAGAAAAAATCTTAGGTCTAAGGGCATATTTTATGTTTAAATAAAACCTAGTTATTGAACTGTTACAGTGATAAGGAACACGCTAACAATTATTAGCCTACATCCTAAAAATGTTTCATTTACAAATTTATTCAAAACACATACTCTTATTACATTCTTTAAATAATGATTGTTTGTAAGAAACAAAACTCTAACAATGTTACTCAGAGTTTTTATACATCAACTTGAAGGCACATCGATCTTTTTCTTCTGGAAATATTTCCATAAAAAGTTTAACTGAGTAATTCGTATTATTTAAAAGTTGATGATCAATCGATAAAGCTCCTCGAGCTAATTACTTATTTTTAACAGATTTTTTAAAAACAGATTGCTTTTGATATGCAATTACTTTTGTGTTTTTTACTCTCTCAATTTGACGAGCTGATAAATGAAATACAAATGCGTTATTTGTTAGAAATTATATTTTTAAGAAAAATACTCAGGTACCTAATTGAACTTAGAAAATTTCCTCTGTGTGTTCAAAGTTGCTACCAGCTAAAGCTCTCCAGAATTCAATTGAAAACATGAAATGTCTTTGATACCGAAGACAATTAATTCCACTCTTTCTAAAAACTGTTTAGTGA
Source organism: Metellina segmentata (assembly GCA_947359465.1). Classification (NCBI taxonomy): domain Eukaryota; kingdom Metazoa; phylum Arthropoda; class Arachnida; order Araneae; family Tetragnathidae; genus Metellina; species Metellina segmentata. The sequence goes on along the minus strand of OX375873.1, from coordinate 75,879,940 downwards.
TTAGAAATTTAAAAAGATATCAATCAAGGAGATTTAGTTGTTTAAATAGACTATAAAGACAAAACGATTTACTATTTAGTTCATCATAAAATAATTTTACCACAAAAACAGTTGAAAGGCAACTTATCTCACTTAGTGTATACATATTTTACTTTCTCTCTCTCTCTCTCTCTCTATCAGAACTCTTTCAAAACTTATGTTACTTATATAAGTATTTATTCATTCATGCAATAATTTATTTATAAATTTCTAATACCAGGAACTCATTCTAATAATCTCGCCTATTTAAATTTTGTCTCAATTGAAAAATAAACTAATTTGTATGCCACAAAGCAGTGACATTTTGTATACTTGTAGATTGCATCACGCAATTAAAATTTTCAAATAGCAAGAAGATGGTTTATTTCCAATGCAAATACAGAATTTGTTCAATTACTTTACTTTAGTAATTAAGTAATGTAAATATTTTTGAATTAAACATACTTCAAGCTCACATTTCAAAAAATGTATGGACGGAAAAGTCTTTTAAGACGTAAGGTATTCACGCGTGTGTTGTATAAATTACTTTGTAATTAACTGCACTGAGAATCATTGGTATCATCAACATACAATATTTCCTCAGAAAAAATGTTCTCTTTCCATTCTGAATCAAATACCAGCAATTATTTGAATCGTCAACAACACAGTTTCATGGTTTACAAAAGTTTCACTGAGAGTTATATTTAAAAATTATAAAATAAACATATTTTAACTGATTTTATTGTTTGAAATTACTTTTCGTATTGAATTCAGATATAGTAAAATAGCTAGAAAGAGTGACGCTTAGATTACAATGGCTAATTTATTTCTTTTAACTGCTAGAAGCCTGCAAGTTTTTGACGACACAGGTTTGATTCCTCTCTGGTTGCATTTCTCTGTGTCAATGAAACTTTCCTTACATGTGTATGTACATTAATTGAAGTTGGTTATATATGGCCTTTGCACCGTTAAGACACAAACCAAGCAACAATCTTAAACAAAATAAGACTTCAGAGTAGCGTTTATTTGCCTTCTAAAAATCCATTTAAACATTTCGAAAACATGCTTTAATCTTAACATCATTGGTGATATACATAGCTTAAAAATAAGACGCAACAAAGGACACAACTTAGCTAAATAGCAGACAGCAAAACTACGTAACCGTAAGGAATCCCGATAAATGTAGAGTGCGAAAATGAAATTAAATTTACTTTCCCAAACAGAGAAACACACTTCATGTGGTAGGATGCGGGATCCAGTAAAAATCGGAAGATACATTGTTGTTGGTAGTAATAGTGTTAGTTTGTTGTTGGGAGTTCGTTCTGTCCTCTCATGGTAGACTTATTTAAATTGCTACGAGAACCAGAAAAGATAGACCTACAGCGGCTTACGTAGACTTAGTTCCTTTGCACTGGATTGCGTAGGAAGTGTATTATTATGAGCATTGCATTATGCTACATTGAATATAAATGTATGCTTTGGGTAACATTGCTTTACTTCTCGATTCACAGTGAGTGAGGAAAGGGTAGAGAGTTGGCAAGAGTGATTGTAAGAAAGTCAATTTAGTCACATGAACGGGTGCAGAATTATATTCAGTGTATATAACATAACTCCAAGCAATTGCAATTGTTTTGCAAGCATTTTGTCCAATTTTTGAAAACTACAGAAAAATCAAAAACAGACGTAAAACACAATTATCGGCTAAATATGTATTACACATTTGTAATAAAACATCAAAATTAATGAACTTGCTTTATTTAAAACCAAGGCATACTTTCAGAATTTGTAATTCTGTCGATAATTTTTTTAATTAAATATTTTGTCATTGACATAGAAGATGTGTTATTTACAAAGTGTTTCTAGTAATTTGAACGGTAGTTGTTCCGTAGCTAGAAAAGAAAAAAAAGGCTTAGCAAGGAGTGCGTTCTGCACTGCAGAACATCGTAACTTATGATTGAAAAAAATCCGCCAAAATTTTAATAAAACTAAGGAAAAATTGTTCGGCAAAGACTTTGTTCTGCGACGTACATCGCAGTTTTAAGCACTTTCTGCTCCCGGGGTCATATGGAATTAATTTGTCAACAGAACGCAATATTTTCAATCATAGCTATTACAACTGCTTTCTCGTCAAGCATGAGTTTCTAAAAAAAGATCTAAGTTGATTTGAACTCCCAGGGTAGACTTCGGTAGATAGCATCTCCACACAATTTGAGGAAGTATCGTATTACATGCTGGTTGGCTGTTGTTTGGCACAAGAACCTTAATTGGTCAAGCTGCGCCAAACTCGAGACAACAATCAAAAAATGTCGCAAGAGGGAATAAAATGGTGGGGCAGAGTAGTGGGATAAAAGCAGTAAAAGTTATCTTCGGTATCCGGGAGCTTAACTCCCGGGTTTACTAAAGACAGGAAACACCATGTGAAAAGAAGCCTTCTTAGGCGGTATGGAAGAGTAACGGAATGGCACCCGGAGAATTGTGAGTTCGTATCCAATCAAAAGACCGTCATGTACATAGGGGCTGGTGCACATTAAATTCTCACGTTGGGGCGGTGTAGAAGCTTGGTGAGTGAAGTGCCAGCTCGGGTGTTGCCTCGTCATCTGACAGCGGTTTAAAATTACGAGGAGTTGTCCTCTAATTTTTCTCTTCTATATCCCGTACTATCGCGAAATGACCCTTGGGTATGGAAGAGTACGAAGTTAATAAAAATACCTACGGACCCATGTGAAAAGAAAAGGTCACAAGAGCAGGGCTCGAAATATCCGGGCGCACAGGTGCACTGAGAACATGAAAATACAATTGTGCTCTTAATTCTTTCCCGCTAGGTGCACGCAATGCACCTAATGTTTTTTAAAAAAAGGGGGGGGGGCGCGCGTATTTTATGTTATTTTGATGTTTGAATAAAATAGTGTCGACCTTTCTCGTTCTATAGGAACGTAATTAAAATTACTAAGTACACACCATGCGAAAACCAAATCGCTGGGTCATAACGGGTTTATACAGAAGGAAGGTTTACTTGTGCCACTGCCACCAGAACTATCCTATGATCGAAACATTTTCCAGGTGGCTCTGTTGAAGCGACTGTCGCGACAGCCGTGCGACGGAGAAGAGAGAATTTAGGTGTTTAAACATTTTTATTTACTATCTACTACTAACCTATCTAAACATACCCAACTAATAAAATAGTTTACATTACATTTATGCTCTTATATTACGTTTTTTTTTAATGTGCTCCTAAAATATAACCTGTGCACCTAATTTAAAAACTTAGGTGCACAAGGTGCACCTGTATTAAAATATCTATTTTCGAAATATCTATATCTATTTCGATATCTATACAATACTTCGGATCCTTGATGCCCGTAAACACCTAAAGGAGAGGTGCCCTTGAGGACAATTAGTAAAGCCTAATAGACTTAACAAGGATAGAGGGAAAATATATACGAATACACATGAAAAGGCTAAGGTAAAACAGAAGAGTGGACAGATTTTAGGCTACTTCAGGATTGTGGATCTTGTTTGTCGGGTGTTTACTAAAGAAAGCAAACTTTGAAGGGAAGCTCTACATGAGTTAATGGTTCATGTGGCTTGATAATTGTGAGAAGTCTTGACTATCATGCAGTCTATTTTGTAAGTTTGAAAATTATAAATATTTACTGTATTTGTAATATAACTATATGCTTGTGGCGAAGTAATAAGGAAAATTTACAAATTTGTGCTAGCTAGCAATGACTGTTGGTATCAAGGTATTAAACATCTAAATTGTTAGTATACGCACCGCGTGGCTACTGTCAAGACAATCATTTATGTGAATTCTTGTCTGTTCTGAGACGTATTTACTCTAAATAGAAAGTTTATGTCTTGTGAGAGCATACAAATAACTATCAGTTCTTTAGTATAAAACTAAAAACCTACCATGCAAAGCCTTTTCGGATTTCTATTGAACCCAGGTCCAATGTAGTGATTTGAAATTATATAAAGCAGATTAGAGTTTTCACAACTTCTTGCTAATAAACATTTCTGTACAGGAATATAACTATTTATTCAATTTCTACGCTTTTAAAAATCGACCTCAGTTTGGATTCCAGATGTGAAAGTAATGCACGTTAAAATGACTATCCACATCGAATTTTAAGAATATAATTTATTATTTTTAATTTTAAACTGAAAAACTTCTTATTCGTGATAGTTAACTACGTACTCATATGCAAGTAGTAGAACAGAAGATAAAGGAACCATACCTCTTACTTCAGTCAAACAAGATCAGCATTTAGTAGAAGTGTGTGAAACCAATAAAATGTTTTTAGCTTATTGTCACAAAGTACCTTTAGCTACTTGAAAAGCAATAATTGAATTTATCATGTAGCATCTTCTGGAAGAACAATCCAAGTACCTAGGTTTGGTCTCATCAGGTATCTATTCGTATTCAATTCATTTCAATACATTCTCTCGTACTTGAAATATTTTTGCTATTTCGAATTTATAACGAGCCACGAAAAGTTTTCACAAACAAAGCACAAAAAACTTCCGAAACAAAAAAAGTCTTAAATCAAGCCACGGCCCTTTCTCCTCTCTCTCTCTCTCTCCAAACAAGCAACCCTTCAACAACTTTCCAACACTAAGTGGCTTTTGTGGAAAATCCCCTAAGCGGACCCCCAACAGCTGTCAATGATGAAAATGAATAATGCTTGCAGTCAAAGTCGCAGCGCGGAGACAACTCAGAAACGGAAAGTGTAGAGTAAGACGGGGAAGAAGGAAGAAAAAATGTCGCCATATCGAACGATGCAACTTGTTTTAATTAAAACTTTTCTTTCTCGGTGGATGGCAGAAAATCATAATGAAAAGGCCCGGGAAAGTTATTATTCTCCGGCCTCCCACACTTTAATGAATACGTAGCCAATTTTTGTGGGGAGACACCTTTCGGTAATAAGTAGAACTTCCTTTGTCTTTTGTTTTCCAAAAAGCCTGCTTCTAAGGAGTCCGTATTCATTCTTTACTTATTGAAAAGATATTTTTGGATTTGGGAAAATGCGCGCTGGGTTAATTCGTTATTTCGTTTAACGGATACTTGAGACTTTCTTCCAAAACAACGTGGCCAAGGTTGATATTAAATTTGAATATGGAATAAATATATTAATAAGATGGATACAGATTGGGTAGTAAGTGGAATTTCCTTTGTCTTTTGTCTTCCAAAAAGCCTGCGTCTAAGTTAATATTAAGATAATTTATTCAACTGATATTTAAGATACTTTTTAAAAAACATGACTATATTTAATATAAAATTTAATTATGGATTAAAAAAAGAAAGAAGTATGGAATAAGATCCGAAATAAGTATGGAATAAAAGCAGAAATAAGGTGTTAAAAGAATTAGTAACATTTTCTTCATTACCAAACATGCGTTTTAAGTTAGATATTTGTTAATTCAATTCGTGTATGAAATTTAATCAAATATCTACAGCTAATCTATCAATCTATCTATATTTCCCATAGAAATTGACGCTATTTGTTAATTGTCGAATGGCTGCAGCAAATATAAACAAGATACTATCGGTCTTTACGAAACTCAATTGCTAATTTTGCAAATAAATTTAAGTATGCATGATTTGCGCTATGCTGCTGCATAGTATTCGAAAAAGGAAACGGAAGAGTTCAACACTCAAATGAAATAATTCTGAAATCTGATTACAGATATCAATTAGAAATCTGGAAAATAGAAATCAGCACAGAAAAGAAAATAGGTTTAACGTCAAAAAACGTCGCATCGCTTTTGAACATGAAATTGGATGAAATTGAAGTGGACGTTGCGAATATAATTGTGATAACAGGACTTAGGTGTGTTCTTTTGCTATACTTTTTTTTATCGTAAATACGATTTAGCACAAGATAAGTGAACGAAATGCTGTTATATATTTCAGGTAATTTGATTTCCAGTTATAGAATCCATTTTTGTGAATGGAGATGTTATATTCATAAAAATGGATTGAAATAAGATATGAAATAGGAAAAGCTACACCGTGTCAACAATACATATAATTATTTAAATTTTAGCGCAAATGCTATGCCCATTTCTACTACTTTATTATTAAATTGATAGTAATAATAATGCAAACTAGCTAGTTTTATTTAGACTGCTTTTTAACTTAATTAGTTATGCTCTTCACGAAAACAGTTAACTTTAAACATAATAAAATCCTGATCCAAGAGCAATATTAAAATTCTACACAAATTCTTTCTGGACAGCAATTTAATACTAATCAAACACAATGTTAATATTTTAATTAAAAACTAATTTCCAGTGTGCAATAATAACTATCGAATTAATGTGTGAAAAAAATTATGAATTGGATCATTTTTATATTTTGATGGGGATTGATTCCAACAGGCTTCTATCAAGACCATGCAAAATTTCAGCACATTCCAATGATTAGTTCTTGCACTATCTTAAATTTTCCTTATTACTGCGATTTTATGGTTCTATTAAAAGTTTTAAAAAATGTCTGTCAAAACTCTGATAATAATTCTACGATCATTTGGAATAGCATAGCAAATATAATAATGTAATTTTTAAATTATTTGCAGTTACGTAATAAATAATAATTCTCGGATTGCTGAAAAATACGTTTGAAATAGTATTCAAATTTGAAATTCCGGTAGCGATAACTACAATTTATCTCGATCTAAGAATATCGACTTTCTATTTGGAGATGATTCCTGAATTTTACGCAAATTTTAGGATAGAATAAACCAGGATATAAAGATAGTAAAGTCATGAAATCTCATATTTAGACTAATTTAACTAAACAGAATCTGATTATGACATCAAATCATGGTGCTTTTATTAGAAATTTCGCTGTTTGTGCAAAATTTAATATCAAGTCCCCTTATGCAATTTTTTGCGTTTGAATTTGTAGAGAACATTATTCCCTATTGAATGATACCTTTGAATTTCTTTAGTATGTATAGTGCTCCAAATGAAGGTGATGGTTCGGTTTTATTTCCGCGAATGTACATATAGTTACACACATCCTGCTTTATTTATTGAATTCTTTAAACTGGGTAGTTGTATTTACCTGAAATATCCGCGTGTACCCTCCTCGTCTAGTATCTTCTGATATTCTAAAAACTTCACGATTAGTCAAAGAAATGTTTAGCGTTGGTCAACATATATTTTACATATCTCTGGAATTTCTAATTTTCTGAACATGGAGCTTTGTTTCCAGCCATATTACAGTCTTTAAATTTCTGTGTGTATAACTAACTTAAAAAATCATCTTGAGAAAAATAACGTCAAACTTAATTTGTGTGATTAAACTCAATTTTCTTAAGAGCTGGTCCTAACAGATTAAAAACTTTCTACATTTGAAAACAGTGCTCAGTGCACCCAGCCTTGTAAATAAATTACCCATAACTTAATTTCAAACGCCCATTTTGACAATAAATCATTAGAGCCTTTCTGATTAGGGTAATGGGGACATTTCTTACGTAATATCCGGAATTTGGCCTCGCCTCCGGAGATAAGAACTAGCTAATAATGATAAAAGGTTTGAAATTAATGACAGAAAAGAGAGAAAAGATTTGTCTTTCAGACTATGTAGGTTCATTTAAAAGTCTCTTAATCTCGTACGCTATCAACTCCAAATTCATGTAAGTTTCGATCGTAATTAGTTTGGAATGAAGGAGGAAAAAACAGTACCCCCAGATTTTTGGGTCAGATAAAAAAGCAGTCATTTGCACGTATTTATAAAAAAAATTTACTGCCCCGTTATCAATATTCCAAAGTATAAAATTTTAACTTTTCAGCATTTCAAACCATATACAAATGAGCCGTAATTAACCTATGAAATTTACATCCTATAAGCCTTGCACAGTATTATTAACCCCCTGAAAGGTTCACACATAAATGTCTGTTTTGAGACTTACGGTATTCACTGCATGTCTTATAATTATGACAGTAAAATGAACCAGTTTTGTTCGTAACCAATAAAACATTTTCTAGGATTCTTTCAGCCAATGGATGTAGTTATTTAGTTATTACATGGGTTGTACGGAAAAAGCAATGCTGCACAATAAAATTTCGTGACACTCAGGGTTAACTAAGACGATCAATGCTCATTAGTTTCAAAACCAGTTTAAGCACTGATATAAATGATTTCATAAAGCAGGAACAAAAATTGAAGAATACTTCAAAATTATGATGTAACATTAACTATAGTGAACATAAGGATTACTAAGAAGTTCAGTTTTGGAAAATTTATAAGTAAATGAAAAAAAATATTTTAGACGTCAATTACTTTCTAAATGCACTCAATTTCGTGCTTTCTGACACTGATCATTATCATTCCAGGTTAAAGTACATCCGAGCACATGAAAAATTGTAGGTGATTTAATTAATATTCCTTGACATAAATACCTCGAACCTTTTTTCTAAAAACTTGTATTTACGGCCCTTGAAGTTTGTATGATGAATAAAGAATTTTCCACTTTGTACCAAGTGCATTGAACATCAGAACTGAAAATTATAATATATCATTATGATGTGATTTTGGGAGTATAGTAGGTATTACACTTGATGTTATTGAGCAACGTTTAAACGGAAAAATGGCATGCGGTTTTAGTAAGCGCCCATGTAGAATGTTTTCTATAAGCAGTGAAAATAGCTGGAAACTCATGTAAACTTTGACTTATTAACCGTAAATACATTCCAGATGCTCCAAGAGCAGAAGCTGTCGTAACAACTTCAACTTTTGATTAGCCACAATTGTTTAGCTAAACATCTCAAACTTTTAAAAGTCTTGCAAAGTCCCGGCTTCCTCCTTTTTACTAATTACCAAATAATGAATATCCACACACTGCAAATTTGTACTGCGTTCTCTAGTTGGGATCTCTGCAAACGATACGGACGTTTGAGTAGCTAAATATATAACTTCTCGTCTTTTCAATTTCTTGTATGGTTTGTGCGAGTTTTAGTTAATAACTTTTGCACTGTGTATTTTGTTTTTCCGTCTGTCCTTGAAAACAAAGAAAGTTATGTGCATGGAAGAACCGTATGGAAGAACTATTAGCTACAAATATTGATAGAATTCTATTCTCTTTCCTTAATCCAATTGATTTTTTCCCCTTAAAAATATTGTAAAGCCAAACCAGTACCTCATTTCAGTCCTATAATCATGTCTGTCAGTGCATCATTTAAAAAAAATGAAACTAAGAAACGTTAATTTACCAGTGTAAAGAGTTTCCATCGCCAATTCATTGTATTGAGCAGGTCAGAAATTTTCAAATCCCCATTTTAGTGCCAAATGAAATATTTTTGAATTTTATTTATTATTTTTGAAGTATTAAAAAGTTAAATGGGTCTTATTTAGTTCATAGAGATTAAGGTTTCCCCTTGTATTTGGGTTCATGAAATGAAGTGTAATTCTGAATGTGATTAACGGTAATTCTACAAGTAGAGATGCACCATCATTTAATATGCCTTAATATGACTGGTATAATCTATGTATCGTTGTTTTACTTTCGAAAACTGTGGTAGTTTTTTAAAACAAAATTTTCTAAGTGCTATGAAAAACTAGATTTCAAACTGTAGCCCAGCTATGAGTTATGAGGTTTAAAATAATCACTGACGAGGGCTTTATAATTAAATTAGATACAAGAGCCTTTGAAACAAATTTAAAAAGAATATTTGTAACCAAATAGTGTTAAAACCTCAAAAACAGAACCAATTGGATTTACTAGGTTTGATAGTAAAAAGCTACGATACATACTTCAGTAACGTCCATGGTTCAGAAATTGACAGCATTTGTATCTTGAAGAATAAAAACAAACGGTAAATTAGTAATTTTTTGGTTAACGTCATACTAGAGCAACACAACGGGCTATTGACGACGGTCCGGGATCAATCCCTTAAGGGAAAGATCCGAGGACACTTCGTAATTTTGAACCACGTTCAGATGACGAGGCAACACCTGAGCTGGCACCCCATTCTTCAAACTTCCACACCAACCCAACGTGTGAACATTCGGCCACGACGGATTTAAGGTGCACCTGCTTCCTCTACACCATACGCTCACAAACATCCATGCCGAACCAGGAACCTTCCGATCCAGAAAACAGATGGAAACAAACAATGTCAAATCAATCTCTACGGGATTTGATCGAACAGGGTATAAATATGGTAGATTTAAACTACAGAACTACACAACATTGCTAAACCTACACGAAAGATCTCGTCACTCTAATGTAATTTTCCAAAAGTTTGATTACGGAGGGCAATGAGAAATCTGAAAGACAGAAATCTACGAATAAAATAAAAAGCGAGCGGACGAAAAAACAACTTTAGAACTTGAAACGGTTGAGATGTAGTATCCGAGGCAACGACGATTGATCGCCAAACATGGTAACCTTGTTGTTTTGATCCAGATTTAAGGCTATGCCGGGTAAGTTCGTTTATATTCAAACCATGGCAATGAAATTTTGTTCTGGGATTGATTAAAATTTCGATTGTTTCAATTATTCTTTACTTTTATTTCTTTATTTGTGCATTCCTCATTTTCACTTTCATATATAACAAATTGAGTTGTCAAGAGGGCCGCCATACTAGCTTCAACCGCCGTCTTCATTTGGTGAGAAGAATTACGTGGCGACAAACATGTATCGGGTACTACATTTTTACCCTAAAAACTAGCGAATGGCCCTATAAAAGGGAAGCAACTGAAGTGGACGCTTAGCAGCTAATTGCAAAATGGCTAAGGTGTGCACATTTTCCTTTGCATCTTTATTTTCGTTAGATACGTAAGTGCAAGAAATGTTGCTTTATATGTTTTGGTAATTTTATTCGATGTAGCTGTTGAAATGTGTTTATCGAATTGTGTATTCATTGTTCATGACTTTTTACAAGGTATGAAATGTGAATAATTGAACTATCATCAATAGATATGAGCAATGAAAATACTAGCGCAGTTGCTAGGGGCGGCTTTATTTGTTTTTAATAAGCACAGTTAAATTCAGAAACATAGTTACAATAGAGTTATGCCATTCAAGCTACTTTTGAATTTATTGCCCGAACTTTCATATCCAACAAAGTTTTCTGTTGTAAAAAAAAAAAAATTGAACATAGAGTGAAGCACCAAAACGAACACCAAACTTAAAAATAATTTGCAAGCATTTTTTGAAAGTCGAAACAGGATCATTATAAGCTTATTTCTCGAAATGTAAATTTAGAAAAGCACTTAGCGGATCTAAAGTGGAAATGCGTAGCTATCACCAGGCATAAGCTCTGACACACATACGAGATTCAAAAACACAGAAGAACAGAAAAACTTTTTTTAGTTTGTTTCAAATTCAGTTTTCCACTGTGCATGATATCGCTTTATCTCAACACATTTCAGCCTCTTGATTTGCTTTCAAAGGTATTCTGGAAGACAACTTTATCCCTCTAAACAATTACCCGTAAAATGTGCCATCAGGTAGACTGTGCAAATGATCTCTCCTTAAGTGAAGTGATTCCCATTTAGGATAATGTCGACAATGATAGGGGAATTTCCGGGCTCCAGTTTCGGACCATTACTCTAAAAGAAACTTTAAATAAAATAAACTGCAGAAAGACAAGAAGTCCTATTAACCAAACTCTTTTATCCTAGTTTTGTTTGTATTGTCTTAAGCAAACCCTGAAGACATATATTTGCACTCCTAAGTACTTCAATTTTCATTAGCGGGAGAGCTGTTCACGAAAGTAGTCTATATTAATTAGATGAGCAACGCTTTTTGAATCCTGCCATTTCGTATTAAATTAGGAGCATTAATAATTAGATTTATAATTGTACTGCACTAATTTAAACTTATTAGCCAAATATAAATATACAAGCAGACTCGCGCATGACATATACGGTAAAAATATTTCGCGATTTCTTATAGCTATTGATGTCAGAGCTTCCTTTATCATATTTCGTATCTTATTTCAATTGATTTCTAAGGAATATAGCATTAATTTATAGGTAGGAAATGCATTCATAAATGCATTTACCCCCACATATAAATTAAATAAAAGTATCTAAATACATAACAGCATTTCGTATAATTTTACATGTGTTAGTCTATTTCCAACAAAATACATAGAGCATAGAAACATATAACAAAATACATAGAGGTCCTGGTACAGCTTTCGTATATGTTTATCGTGGTGGCAACGGCTTTGCCGTTTATATTGGCCCACTTTTAATAGTGAGTTATGGCGGGTTAAGCAATGAAGCGAGGCACCACAATTTATTTTCCGCTCGCAAATTATTTGCTTGTGTAAAAATTACTGGAACTCGAAACATATATCGGAAATATGGGTACAGCTTCAGTCTACGTTTTTTCGCGCACTTCTAGTTGCGAGTTCTGACAGGTTAAGGCAAACCATCGAAATACGTTTATTGCGATATTTATGGCAAATCGGCCAACATAAAGGATACAGCTTCAGTCTACGTTTATAATGTTAGCGCTTTTTTTAGTGCACTTCTAGTAACGAGTTATGCCAGGTTAAGGCAACCCATTTGTATAACTCTAATTTCGTTTTTTTTTTTTTAAGGCAACCTCGGCAAGAGGAAAGTTTAAATTTTCATTTTGAATATTCTAGAAAGTTCTTTCACATTCCATTAAACTATAGACTGATTTCATTGGTTCATTTGAATTTTTTTCTTTGATTCTATAGGTTGTTATAATTTTAAACTATCTTTCGATTTCAATTTAATTTTTTTTCTTTGATTTTATTGGTTCTTTTAATAGTTTTTCTCCAGCTGTGGAATTTTCTTTTATTTTAATTTATGTCGGTATAGTGCTGTCGGCTCAGGTGGTTATATTTTGTATATTTTTTTATAATTTATTTATGTATATTTATCTTATTTACTTAAGGTAATATATTTTTAAAACGTGTACAAATGTGTTTCTGAAGCTTGTTACTCTTTTCGTTGTAAAAATAAAGAGTTTTTTGAAATAATTATTTCATTGGCGACATTAGAAGTGCGACAGTAAAGAGCGCCAAGGACGTCGCCATCACGATAAACGTAGACTACAACTGTACCGTCATGTTATCACAATTATAATTTGATCGACTTCAATTTCATCTCATTATTTTGTGCAACGGCGTTTCGGCAATTTTTGGCGTTGAACTTTTTTTCGCTCGTATTTTCTTTTAGAATTTTATCTGCCAGATTTCTCATTTCCTTCTGTAATCAGATTGTGAATAATTTGCTTAATAATTTAACTATAATAATTTAATTAATTAGAATGACGAACGGCTTCTGCATAGTTTTAGTAACATTAAGTTGCTCCATAGCTAAAATCAAGCATATTTCAACTGAGCTGCAAAATTGGCAAATGAATCCCATAACGGCTAATTTTATGTTGTTTATATCAGTTGTCGCCATTCGACAATAAACAAATAATGTCGATCTCAGTGCCACGTTCGTCAGTGAAATACCTTTAGATATATTAGCTTCAGATATTCGGTTAAATTTCACACACGAACTGAATTAATCAATTCCCATAAGACACATATTTGATAATGAAAACATTTTTACTATAATGTGAAAAACTGATTTTTATTATAAATTTGAATGTTTTGTATGTTAGCGAGGTTTAAATTAGATGCAAATTAGACACAAAGGTATACAGATTTTATAATATACGTGCCATACAAATTCCTTTTTTTCAATAAATAAAAAAATTGTTCGTATATGTGATTTAAAATAATCATTAACTTTCTGAACTTTTTGTGTCTATCAGAACCAATAAAATAATTTAAATAAAATTTCAAAGTATTAAACTACTTCATTTTTCAATCATAGTGAAAAAAAATTATTTGTACTTTTAAAACTGTGCTTTCTATATATATATATATATATATATATATATATATATATAATTTCAAGAACACAAGAATTTCTAAAAAAATGTAACAAAAGTCTTAAAAAATAATAAAAAATGAAGAAATGTTGGTGGATCAGGGCGTCATCAGGGAGGAGCCTGACCCAAACAACATAAAATGGTGTTTTCTACATATGAGCAGCATTAGGCTGAAAAAATTGCTCATACACTCCCCCAAACACCACCAAAAATCAAGTAAAACAAAAACAGAACAAAATACCAAAACAGAGCAGGAATAGAACGAAATGAAACCCGAAGCCGCAGCTGGGATATCATCAACAACAAGCCTAAAAATTGCCACCAAATGCCATCAATTACACAGTCTAATTTATATGCTAACATCATACCTCCGATGCAACAAGTCCAAAAAAATAATAATAATATGAAAATCCCCAGCCCCTTATCAAAAATATATTCATAAAAAGTAAAAAAATAAAAATAAAATTGAAAAGCAATTCCCATGGCTCTGGGTAAATTACGAAAAATAATTATTCATGTGTTGTGTAGGTGTTGATATTAATAAATCTTTCAAAAATATTTTTAAAGAATGAAAACGGGTATTTGTTATTGAGAAGTGTGTTTTTTAGATATTTACATTGTAATAAAAAGTTAGCATCAGAATTACAAATTTTTTTGAAACGTACCAATTGACCAGCTATCGTGTTGTAGTATATTCTTTTAGAGATATTGGAGTCCCAAAATATTAATTTATTGACTGTAAATTTAAAATCGCTTCGTTTATCATATACATTAATGTCAACTTTGCCGGATGAAACAGAAATTTTTATGTCTAGAAAATCAGTATTATTGTTATCCAGATTGGTTTTAATTAAAGAAAGTTCGTCTGGATAGATGGATTTCCAAATATTAGCAAAGTTGCTATTATTAAAAACAATTAAATCATCAATAAATCTAAAAGCAGTATTTATCTGAAGGCAAAAGTTTTTTTCAAAATAATGAAGAAATAAATTAGCAAGAATGGAAGAATTTTATGTTGTTTGGGTCAGGCTCCTCCCTGATGACGCCCTGATCCACCAACATTTCTTCATTTTTTATTATTTTTTAAGACTTTTGTTACATTTTTTTAGAAATTCTTGTGTTCTTGAAATTATATTGCTTACCATGCTATGTCTGCAGCTTCAGCGCGCTTGCATGGGTAGTTTCGAGTTTCGATTTCTGGTTAATGCACCCCGGCTGTTTGGTTATTTTTTGTTATTTTGTGTGTGTTATGTTATTTTGTATATTGTATGTTGTTATTATATATATATATATATATATATATATATATATATATATATATATCGAATGATATAATAAATACCTATGACAAGAGATATTTTCTTACTTATATCCAATCAATTAGTAATTTTCTACTTTATTATAAACAACAATACATAGTTAATCTTTATTTCCGTGATTGTCTTTTTGAAAATCATATCAATATTATAACGTTGATGTCGTGTTAATGTAAATTAACGTGGATTATAGCTGTCATAAATTTTAATGAAGAAACATCATTTACTATACTGAATATTTTACAGTGAATTTAATAAATTTTCAATAGAATGGTGATAAAAAATATGATTTTTATACAACTTTGAATCATAATGTTTGTTATAAATTAAGTTAAATAAATAAAAAATTATTTAAAGTAAGTTTTGTAAACTAGCAGTTATTATTCATAAATTTGCAAGAGATAGATGATAAAATATTATTGTTTTATAACCTTTAATCTTAGTGGTTATTATGTTTAGCTATAGTTTCATCTTTCTATGCCTCTTCTCATAAAAAATTCACAGGTGAATCCCTATATCAAATTAAATGTAAAATACAACAAAGGTAAGAACAATTAACACGATAAGTTTATAGAGGGAAGCTGTTCCTCGCTCCCTGCAACAAGAGAAACAAATACCGAACACGGATTTCCAAGAAGAATCGATACCGGCTTGAGAGGGCGTTTTGATTGTGTTCATTTATTCTTGCGCCCCTTTTTTTAAATCCATTTGGGGACTGCTATGAAAGGCTTCTCAGGGGCGCCCGTATTATATACTGGATGAATGGAGCGACAAACGAACATTGACTTTCCTTCAGCGACGTTAATTACAGACTCAATTAAGGACCCGGCCACTCAAATTAAGATGCGATCTCTTTATTCCGCTCGTTCAGTCGAATTATATGTGAGCAATTAGTCGGAAGAATGGCCTGAGTCAGTGGCCATTGGATTTTCATTGAACAATAATCGCCTCGTCTGGAGGAAGGATTTTTCTCCAGCGGTTTTACACTAACGGAACTAAGGTTCCATTGTTGTTTATAATTGAAAATCTTTTCGAGAGTGCAGTTACTTGAGGCGTTAGGAAAACGAAGCGATGCGTTTGATTTCGTTAGGTTCTCCAATTGGAAAATTGTGTGTGCTTCGAAGTGTTTGTGTTGACTCTTATTTTTTCCTGCTTTTATGCAAGTGCAGGTGGGATTCCCATGAGTTATGAGGATCTTCTTTCATTCTGAAGAGATGAGATATTTTTTCACATTATTTAGTTTATTTCCTGTGTACGGATTAGAGCAGAACGTATCAACTCACATTTTTAAAGAGACGCTGAATGCTTATTTTCATGATTATGAGGAATGCATTGCCATAATGTAAGCTATTCAGAAAGTATATAGTACTTTAAAAATGCTTACAATGGTTGGTATACAATTCTCATTTTTAACCTAAACACTAATGGTTGGTTTGTCTTTAACGCTCCTGACGGTTGTCTTGCGGTATCTCGCTATTAGCAAAATGGACCAGATATCTCGTTAATAGAAGAAAAGTGAACAGATCTTGATCTCATCATCATTGAGAAATCGACAATTTCTTGATGATAAAATATCTCGTCATTAAAAAAATTGGCCAGTTCTTGGTGGACGAGATAACTCGTCGACTCCACGTAGAGTCTTGAACTGCTCTAAAATAAAAATATATCTTTAATCGATTTATATGAGTTTGTGCTCAAAGCCTACGATGTAATTATGCATGATGTCTTAAATCTTTCACACATTTAAAGAAAATATTCGCTTATAAATGGTTAGTTCGAGTAGAGTTATATCTAGTGAAGAAATATAAGTATTAGACTAATGTAACTTTATTAATATGCGAAAAGCTCAATATGGCATAATGGCAAAATCAGCCCTCCTCAGTTTGAGAAGTCCTTTTTTTACACCAACAATCGAATATTCTAAAATTTGCCACCTGTCTGGTGGGCATAGCTTTTATCTGTCCGTCAGTAAGTCCAGGATTCAAATAACGGTCGGCATGAGTATGAATGTTTTTGATAATCCCTATTAACAGCAATGGTGGCTTGTCCCATGAATGCTCCCTCCCAAATTATCGCCACTTAGCCTTTTGTAGTGCCAAAGGCAGACGAGGTGAGTATTTCGGCATTAATAAATGTCTAGAAATTAAAGTTGCATACTTAGATTTAAACATTCCTTTATCTTTCATTTTAAATTCTGTTTGCCAGTCCCGATTTCCTCAACCTATAAGATTTTCTTTTTACAGTCCTAAACTTGATCACTGCTCCACCGTGACAGATTGCAAATCTACCTCGTGACAAGGATTAACGATATTGGATGTGGATTCTAATGGTTAAGATATTGTTTTATTTTAAAATTATTTGATGCATCATAAATAATTTTATCAACAATTTACTCCATCGTACATTAGATGTAATACTCACGGCAATTGAGAAAGTGTTACGTATTAGTTATTTTTTCTACTCAACACAAATAAATGTATATCAATACCAATCCTTCAAGAAGGAATCTTGCACCACGTCATATTACTTTCTATGAATGTCTGCATAACCTGGTAATTATATTGAAATTCGCAGCATAAGTAAGCAGGACGAGTAGCGCTGTCTCTATGTGTGGACGCAGATTGTTCCTACAAAAAGTGCATTTGGTGCGTGTTGAAAGTACGATTACAAGACCCTTTTCAGCATCTCATCAAACCCTTTTCAGCATATCATCAACATATAAGTGCTCATTGTATTCACTATGCCTATAATAAATTTAACTTTCGTTGATGTACATATATACTATTGGTATACAACTTAACGGCTACGAGTTAGATTAAGCACAGGGATGGTAGAGACATGAGTCCAGTGATCACGTTGTCTCTAGACTTGTCATTGACTATCTTCCGAATTAAGAAAGATATGAAGTACGGCCCTAATCTATTTTTCACGATGGATAAGAGTACGAAGATTATTTCTAAAAAACGAGTTATGAAACACACATGAATGGGCAGAGACATGATGCTTGAGATCATGTTATCTTTTGACTTCAGTGTCGAGAGTTCAAGTTCGGAACGACACTAAGTACCACACTGCTTCATTCTTCGCGACGGATAAGTATAACTCCTAAGCATCACTCATGGCAATGGGCTAGTGACAAAGGACGGAAAACCTACTAATTGACTACAGCTACTCAATGGGTAATAGTCGCGTGCGTCGATATCATAAAGTTCAAATCTGTGCACTATGACTATCAATAGTTATTATACGTAATGAAGTTACTACTATAGTGCTGACTAGAGTAACTTGTTACAGTAACTTTTTACAATGTGTTCCGTCATGTCATTTATCTATATCCTTTGTTTTTCTAAGACAGTTAAAAGTAGGTCCTTTCTTCGATTAACAGTTTTTGCATCTAGTTTGTTTCAGCAATACACTCAACATATTCTATTGTGTTGCTCAATAGCTCAAAACCCCTGCTTTCACAAGTGATGGTTTTTATTTCAGGGAACAGGAAAAGCTTCCAAAAGCGAAATATAACGAATAGAGTGGTTGTCGGACCGATGAAAGTACCAGGACCTGCAGTTTCACGCAGTACTCATCTTTTGAGGCTAGACGTAGCGCACAAAGTTTTTTGAACTTGGAGCAATACTACTCGTTGAGTGCATGCCTTGGTAGTAAACAACACAACACATGCTGGCGCATTTTCGATTATTGTAACTTACAACCTGGATGTATTCATTTCTTCCGTATCAGTAAAACTTTTCATTCTGTGGGTGTGCCCATTTATATGATGTTGCCTTTCCAATTTTTCTTTCTGATTGCCCAAAAATATGGTCTTCGCACAATAAAACCCAACCAACTTAAAATGCTTATAAAGTGAATATTTTTCTTAGTTAACTCAATTGACATTCAATTTTTCATAAAACATTTTGCAAATTTAGGTACCGGTTTCGAATACAGGTGGTAATTAGAGAAATAAAAAGAACATTGAAGACAGGAAACATCAAAATTGCTCACTTAAAATATAAACTTAACAAGTGAATAACCTAACAATCAAATTTTTTAAAAATAAGAGACCCGGGCATAGAATCTGAATTTCGGATGAAGTATTTTAGTTGCTTATATATACTGATGTCAGTTTAAAAAAAGCAAGATAGGCCAGAGAAAAATACATGCTATTATTATTTATGAAAAACATAATTCTAAAATCATTAAGATATCTGTATATAATGAGCTACACTTCTATCAGTACTTACTGATTCCAAGTAATTAGGTACAAAGAAGCACTCACCTAGAAAAGAAGAAAGAAAACAAGTTTAATGTATGGACCTATCTTTAATACGCATAGTAACGGCGCTAAAGTTTCTAAATTGCTAAAATGTATTCGTGAAAGTGTTGTTACTCAGATTTCATACCTATTTTAAATGAATTTATAATGAATATAAGCATTGATATGCACATTCCCTACACCCAAATTAAGCATAAATAAATATATAAAACAGCATTTTGTTTGTCTTCTTCAAAAGTATCTTTTTGTAATTGAATACTTTCATGGCGGCACTTTTAACTTTCCAAATTTAAGATTCATACAGTGTCACTTAATAGTATAATTTTGTTATAAAAGACCTTTGGTGGTGATCTTCGTGCAAGGTATAACCGACTTCCCAGCTGATACTCTGCTGTGATAGGGGTAAAGCAATTTTTCCTTACTCTTTCTTTTTTAAGGCTTTGTATAGTGTATATATTTTTTTGAACTTATGTCCTTCGATATTTGATTTGAACTTATGCCAAGAACTTTTTACCTGATTTGACTTTTTTGTATAGTTTAGCTTTTATTTTTATCGGTGTAAGGGGGACTACTTTTGGCTTACTACTGTACACAAGCAGAAAACGCAATTTTGTGCTGTCAGGGTTAGGCTCTTTTCTCTCTCACTCCAATATTTATATAAATTTCCTTTAATTTAAAAACTAGTAAGAAAATAAAGTGAAAAACCACCCTGTGTTGGTTTGGACGGTCGGGGACCGATCTGAAACAAAAATATCTGAGGATAACGCCTCGTAATTTTGACCCAGATGACGAGGACATCACCTGAGCTGGCACCCTACTACACTCTAACGAACGAAAGTTTCAAAGCATTTAATATATATGTTCTATAAACTGTGCACAGTTTATTCATCAAGCGCAGAAGGAACTATGTCTCAATACAATAATCTGTACTTCTTAACTTATTAAAATATATTTTCTTTTTATGTAATTATAATCATTGAATTTTTACTTATTACAGTATATTAAATGAAAGGAAAATAAAATCATTGCTTTCTGAGCACAGTAAGAAAAGTTAAAAGCGTAAACTTTATTTTTATTTCCTTTTTATATAAATATACAAAATGTTTTCGCAGGAACAAATGTAGTGCCATCATATCTATTTATGAGCTTGTACTTAAATATTGCATGCTGTCTGTTTTTTTTAAACTCTTTTTAAGTTTCCTTTCTTTAAACTTTTTTGTTCTTTATTGCTTCTTTAAAAAGGTGTTTTATAAGCTACATGTTATCTAAAGTTATATGAAGCTGTTTTTATAGAAGTTCCACGGTTGAATAATTTGTATTAAAATTCATTGAACAACAGTACACTTCATTCTGCCTACTGAAACGTGTTGAGAAAAAAATTGATACTTTAAATTCCGTTTTAGCATAGCGTTTTATAGCAGCTTCATGAAACACTGACACACATTTACAATTACGTTTTGAGAAATCGGAAAAAATATTTATTCTCTTCGGAGCGGCAAATGTTTGAAAATGCACATTTACCATGTGTCCTTCTTTGGACAGTTAACATTTCAGATGAACAAGCCTGATGATAACAAACTTAACAAAATTATTAATTCACTCCCGCAGCAATTACTCTTTCGTTTGAAACACACCGTGATATGGTATAATGGATGCGACCCTATTTGTTTGTTTCTATTTTTACTATTAACTACATTTTTGCAACTAATTTTTCCAAGTTACTTCTCTACGATTATAAAAGGAAGTTTTTGTTTGTTTGCATATGTGCACGTTCCTAACGAATCTACGGCACTTACAGTAATGGAACTTAGCACAGAGGTAGTCCGAATTTTTTGCGATTTTTGTGCGAAGCCTAAATTCTAAAATTCATTCTGGAACATTTTAAAATTGGAATGTAATTGAAAGTACGGAAAGGTTGCCGAAAGTGACGTAAAACCAACCCCTTTCAACCTGACCCCAAAGGACGTTCCACCCCGCATCATTTACTTAGCATAGCCGTCGACGGTGTTGACATGACGTGATTGTGACGTTACGGGCTTCGCAAGAGATGTTGACGTCACGGCCTTCGCAAGAGATTGTGACGTCACACCGATTGGATTAATTCGCAATTCAAATTTGGCCGCATTTAACAGTGTCCAGGGCAACGTCGTGATGTTTGTTATCCAATAGGCTACGAATTCCCATTTGGTTTGCGAAGCAAAGCAATATTTACTACGCATAAATACATGTCATACGTTGATAAAGTCAGAACTCGAACAGGGAGAATATTTCTTTTCAGATATGAAGTCGAACAGATGTTCGGATTCATTTAAACTTGTTTTCTGAGCATGATTATACAGGTTTATGTAACAAAATTCCCATGTCTGTTATACATTTTATCTGCATATTGCACGCGCGCGCGACACGATGATTATTCTTTTAATTTCATTCGCTTCATAAAAATCCGCGTTTTCGACGATTATTTACTAATAATACATTGCAATAATACTAAAGTACTCCATTTTATTTTAAATGAATGAATGATATGATGGATTGGTTAGGAAAAGATTATAAATATTTTGCATATTTTCATTAAACATTAGGAAATTCTGCACTGAAGTATGAAAAACACATCATTCAAAGCTTTAATTTAAAAAAAATTAAATCCTTGTAACTTATAAGGATACTTAAAGCGCTGGATTATGCTATATTTGAATTAGTATAGTAAAATCCGAGAAAAACTTTAATGCCATTATTTACAAGAAAAAAATAACGTTTTAAAAACTCCATTTGACTGAAAATTTTCATGCTATGTATTAAGATTATTTTATTTTTTATGTTTATGATAATTTAGGGTCTACAGTGTTAAAAATTTATGCAAATACGCTGCGTAAATTTTCTATGTGGAGTACTTTCGATTAAATATGACATTTAGAATAATTGGGAATTATTAAATATAACTGATATGTGGGTTAAATGTCACACTGAAACTTACGCTGTCGATTTGTTTTCGCTAATCTAGTATATCTGAAATAAATGGTGAATAGTTTTAGACAATCCTTTAATTAAAACAAGAATAAATTTTGAAATTCTCTTCCGAAGTTAAACACGTTCATGCATTTTTCTTATTGTGTCAAACATATATATGGTAGTAACTTTAAATATCCATACTTTGGCAAATAGTTATGATACGAATTTTGAAAAGAAAGAGTGGAAACGACTGAGAAATTAAAGAGCTACGAGTCTAAGTTTTTACGATTCTTAAAGTAATAATTTTCTTGAAATTTCATTAAAAATCAATTTCTGTCTGACATTTATTTTCCATGGATTTTATTTATCGTACTTCATCTTTTTCCTTTTCAATTACATAATAACTGTATATATTTAGTACGGATATAAAATAAATAACTTTTTTGGTATTAAATTCTCGAATTTATAACTTTAATGAATGAAATCTGAACGCATGATTAAGTAAGTGTAACCTGATTTCGAAACACACTGAGAGTATATTTTAATAATAAAACGTTAGATTTACGAATTTGGAAAAATAACGAAAGAAAATCTGAGCGTATCCTTAATAACTGTGCATGAAACTTAAAAAAAGTCGTAATAAATTGCAGTTTAATCAAGAAACTGAATTTCGTGGACTCGTAGTTTGAAACGTTGTTTCTTTTAGAACTCAATATTCATAAACTCTTTGAAAATCTCTAAATTAACTAACTACCGAGATGAATTATTATCTTTTTCGAAAAAGGTTTCATCCGAGCCAATTATTCTCGTGATGTATCTTGTATTTGTGAAGGGATTTGTTGAAATAAATAAGTTTTAGTGAAAATATAAATATTCTAATTCTCCCAAATGGGGCATGATGCTTTTCTGAATAATTGAACGGTGAATTACTTTATTAGTTTTACGAAGGTTATATTTAAATACAAATTTTGTTTTACATGCAAGAAAATTAGCTAGATTTCACGATTCTGAAAGATTTAATCGCCAGAGTTTTCATGTACACATGGAAGTCCAAGTTTGAATGATATGGATATTCTTAAGGTTTCCAAATAAAGTTTATTTATTCAACACTCGATCCGAATCAGAAAATTTAATATTTGCTGTCCATCTGGATGTGTTAGTTCAGCGTTACTTTTGAGATTGATGCAGGTTCGTTGTCTTATGAAGAGAAGCTCGTGAGATTCTGAGTAATAAGTAATGCGTCATTCTCTCCCCTTTGGCTGCAGGAAAATGAAAATAATTTTTAAAATAGTTAGCTATACAGAACCCCAAAAAACCTCCGTACAACTTTCATGGTACTTACATCAAATGTGACTGGACGAGTAAATTATATCTATTTTAGAATGGCAATAACGTCTGCTGGTGTCAATCAGTTTGTTAATAAAATACGCCATCACATTTTCCAAATCTATTGCTGAATACGTTTTAGCTGATTTCGCAGTATTGCGTAACTTGGCCTGCTTTTATACTTTGAGAGGCAAGCTAAATGAAAGTGGCCGAAGCGTTTATACGGAGGGAAGTGTTTTCTGTAAGTACTCTGAAAGTGATATCATGGACTTGTTTTACGAATGCGATTTCAAAATGTCACCGAAAGAAAATCGAAAGGACGAATTCCGAATTGATTCATAGTAATTAATTGGTAAAAGACAATCAGGTTAAATGCCTAAAGTTGCCAAAGTATCTTTGGCGAAAAGCCAAGCCAAATTTTAAGGTAATCCGTATGTGCACTATGTTAAAGCATTTGTGTAGCCGAAGGAAAATCTTTGTATTCCGACAGGTTTGTTTGCACTAAAAATCCCTCTCACAACTCTATTAAACATTTTACTTTCTCGTTAATTCACTTAATATGTTTCGGAATTTGCTTTTCCATTTAAAATTTGGTTTTAAAATTCAATCGTATTAATTCAGCCGTACTATCTATCACATTATTTATAATGTTACTATCAATTCCTCCTTGATTTGAAATTCATGTTTGGTCTCAGTTATTTGGGGCCGTCGTGGCCACAGAGATTGCAGCCTGCGAGTTGTTGACAGAGTATTTCCAATTCCTCCCTGGTTGTATTTCTCTCTTGTATGTTTGTTAAACCTTCTTTGTTTGTGTATGTCAATTACTTGATGCAATGTACCTTGCTTTTTGCGCAGCATAGCCAAATATGGTATTTGCGCCACAAAACTCAATTCGAACAACCAACCTTTGTTTTATTTTCAATTAGTTAGTCACATCACACACGTAATAGCTCTTTCAAAACCAACTCCATCAGTAACTCGTTGGAATGCAATTTCCAAAATGGCCCAACAAAAGGATCCAAATAGTTAAACACACTTCCCTTGAGTCTGTCAAAATATTTAAATTATCCCGAGAGACTTCGCGATACGTTATAGAAGCCATCCAGACGCATCAGCATTCTTTGCAAAGTGTATATATCACCGCAATGTAATTACGGAAAGCTTGCAAACAAGCCGACCGCAAATTGTTGTGAGCTCGACATTAATTTATCTCAGAGCACGGAATGACATAACCCACTCTGGTACTCAACACCTCTTCGGGACAGATAAGAGACCTTCCCCGCTTCCAGTAAAGGGACTTCATTAACGCCGGAAGTTCCCGAACGATTAAGCCTTTATCATAAGTGGCATTTACAAAGGAGACCGCGGCATTTTTCGTGGGTAAAAAACAGCGTATCACCTTCAATAGCTCTTATTGTGATATTTCATTTTTCGGGAATCGTTATTATCACCGGCATCAATTTAATGCTCGATTGGAATAGGAATTTTCGCTCTTCTTCCACCTTAAAGAGCGATATTTTAAAAATAGCTTTCTTGTGGGAGTCTGTTATCGTTCCTATTAAGTGGAATTGTTGGATGAATTAAGGTTTTTAATTCGGATCACCGATCGATAAAATGGGTATTTACATTTCGCAAAGAACAATCCATTAAGGCAGGTTTGCTCACAACTATTGGGGGGAAGGGGGGGGGGGGAGCGAATGGTGATGGACCGATATTTTCATGAAAGTAGGATTAATTAACTATTATTAACGTACATGGGGATTCGAAATGGGAATCCGATATTAAGCGAAGGAATCGATACGTCGACTATTATCAAACGAGAATATTTAAAATTAAATAGTCATCCTGAAAACGAGAGTATTTAAAATTAAGATAATTCATCGTGCATACCAGAATATTGAAAATTTAAATTGTTCCTCCTGCGAACTAGAACATTCAAAATTTAAATAGTTCATCCTACAAAATAGTGAATTGCTCATCCCACAAAGTAGAACATTAAAAACTTAAACAGTTCATTCAGTAACCTGGAACACTGAAAATTAAAATGGTATATTCTGTAGACTATAATTTTCAAAATTAGAATAGTTCATCCTGCAAACTAAAGTATTCAAAATGAAAATAGTTTATCCTATAAACTAGAATATTCAAAATGAAAAAAGTGGGTCCTATAAACTATAGTTTTAAATTTAAAGCAGCTTATACTGAACACTAAAACATTTAAAATGAAGAGTTTTTACTTAAATTTTTTTTTTTTTTTGAAATTAAAATAGTTCATTCTGTAAACTAGAATATTGGAAATTCAGCATCTCATCCCTCAGACTATAGAATAGCTCAAATTAAAATAATATATCTTACAAGTGACGGTAATTAGAATTAAATGATTTGTCCAGTAAAATTTCCATCCTGAAAACACGTTAACATCTATATATATAATTCTCTTACGTGGCACGCAAAAAAGACGTTATTTGTAATCGCGATTTGGCAACACTGTACGATTGTTTTGTTTATCGCGAAGTCTCGCGCATCGATTGAATTAATAGCGTTATTGGATGAAATTTTATTGAAAAAAAAAAAAGGAAATTTTAATGAGCTGTTGCAGTTAGTTTATAATAGAAATCAAAGAAAGCGGAGGATCTTTTCAGGGCCATTTAAAAAACGGTCCTTTTCAGGGTCAACAATTATAGTTCAACAAGACGCTTGCACTACAACTTTCGGCAACAAACTCAATGAAAAAGTGTGGGTCGTTTGAGTGCTGGGAAAATGTACACACAAACAACATACTGGGTATTCAATTTCCAAAGCAACGCTCATATTTCGAGTCAAAATTTGCACAAAGTTTTCATTTGAATTCTGATTTTAGAGATACTGTATATATGTTTTCTGTAATACAGCAAATTTAGATTTGAAAAACATTTTTTTGGTAACATATTTTGTAAACAATCCCTTCTGCTAGGACACATGTCTTCATTGAGGCGAGCGAAGCGAGCATAGGTTCGCGCAGCGAACCAATGAGGATTGCGAAGCAATCCTCCGGGGGTTGGCGAGCGTTAGCGAGCAGGGGGCAGGCCCCCTAGTTAAAATATATTTTGTTACATTGTTTTATTTTGATTGCAATTTTAACATTATAAAACGCGCACAAGCGGGATCATGCTTTGTTGAGGGTATTTTAGGTGATGGTATCACAAAGCTCTGGAAAATTCCAAGTAACCAATGCGACGGCAACGAAATTGAATGATTTATAGTGTTTCAGCCTTCAATAATTGGTGATGTTAAACACTCTTCCCTTGGAGTGACTTCAAATACTATAAATAATAGGAAAAAGTGTATTTGTTCGCAAAAGTAATACGTAAACAAAGTCATGTAAATTTCAAATTTTTAGTTACCAAACGAACCAAGATTTTTTTTACTTTCAACGCGTTTGGTTCAAAAAAAAATACAGCGCTTTAAATTTATGCTATTTTTAACAGTTTTAAACCTTCAAAATTCATATAGATCTATCGGACAACACACTAGAAGGAAGTGATAAAATATTTTTTGATATGCAATTCAATTTCATAGTTTATTCATATGTGAACGTTCAATTTCATTCTTCTAAGGTGATTAATCTACTAAATGAAAAACATTTTAGGTTAAGAAAGTTTTGTTTGAACAATTTTTAATATTTATCTGGAATGTCTTTCCAATATTGGATCCTTTCTTTTCCAATATTGGATTATTGAGAAAAACAAACTATACTTTGAATTACCAATCTTTATACTTTGCCAACTTGTTGTCCAAAATGCAATTACAGAACTAACCCCAATGACTGGTGAAACGATTCTCATATTTTATAATTCTTTTTAGTTCGTTATTTACAAAAATAATCAAATAAATGGAATGTAATTTTATAATATCAAACTATAATCTCCAAATATAAAACGAATAAATTAAAGGTAATTAATTTAGTCTGAAAACATCTGTACTTGAAAAGATAGTTATAATTTAAAGCTAGTATATAATTAAAACTTGGAGATAAAAAAAGCAGCAATACATATTTTAAATTTATTAGACTGAAAGAATAATACATTTGTTACATTTAAATCAGAAGTTAGCATTGAGCAGCATATGTAAGAAAAAGTAGTATTTCACTGGAATATATAGTAAATTTATTTCTACTTCGGGCTGCATTTTAATATTACTAGAGGCAAAATAAAATGCTTTCTGGAAAGCAGAATATATTATTCACCTTACAAATATGTATTTGAATGGATAAAAGCATAAATTTCCCATGAAGTGTCTGCAAAAGATTAGTTCTAAGCTTCAAATATTTTTGGAGCAGAAAATAAGATGCAGTAAACTTATTTGAAAAAAAAAATGTAACAGTTGGTATCACATCCTTTTGAAACGTCGTATAGTTTTGGAACAAACAAGCATACCAAAAGTGAGAATTCACAGCATTTAGGGTTATAATTTTAAAATACAAGCCAGTGTGATAGTACTTTACACATCATTTCAGAGTTTATTGCAAAAGTGAGATGATTTTTTGCAAAATGTGTGCAGTAAATATCTTTAACACATTAAATTGCTTGACCTTTGCAGAAACGAAAATTTCTCACCAACATTATTAAAATTACCAGTGGATTATTACTAACAAATAGTAGGGTATAAATAATTCATTTCTCATTTCCAATACATTTTCTTACCTTAATCTTAATAACGACTTAAAGTTCATTGCACTTTAAGTTCCGTATATTTTTCAGAGCAATTAAATGGTAATGCATAACGTTTTATAAAGATACATGAAGCTTTTATTTTATTAGAAAATGTGCTTATCTATACTGAGTACGGACAGATTTATGCTCATTCATTTTATTACCATTTGAATGAGCAATAATAAATGTCTTCCTTTTTAATACCTCAAGGGAATTAATTACTGCTCTAGTTTAAGAAATAGTTATGTTCTTCAGATCCTTTTTAAATTTAAATATTTCTTATCTTCATGCATTTATTCATATACATTAGGATGAATTTAACATTGAGAAACTTTATTACTATCTGTGTGACATAATCGTTTATCATACCTACTATTTATCATTAGATGTATAATTAAAGAGGGTCTCATTTTTCATATTGCTTGAGCTTACATTTAATTTCTCGTTTGCCATTTTATATCTATATAAATAAGAATGGTGTGTTTGTTTGTACATTCAATATTTTCGATCCATTTCAAGTTTTCTATCCGTTTTGGACCCTTCTGATGCTGAATCCGCCCTTTTCGCGTTTGGTGTCTGTCTGTCCATCTTTCTGTCTGTCTGTATGTTGTGCCCTATACACGTCCACACGGTTTAATATATTTTCATGAAAATTTGCATACAGTGAATACTTATCTTCATTTAGTGAGTGGAATTGGTTGCGAAAATCTGTCTGTAAGTCTTTCTGTTCTATGTTCGATTTTGTGTTTGTGTGTTTGTATACGCATCACATGAATTTGTTTCCAGATATTTGATTTTAATGTAGTTTATTTTATACATTATCTATTAGTTAAGTGAATGCAATATTAAACATTTCTTTATTGTTATATTTAGTTGAGTTTCATGCTAAAACACCTAAAACACCTGAAACAAGTATATTTAAATCAACCATAATTTGGTAGTATCGGAAAAATTGGAATGTATATTGAATATTACGATTACTTCGATTACATTACCAGTACTGCTAAAAAAGTAATTATTCTTCAAAAAATTATTTTTTTACGGAATTTCAGCTCTGATATTTAATTTATTTCGAGACTTATTTTTGTTCTTTGCGCAATAAAAACGATTTCCGAATATTTGAGACAAACGATATTTTTCAACGAACGGGAATGAACAAGATCGCGCGAGCAGTGATATTTTCTGTTTCTTTCGCTCTGAATTAATTTCACATTTCTAAATTTTGAGCACTTTTAGTTGTAAGTTGTGGCAACTGTTCGAGATCAAGAGATAAAAATGAATCACAAATTAATATCTGTAGAACAATTTTTTCCGACATCTTTTATTTTGTTTTATTTCGCTGTTTTCTGTTTTAAATATTTATAATTTAAAAAACGTGTTTTCCTTTTCATGACACGCAACAGCACCACAAAGAATTCGACATAAAAATGGCAGGTAAGTCAGAATAAATTTTCAGTAAATTTTAAATGTAGTTATGCCATTATTGAAAGAATAATGCCGTTATTTAAAGAATAATAGCGTTTCTAAAAGAATAAAAAAATCCGAACTAGAACTTTTCAAATATTAAAAAATTCGTTGTCATAATGACAGGAGAAGATTGCAAAATTTCACTATGTCACATACCGGATGCAAGAGTGCCACAAGTAAAAAAATATTGTTTCGTTGACTATCAGTGCGAGAGCGCTCGCCGTTAATCATAATTTTTATTAATTGAGTTGAACATGAAAAGAACTTTAGAAAGGGAATTCCAAATCTCCCTCAAAATCGTCTTTTGTAGTAGTAGCCTTAGTGTCAATTTTCGTCATTTTGTAGCTTTGTCATACAGCAAGGGTGCGATGTATGTGAAATGTATTACATAAATGGATATGCATGTATATGATTTGTGTCCAAAGTAAGTTGTAGAAATTATAAAGATGGCGAAAGGTATTCAAATAAATTTTTATTCTACAAAAAACGTAAGTCATTATATATTTTGATTATCTCTTCAATTTAGAGTAAACTAATTCAAACCGAGTAAGGTCGGGTATTTTGCTAGTGTTTATATAAATTTGTGTTTACCTTGCTTATATGTTTATTATTTCGGAAGACATGAATAAAAGTCTGAAGGCTCATTTAGTAATAGGTGCTCTAAATTTTTCATGCGTTTAATTCAGAAACAGCTGGGTCACACTTAAAATTTGGTAAGTGAAGTTAAATTTTGATATTGAATCAAAATTTAGGGTCAAAACTCTTGGTGTTGTCGTTGATAGCTATGAAGTAAGTTGCACAATTGGATATGAAGACGATCCCTTTTGTAAATTTTATGAATATAATTTTATCGAAAACGTTTTTATACTCATTGAATGGGACCTTTGAGATTGTTTTTTTATGAACGACTAGCGTTTAAGGAAAGGAGGCTCAAATCTTTCTGCAAATGTGCGCCTGTTTTTGTAAGGATTAAATTCTATTCTAGCATAGATAATGTTCACACAACAATTGTTATAAATTATTCCAAAAATTGAAAATAGTTAACAAAAATGCTTGTCAATTATAACAACGTCCAGATGGATTTTGTTTAACCTAGGAAAGAGCTTTGCTTAGTAAACTTTAGTTTTATTGAATTTTTTTCAAATTGTAGGTTTCAACAATGTTTAATACTTAAATATTGAAAATTTCCAAAAACTTTAATTTTTTATTTATGTACTAAATAAAGGAAAAACTTGCATGAGTACTTTTCTACCATCTGTTGCTTTTACATAAAATGCATATTAACACCAAATGATTGTGTGATTGTGTTAAATTTATAATGTTAGCCCCTTCATGGCCTGCTTCATTTTGAGCAATCGTAGTTGTTTATTACTGCGTGAGGAAGTAAGTTACATAAGCGTATCATCAGTGAGAACACGCTATTGTAAAACTTTTCAATAACTTTTAAAATCTAGTTTTTAATGACAAACGATCACTACATTTGTTGTCTCTTAAAACATTTTCTGTATCCAGATATTTAATAACATTTGTAG
The DNA here is from genome assembly GCA_947359465.1 of Metellina segmentata. Lineage (NCBI taxonomy): Eukaryota > Metazoa > Arthropoda > Arachnida > Araneae > Tetragnathidae > Metellina > Metellina segmentata. The sequence goes on along the minus strand of OX375873.1, from coordinate 75,848,491 downwards.
TAGGACTCAAACATTTATGTAACCATTTAACAAATATTTTCAAATTCTAAAATGGGAAAGTCAGTTTTATTATAGCTCTTTTGAATTCTCTAGAAATAATGATTGTTTTCGGAAATTTCTGTAAATTTGTGAAGATGGTATTACAGAATTGTAAACATTTGCTCTGGACATCATGAACTTGTAATTGAGAAGGACTGTGTCATTGAGAATGCTTAAAAATATCCTCAGCTTCCATAATTTCATTAAATTCCGTAGAATTTACTGAAACATGATTAAAGACATTTTTTCATTGAACCACAAAATTTACCAAAACATGATTGGAAATGTCTTTTGATTTAACCATAGAATTTACTTAGACATGAACAGTTATTTTCATTCAATTCCACAGAACTTTCCGAAACATGATTCAAGACATATTTTTATTTAACTACGCAGAATTTACAGAAGCATGATTTTAGACATTTTTTCATTGATTCCATCACATTTGACTTAAGACATTTCTCGCTCAACTTCACAGAATTTACTGAAACATGATTCAAGCCGTTCTGCAACAGGAAAGCGTTCCTCTGAAACCTGTATCGTACTAGATAAAATTCGGAAAAGAATTGTTGCTTTTTCCGTATGCATCCGGCGTTCTATTTGGTCGAAAAAGCAAGAGGAGCTACGCTAAAACGAACTTCCGGTTGTCTTGTAGCAATGCAGTACCGCAGAAAAGGGCAAAAAAGCAACATAACCCGGCTATTTATTACATACTTGTTTCTGAACAATGCATGCGTGTTATTTATATGCGAATTTTACGATCCGTTCAAAACGAAAGGAGATTGTAGGGGAAAGATAAACCGAGTTATTCTTCCGTTTGCTTAGCGGAAAACGAACAGTTTAATAAAAAGTACTGTTGATGTAAGTTTCCGATTATTTACGATTGGGTTATTTTCATAGATGATTTCAATAGTGTGGTGTTCAATGCCTTACAGTTAAATTATTTCGCTAATACTCGACGCCATGCGTATTTTGGAAATTTATGTAAGGATTTCGTTAAAACTAAAAATTGGTCTTTTATTCTGCTCTCTAAGAAAATCCGCGTATGTATTTAAAGTTAACACCCTTCAAGTGTATAGTTCAGTTTCCCTCTGTTTTTAGAAGGTGGAATAGTACCCATTTTAAAATTTTTTGATTTAATCGACATTTTAAGTACATGCGTAATAGATTTATAGATTTTAAGTTATAAGTTGAAACCCATAAGATCTGTTTGATTGAAGCAAAACAAAAACTTTTATTCCATTCAAAAAAGTTGCAAACGAAATGAAATACTTAGCACACGCATAGATATAATTAACACCAATGCACGTTCCTAGAGCGGCGATTGATTAGTTTATTGACAATCGGTAATTTGTAATTTTTAATTAACGTCGTACACAACGGGCTATTAACGACGGTACGGGTCAATCCCGTAAAGAAAATATCCGAAGAAAACACCACCTAATTTTGAACCACGGTCAGATGACGAGGCAACACCTGAGCTGGTACCCCACTTTCCAAACTTCCACACCAATTCAACGTGAGGATTTAATGTGCACCAGCTAATTAGTTTAGTTTATTGAAATTTAAACAGTGAATAATGTTAATATAATAAAAAGTTAGTCTTAATCATTCAATCATTAATTTTAGTAATGAATACGTTAACTAAATTCCTATAGTAGAGGTATACAAATCACTTGACGATAATTTTTTTTATTGCTATGCTATTCAGGGACAAGCTCTTTAACATGCAAGTAGGAAGGTATTTTCAATCAAAACTTCACACTATGTGTACTGGATTTAAAATGCTAAATATAGGCATAACTTGAATCGTAATTTTTAATCGTGATTATTTGATTAAAACAATGAGTAAATCAATCATTAGTTACCGAGAATACCTAAAATCAATCATGACCCATTGGTCATGCTATCCAAAAACTGAAACTCTAAATCAAAAAGCAGTTCTGAGAAAATGAAGGGGAAGGGGGAATCTACTCTCTTAACTACTCACTAAGTGTGTATCTCAAGAAGAAATCTAATCATCCTGCAAAGAAACCACAACTTAGAGGGCTCAACGGGTCCAAAGATCACCATATTCAGCCTTAGAAAAGCTAAAAATCTCATGTCTTGAACGTTTTTGACTTAATGTGTTTAATATGTGTGTAGGCCGATGTTATGAATGATTTAATAACGAAGATAAATTGGGTAAGTATCCTGTTTTTCAATCACACGCCCAATCATCCTTTATCTGCTTGTAACAAACCCAACGTCAACCCGATGCGGTCATATTAACAGCCAATAGCGTATCTGCGATGCATTAATAACCAATCATGTACCCAGATTACACCACACGCCACGAAATATCTTACATTATCCAGGACAAAATCCTTTACCAGGACGGAGATTTGCAGTGACGATAACACTCCTTCACTTTTCCATTAATTCCAGAGACCATCGATTACTGTTGGTCAGGTGACCGAATTCTGTGGGACATCGGCGACAGACAGGTTTCCAAAGGGAGTAGAGGGCTACGGAACTGAAAGACAACGCAATGGACTACATCAATAGTTGATGCCATTGTCGCGACTGCCGATCGCGCGAGTTGGCTAAATTAGAAACGCGCATACGCGTATTTAATATCTTAGGGGTGTTGGAGCTGAAATTAGATATATTGAGCAACTTAGGACAAAGGGGAAGAGGGTCGTCGTTACCGAGTGGGTTATGCTTAGAGGAGTGTCACCCGCATTCTTAATAGAGTTTTGCACTGCTGTTTGTGTACTTTTGCTCCGGGAACCATTTATCATATACGCCGACGAATTAAATGCGAGAATTGTGTCTTTCTGATGCAAACTGCAATTCAGATGTGTGATGAGTTTAGTCGGTGTTATAGATTGCAGGCAGTATACAATTGCTTAAATTCACAATTACGAGTATCTTCGTGGTAAGAGGCGGATATCAGCGAGTCTTGATTTATTGTTCACGACACAGTTTTAGATTACGAAAGATCAAAGTGTTTATACACAACTAAGACTGTTCCAACGGAATATTTTGAAGTGTCTACCACTTCTGACTGCACAGTTCCAGTGTTTTTTTCGTTATTCGCTTTGTTTAAGACCATTCACATATTCCACTTAGTTCCATACAAGGATCCTCTTTTCCTTCGATTTAAATATTTTCTATATGTATTCTGTTTTTAGGTAATTCATACTTGAATTTCCAATATGATTTCAAGTATATAATTTAAAATTATAGCATATTATTTGGTTAATCGTTTTTTGTAAGCGTTTCGACTCTAAAACGCACCACCGACATTATGTAACAAAATAGACAGGTTTCCAAAAGAAGGAGAAGTTGCAGAACTGAGAGGCAACACATTGAACTACATCTATAGTTGATGCCATTGTCGCAATTCTTGCTCTCGAGAGTTGTCTAAATTACATACTTGCATACGCGCATTTAATATCTTAGGAGTGTTGGAGCTGAAATTGGAGATATGTTGAGCAACTTAGGGCAAAGGGGAAGAGGGTCGTCGTTACCAGGGGGATCTCCATGGACTACTTGGGGCGTGTCACCCGCATTCTTAATAGAGTTTGAACTGCAGTTTGCTACTTGCTCCGGGCACCATTTATTATACACGCCAATGAATTAAATGCGTGAAATGTCTTTATAATACGAACTCCAATTCAGATGTATGGTGAGTTTAGTCGGTGTTATAGATTGCAGGCTGTATACAATTGCTTAAATTCACAATTACACGTATCTTCATAGTAAGAGAGGCGGATTTCAGCGAATCTTGATTTGTTCATCATGACTTATTTTTGGATTATATAAGATAAATTAAATTATATTCCTCACTAGGACTTTCCGTAAAAGAGATATCTGTCATTACTTAATATTGCATAATGTTTCTTTACTTGCTTTGTTTGGAACCTCTTCTTTTCTTGGACTTTGTGGGAGTTTATGGACTAGGGATGCGACATCGATGTCGATGTTTTGAAAACATCGATGTTTTTTTAAGAAACATCGATGTATTTAACATCGATGTATTGGGATAGATGTTTTGGTAATATCGATGTTTATACTTGACGATGTTTTTACGTTGTCGATGTTTTATTTTTAAATGAAAAAAGTACCGTTATAAAAATTTAAAAAATAAACAAGTAGCATAATTTTTATAATCGGCAAATTGAACATACTTTTAGACCAAAGTGACCAAGGATAAATGGTCTGAAAAGTAGGGATGCGACATCGATGTCAATATTTTCTAAACATTGATATTTTAGAAAAAAAACATCGATGTATTGGAGCCGATGTCGCATCACAAGTTGCTAAACCAGTTTTAAGAAATGGGGAAAAAGTTTAAATGTACTGAATTTTTAAAACATCGATGGTTTGGGAGCAATGTATTATCAACATCGATGTTTTAATTTTGAACATAGATGTTTTACTGTCGATGTAGCATCACAAGTTGCTAAACCAATTTTATGAAATGGGGGAAAAAGTTTAAATACACTGAATTTTAAAAACATCGATGTTTATTAATATCGATGTTTTTGCGTCGATGTATTATCAACATCGATGTTTTAATTTTGAACATCGATGTTTTGCTATCGATGTCGCATCCCTATTATGGTATAATTTAAAGAGACCATGTCGGGGATAAGTAACAACATAACAGAACCACTGAAATATTTCACATGGTATACTATATGAATACTTTTCCTTCAATTTTAATTTTTTCTTATAGAGGCATATTCTGTCTAGTTAAATATAGGTGGCGGTAATGTCCTGTATTTACACTTACATATTTCACATGGTTTCCTATATGAATAGTTTTCCTTCTACTTCAATTGTTTCTTACAGAGGCATTTTCTATCAAGCTAAATATAGATGGCGGTAATGTCGTGTACGTAATCCGAATGTGGTATTACTTGGCATGTTTTTCAAATACGACTTCAGTACGTCACCGATAGACGGTTCCGTAGAGTGAATTCTGAATTTATATAATTAGTTGGTCAACGACACATCGACAAATTGGCGATAAATTACATTTAAAGGTAATTCCGATATGTACCACACGAGAGCATTTGGACAGTCGTTGTAAAATCTTCGTAACCGTATGAGCGTTGGCTTACACTGTAAATCTATCCCATAGGTCTTTTGTTTAATTTAGTTCTATACATACTTTCAAACAATTTCTTCTTTTACAAGACAGTGAGAAAAGATTCAAATAAGAGAACATGCATCAGACAAATATAAAAAATCACAATGTCAAATGCAACACAAATACATTATTAAAACATTAAATATATGAATTACCATGAAAATATGAATTACCAATAAAAATATTACTGAAATAAGAAAAAACGCAATACAAATATTCACACATAGGAAAAAAACATTGTATTGTCTAAAAAACATTGTATTGTCTAAAAAACATTGTATTGTCTAAAAAACATTGTATTGTCTAAAGGTCTATATGCATTCCCTACGCCCAAATGAAGTAAAATTAATAAAAAATTTAAAACATAATTTTGTTTGCCTTTTTAGAATCATAGAAAAGTATTTTTTAGATAAATAAAACTCAAACTTTTTCGTTTTGATTTCGGTTAAATAATGTCAAATACTATTTGTGGTTTTATATCCGTTTCAACTGAAAAAGGCACTTTAAGAAATATTTAATATTAGCAAAAAATAATGCATAATAATAAAACGTAGACAGGTAGATGGTGATTTATAAAAAAGAAACAAGAGATTAATGACCAAGAAAAGTCTGTTAACACTTTGGTACAACATAGACACTTTTGACGATAACTTGCACACAAAAAGTAAAATGTAATTACTAAACAAGTTAAATACATTGAACCACACTACTTTTGTTTTAAAAGTAAATGACATAATTTTAAATAAAAAGATAAAAAACCTATTGTAAATTTTTAAAGGATTTCACAATTACAGAGAAAATAAGAGTATAATAGCAAAAGAAATTCTAGATTTAAAAGGAGTGATTACTACATTTTGTGGTATCAGATCAGATTTTTGCATTGCTAAATCGAGGGAATAAGAACTGTTAATTTTATAGAATAATTTTAGATGGATCTAATCCTGAAACTATATGCACTCTACAGTAAATTGCGTTTACTAATTTTTATAGGCTAATAAAAAAGTGTACACGTATTGCAACTTATAAACATTAAGTAGTTTTGTCATAGGTTAGCCATATTACCAATTAAAACTTCAAAACTTATTTTTAAAGAAACATTACCACAACACTTTGCTGCACAGTTTTCCTTCTTCAGTTTTACATTATCTTTAACTTTATTTTCTTCACTTTTGGTAGGCATCCAAAATGTATGTACACACATGCAAACGATAAAAAAATATTTATGTAAACATCTATTCGAGCAATATTATAATTGAATTCCGAACACAAAAAAAAACGAGTTTAAAAAACCCTAATGAGTTAGTAATACATCGTTTTTCTCACAGTTTCTTTGATCAATTAGCATTTACATGTGTTTCCATTAGTGTATTCGTTTCTTTAAGACCAGCAGGCAGTTTTTTTCTTGAATCGATTGAGTATGGAACAATTTTCCCTTAATGAGACCTAAGTGAATTAGGCCCTGTTTCCTCACAATTTAGCGATTTGTACACACCGGAGTTGAAAGTTATCTGGCAATTTGTTAAACTTTTTCAGAGAATCGAGAAGGGAAACCTCAACTTGATTATTCGCATTAGTTTTTAATCCCACAACGGGTGTTATGGGTTTCTATAATGGTTCTAAGTTTACGCATTATGTTAATGGTAAAAGTTAAATGGTCGAAAAGAGAGCAGGAAATATGCCGCACGTGCGTTTAATGATTGTTTCGTAGCTTAGCACTTAAACCGTGGGACTTCCAGCTGCAAATGTTTGAAGTTAAGCAATAAATTACTGAAGGCTTCAAAAGTGTGCTTTCGGAGTTCTAACGTTGTGGGTGTGAGATCATACAGAAATGTATATTCTGAAACCTTGTTAAGTATGAAACGCTGAAACATAGCTTTGAATTGCTATTAATAATTACATAATTTTGAGATCGAAACCTTCATCTTTTCTTCGTCTACGTTAATCTAAAATTGTCGTTTCTAGGTAAAGAATCCATATATATAATTCTCTTACGTGGCTCACAAAAAAGACGTTATTTGTAATCGCGTTTTGGCAATACTGTACGATTGTTTGTTTATCGCGAAGTCTCGCGCTTCGATTGAATTTATAGCGTTATCAGATGAAATTTTATTGAAAAAAAAATGAAATTTTAATGAGCTGTTGCAGTTAGTTTATAATAGAAATCAAAGAAAGCGGAGGAATCTTTTCAGGGCCATTTAAAAAACGGTCCTTTTCAGGACCAACAATTATAGTTCAACAAGACGCTTGCACTACAACTTTCGGCAACAAACTCAATGAAAAAGTGTGGGTCGTTTGAGTGCTGGGAAAATGTACACACAAACAACATGCTGGGTATTCAATTTCCAAAGCAACGCAAACATTTCGAGTCAAAATTTGCACAAAGTTTTAATTTGAATTCCGATTTTAGAGATACTGTATATGTTTTTTCGGTAATACAGCAAATTTAGATTTGAAAAACATTTTTTTGGTAACATATTTTGTAAACAATTCCTTCTGCTAGGACACATGTCTTCATTGAGGCGAGCGAAGCGAGCAAATGTTCACGCAGCGAACCAATGAGGATTGCGAAGCAATCCTCCGGGGGTTGGCGAGCGTTAGCGAGTAGGGAGCAGGCCCCCTAGTTAAACAAATTTTCTTATAAACAACCACAAATAATAAAAAATCTAACCACAAATTCCATAAATATTCCAAACTTATTTCACAAACGTTTTATCCGTTGAAAAAATACTGTAAGTATTGTTTTTCATGGAACAAACTAATGAATTCAAGGACACAGTACCAACCTCTCGTCAAAGTGGTCAAGTCTAAAACTTTCGCCGCCAAATAGCGATTTGGTTAGGCCTAGGGCCAATTACCAATTTCTTAACTATCGCCAAATGACAATGGTACATTGTCCTAGAGTTTAACTAAAAAATCTTTATAGATAAAGAACCATCAGCATATGATAAATAATTTCAGAGCAAAAAACCAGATGGTTCTGCATACAAACAAACCAAAAGATTTTACTTCGGCTGTCCAAGTGCTATCGCATTATACATATCGAGACTACCTTAAAATCTAGTTTATCATCGCTTGGGCAACGTTTGGTATTTAATCTAATGATTGTTGACCAATCAACTATAATTCTCAATTCCGAATTTATTCTTTGGAACTTTCATTGACGTAGAGCAAAAATGTTATTAAAAATCAAGCCGACTTTCGTAACGTTCGACTTACGATGTATACAAGAAAAAAGTATCGCTGCAAAAATAGTACTACCTATTTTAGCGTGACAGCCTCCAATATGAATGTATTTTGCACAAAAAACTTAAACTGAATAGATTTAGTTTAAAAAAAAAGAGAGATACCGTCACTGACATCAGAATTTTAAATAAAAGAATGATTATTATATTAACATTAGTACACCTAAAATATTTATAATACATACACAAGTCTATTTCAGAGGCAGATAGAAATCTGACGTTATACCGCTTCATTAGGACTCACTTAAAAATGTTATTTCCTCTTCCAAAAGTATTTTTAGCAAGTGAGCAGCATTTTTATTATGCTTTGAATGAAATGAAAATAATTTATTGAAATTTTTAATTTGTCAAGCATTTATTTATAAGATTATTGATTCGATGAAAATTTTCGTAGTACGTGTAAAACTGTTTTTAAAAATGACTTTCCAGAGTGGACATCTCAGGACCACAGAATTAATTTCCCTAGAATATTGACAAATCTATTAATATGTATTTACATAAACATAAATAAGCAGCCTATTTCGTTAAAAAAATAATGTCCTATTGTGTAAGCCACAAATGCCTAATTTTCGAGGATAAAAACTTTTTTTTTAATTATACGCTCAAGTTTTGTTAGATATTAGCACACCTATCTTTTAAATGGGCTGAATTGGTTTTAAAAAAACAATGACCCGAGTTACTCATACATCTCGTGAATATATTTTCAGTGTCTTGAAATAATTGTTTCAACCATTTTATAACTGATACAATTCACTTTGGACGCAAATGCTACATGCATCCATGTAATTCATTAAAAAAAATAATCAAATAGCACCCTTGAGGTAATTTAAAACTTCAAAAGGTGACTCTAGTGTGACTGCAGTAAAAGTAAATTTTGAGTTTTAGAGTGATTATTTGATTAAAGGACCATTTTAAGTTCGTTTCCTTTAAATTTGCCTTAATTCAAATTATAAAATTGACGAATCCACACGGTTCATACATGGTCTTGCACTCCCAGTTGCCAAGAAATGTTTTAGACATGAGTCGCACTTGAACCAGTGATATTATAATTCTGAGCTCCATCATAATTAAAGATGGCAAATAATTTTATTTAAAAATTCATGCTTTATGCTTTGAAAGAAAACACATTTTTTGAAAGTTTTCCTTAGCGGCATGTGTAAAAACTAACAACTTGTTTTAAAATTAACTGTCTTTAGAGCAGACAAAGCGTAGTTATCTGATTAGCATTTAAAAAACGGTAGATTGATTTAATAACGTTTTCTTTAAAGAAAATTTGGTTTTTCAAGAACATTTTAACAGTTAATATATAAGTTGATGAAAAATATCTTTTACTCTCAAAATATAAAACCTCGATCTTCTGTTACGACACGAAATAATTTTTAATTTTTATTCCTATATTTTTTATCAGTCACATTATTATTATAGAATTAACCACTTAAAATCGGTTTTACTTTAAATCTTACACGTAGTTTCAAATCAAATATTAATAGCATATTTTTAATTCGGATCACATTTTGCAACAAAAAACACTAACGCTTCTATATCTAGCTTTACAAAAAGTCTCTCAGTGAGTACGGCCTTCAAAAAAAATCAAAAGAATTCAGATTAAAACACGGAAAACAAATGTAAGTTGTTTTATGTATTTAATTGCCTTTAAAGGGGAAACATACCAAATTCAAAAACACTTTTTGAATAATTGTAGCATACGATTAGCTAACAGTGTTATTTGAAAAGATTTTGTATTATTAAATTTTCAATGTATAGACACTCCATTTAATGGTACAAGATTATGCATGTAAAAAAATATTTCACTCGCTTTTATACAAATGTAGGAAAAGGATTAAATCTTAAGAATTAATTCTCTATCACGTTCAAACCTAAGAAAAATTATTTCACTTTCAGAAAATCTATTGTGATGAATATTTAATATTAAAAATTAAACTTGCAACTTATTTCGAGTAATTTAAAAAGCAAATTTAATGTGACCATTTAACTAATTTATTTTTTTGCTCATTTTATAATATTTTTAATTAAAATCCTTTCTTTCTTTGTATAATTAAAACAGAACTAAATTTAATTTCGTTTCGTGAATTTTTTTGTTGTTTATCTTTGTATTTTTTCTATAAATTTGAGTTAATTAAAAATGAAAAGAATTTGTTTAACAACAAAGTAAAACATTTAAATATTAACCTAAGTAAAATATCTAAGAACTGGACAATCTTTTAATTTATTAATTCCTACACCCAATAGACATGTCTATAAATTAATTCTTACCGTCAATATTTAGTTAAAAATAGAATTCTAAGGTCCTAAAGATAATCTCGTTTGGAGCAATATTAGAACATTTTCTTGCAAGAATTTTCAAATCCCCTGACACTATAAGTCTAAAAACAGGAATTAAGTTCCCTTAAAATAAAGGTTTTGTCTCAGGAAAAATATACAGGAATTAGTCGTATACAAATGGCAAATAGAGTTAAAATACTATTATTTTGTAGACTCGATTGCTGTAATGCTTACACTGGTTTTCTTACAAAATTTGATTCAACGACCGTTGAAAAAATATTCCATTCTTGAATACATTAGACTTCTATTCAAATATGCGTCAACAAAAAAATTCATATTATGCTCTAATAAAGTGACCTTCCTGCGACTAGAACATTAAATTAGACAGGACACAGAAACTTAACACGCGCGTTTAAATAACATAACTAAAAAGAAATTTAAAAGAGCTTCAGTAAATTCGTCGGACACGAATTTCATTTCTATTTATCATAGTATAACCGTTGACATCATCAAGTATAGTGTTATTACAAAATGGATAGTGTCGGTCACACGCCAGAACCACGAATCTGCGAAAGCATTGTTTCGAAAAGGCGGTGTTGAAAGTTCGACTGTAGGATGAGTGTGACAGATTGAAAGTGAGTAATTGATATATTTAGTTAGGGATTATATAAGTGTGAATAATTAGAATTCATGTAGCATAACAAAAAATCTATAATGGTCTAGAAAAGGCATTTAGTGGAAATATACGGCCGAAAATACAAATGTCCTGGACGAGATATCGACAATATATCCATTTCTTATACCAAGTAATAAATAAGAGACCTTCTATCTCAAGATCACTGGTATGCTTCTATTGAATAAAATAATGTGTAACAAGCAGTATTAAGTATTATTTTTATTCGGAAGTCAAAAGTATCTAGAGGGAGAACGTAACTATTTGAGTTATATTGGCAAAATCATGTCGCGTGCACGAATAAGAAAGTGATTTGCCCTACTGCTTCCCATAGGTCAATCTCCTATTCTCGTCTAGATATTGCAATAAACCCAGGTAGGTAGTTGATTTACATCATACTGGAGCAACACAACGGACTATTTGTGGGTAAAAGACGAGAAAAAAAAGGTAAAAAGAACAACGGGTACAAGAAATACCGTCCAAAACACCATATATATATATATATATCTGACAGTGTGTGATTTATTATATTTTTAATATGTTATTACCATAAAACTCACAGCTCACAAATAAATCTTTCAAGAAAAGTAATAAAGTAAGATGAAGCTGATTTATTATTATCAACAATTACGCCAGCGATGACTATTTCTATTTCGTCATTTCCTTTGAGTCATTGGTGTTGGCGGTTTGTTGAACTAAGTGAGTTGCGGCATTTGATGCGATCTTCTGGCTTTGTGTTGCCGGTCTCCCGACTGCTGCTGCAAGTGTGATTTAAAATTTATGATTCGAATTTTTTCGTATTTTTGTTTTTAATGGTGTTTGGGGGAGTATATGAGCAATTTCTTAGCATTTCGCGGCTCATATTCGTAGAAAACACCATTTTGTGTTGTATGGATCAGGCTCCTCCCTGATGACGCCCTGATCCACCAACACTTTCGTTTTCAATAAATTCCGTTTGGTTTTTATTTCGTGAATTTCATCTTGTTTAAGAAAATATATATTATATATATATATATATATCTGTGTGTGTGTGTGCTACCCTACAATGTTGGACCGGACAGCAAGATGTGATGGTATAAAGGAAAGAATACATGCTATAATAGGGGAGTGGTCCCCCACGTGCTGCCATTACACTAGCAACCCTTATGGGCATACTTTCAACAAAGTTTTGATACACAGCTACGGGTATTTGTGCCCATTCCAGCTGCAAGAACGTCCCCAGCTCAGTTCTAGATTTCGAACGTGATTCCCTGGTCCGTAAGCGTCGCTCTAACTCGTCCCATAAATGTTCTATGGGGTTTAGGTCGGGTCTCTGAGCAGGCCAGGGAAGACGTCTTACATCCATATCTTAACACCAATGCTTGACAGAGGCTGCAACATCACATGGAGCGTTGTCGTCCTGGAAGTAACACTCTTTCATTCCATACAATTGCCTGAGCGTAGAAAAAACCTGATGGTCCAAAATGTTCATGTAGGCACCGGCGTTCAATTTACCAGGAACAACATGCAAAGGTCCCAGGCCATACCACGAAAAACACCCCAAAACAAATAGTCAAATTTCATGCAAATCCGTCGGCGTCCGGTCCATTATCGCAGGGTATTGTATATGAGCGAATGAGAAATAGGTTGCGATGCTGAAATATACTGAATAGCCTATAAGTAAATGGATACAATTGAAGCGAACGTGCAGAAACTAATTCTGGTAATGACTAAGGTAAGAACCTTTTGTCACAAATTGTATGGGGAATAAGAATAGACCCCAAAGAGAAGTACACGAAATGATGCTTTATACTTGTTAACCAATTTATTCCATTTGAAGATATGAAATGCATAATCGGTTTTATCGGATTTAAATAAGGCCTTAAAAGTGAATAACGGAAAATACATCAATTGATGTAAGCAGAAATTTCAACTCGGATGCTATTCGCAGGTCGTCTAGTGACAAGTATAGCAATTCGTGTTCCAAGTGATGCATTCCCACAATGTCCGCACCTTTAGCGGACATCCCACTAAAAGATTTGTCTCAGATGTGCTCGGTTGATATATTACTCACCCACCTTTTCTTCCCGACCTTTCTCTCTATTATTATGCCTTCTCATTCCACAGAAAGATCTAATCTGGAAGTCACCACAGGTTGTGTCACGGAATTTCATCTGGTCGTTCGTGATTTAGGTCCATTAACGGTATTCTGTCAGATGCATTCTGTTCGCTTTCCTTTTTTTCGGTTTTCCCACTAAACGAATTGTGTGAGTTACGCCAGGGAATAACAACTCCTCGCTCTATTTCTTTGTTCTTTACTGTCGTGTTCAATGCTTTCGTGATTCGGTGCCACAATTAAATAGCAATAAATATTGTTTTTCAAAAGTTGGTAAAATGATTTCAAATTGAATTAAAATGGATTTCCAAACAAACAAAAAATACAATACGTTGTTATTTTTTTTATTCTTCTAGCTGCTTAACACATAAATGAATATGTATTTCAATTAAATCATTATTTAACCTAATATAATTCCACCTCTAATCTCGGGCTAGCTCTTTTCTAAAGTTTAAAAAAATGGTTCATGAGAGCCTGCAAAATATTCCCTCGTAGCAAATTTTAATTTTAACTTAATTACTAAATGTTGCGGGATTGTAAATGTTCAATTAGAGGCTTTTTCTGTGAAGTTAAGTATAGATTGCGCTATTTTTTTTGGTGATAAAACCTGTTTCCTGCACGTATTCCCGAAGCAACATTAATTGGTTACATTTAAAGGTAAACCGTTGTAAACAGTTAGAGAGAGAGAGAGAGAGAGAGAGAGAGGGAGCGATAACCCCATCCTCCCATTGGATTACAAGAAATAAATTACTCATCTTCCGGAGTTTTGTTTGTTAACTGATCAATTATCTTACCTGAAAATAACTTTCATTTCTTGGAAGCCTCTATTCAAACGCTTATGAATGCGCTTTGATTGCCTTGTTTAAAAGATTGAGGTTTTAGTAACTTTACTTTAAATAAATTCTTCACAATAGATATAAAAAAAACGAATTGAGAACACTAATTTATTTTGGACAAAATGACAACTATTTTTTGAGCTGACCTAAATAATACACCTTGCGTTAAGAGAACTATTTAGCGATGTACTTATCAGTTTTACGAAAGTATTATGCGTTTAGATCAACTATAGTATAGGATTTTTATTGGAATTTATTTAAATAACTGTAGAGAATGTTTCTCTTAAAAATATTCTAATTCACGACCTCATACCAAATCATAAATTGTATGACAAAATACACACGCCATTGAAAAGCAATATAAGGCTTACTTTTCTGAGGAACAATTTAAACGCATTTCAACGGTCATTCGTGATTAATGTCTTGTCAAATTCAATTTTCTAAAAAGAACTTTAAGAGTTGGAACTATTTAAGCGGATTCAGAATTATCTGGAAGCATTTCGTTGATCATTAAACGTAGCTCGTGTAGAAAATGACGGGTAATCAAATTTCGAGAGTAAATTTTAATCAAAATTCGTTCAGTTTCAATAATCTTACATCATTAAAGTTAATAATTTACCACGTCGCAAGTATTCAAGTATGAAATGGAATTGGAAAGTCAAAAATACTGAAATTGTTTCGGTAACACTGTCTGATTGGAAAATTCTTTGGAAATTGGTGTTCTAATTTTGTTCTTTTCTGTACTAGTCGTTTCAAAAGTCAGACATGCTAAAATTTAGTAAAGACACTCAATAATATTCAAAAGACAACAGTGAGGAAACGGTTGAGGATATATAAGATTTCATATCGAATTAATTAGCTTTAACTATTTATTATGTTCATAATAGGATAGCACAGAAAGTGTGTGTACAAAAATTAACAGCGTAATTTTTCTAAATTATTAATTGCTTACAATATCCAATCTTATGTCATTACCAAAGTGATTGTATAACTTTAATTTAAAGCAGAAATTAATGGATTTAAAATGTTTTACTTTCTGGAACACTTCGTATCTCTCCTGGTGGTTGTCCGAACGAGTTATATCGTTATTAGAGGAATACAGACCAGATTTTAATCTCTTGATAAATAAAATCGGTAATACCTTGACAAATATATATTTTGTTATTAACATATTCGCTGTCGGTCACGTTAGGATGTATTGACAGTAATTGCCCCGCCGTAGAAATGTAATTTTCCCCAGAAACCGACTTACTTTTTATAACAAATATGACTGAAAAGTGCGTCAATACCAGAATAGATTGGCGAAAGCTCAGCCAACAAATTTGCAATTTCATCATCTGTTAGCGGTTTATTATAAACCACATACCTTTACAACTACCATCTAACCTTTACTCCACGCCAATACCACGCCAACTCCTAACATATAATGCCAATTGAAGCGACGAGTAAATGTTAAGGCGCAGCTCTTCCCGCGCGACTGTTTCCTAAGGTATCACGCCACGCGGTGCCGCGTGATTGGCTTTTTAGTCCATGTCACGCGCTGGCGCGAGACCGGCAGCGAACGTGTTAAGTTTTCGATATATATGTCATTAGCAAAATTAGTCTGATCTTGATGATCGTATTACTGGTTGTTTTTTGTACCTTTCGTTGTTACCGTATTATCTGTTTACGCGCTGGCGCGAGATAGTCAGAGAACGTGTTAAGTTATATGATATATCTGTCATTAGAAAAATTAGTCTGATCTTGTTGATAGAGGTATCTCGACAAAACCGCTGAATGGTTAAAGGAATGGATAATGAACACCATGTTTCATTTAAGTCTATTGTCACGCTGTGGAAATTCCATAACCCTTAAAAGAAATCTTTTTACAACATTTTGGTCATTGAAAAATGAGCAATTTGCTCTTTTACCATTTAAACTACTCAACAAAATATAGTTGTAATTAAATGTGCACGTTGTAATACAAATTTGGTTTTGAAAAAATTAATGTAATACTAAACTTTGGTATTCATCATCACTTTTAGTTATACTTCATCATCACTGTTGCAAATTAATGGTTCTCTTTTGTTTAACGTGTTCTTACTTTAACAATATGCATATTGACGGATCAGAAGAAATCGTTATTTGTAATTTAAATGAGGCCAGTAAGGTTTGATGCAGTTCTGTAATTTTTTGAAAAATATTTTACGCTTGATAAAACTATCTAGTAACTCCAAGCCATAGTTGCATCCAATATTTAAAACGATAAAATAAAATCGGAGATAAGATTGGAATTTATATTCTAGATAAACTTAATCAGTGCTACACAAAATACATTTGTAATCTATGCCTTCGTATGTGGCGTTGGGATTGATCCCGGACAGTCGTCAATAGCCCGTTGTGTTTCTCCAATACGACGTTAATTAAAATACCTACCAAACCCTTTGTGGTTTTCAGAGTAAATAAAATAGCAAATCGGTCATAAAAGGATGGAGTCGCAATCATTGTAAACAATTATCTCGCTTATTAAATTCTTGTTGAAAAGAAACTTTGGAACAATATCTCTCTAGTAAAATTTCTAACGGATATAACTGATGCTAGAAAAACTATCTCAAAAATACCCACAAATTTGAGTGTGCTGGATTTCCATCTCTAGACTGGCCGACGAACAATTGTGACCATTTTTATTCGATCATGGCTTTATCCTCTAAAGGGATTCTAACGAGATATCTCGTAATCGAGATACTGTCGATTTTTCTATGATGGTGAGATCTAAATTGGGTCATTCTTGTTCTGATGAAGAAATATTTCGTTCGTCAAGACCTGGTCAGCTTTGCTAATTATATCTTGTCCAGGTAACCATCAAGAGTGTTAAAGGTTTTGTCGACCTGTCGGAAATACAATATGGAGAAGGTCTCTTCTGGTCACTTTTCTTGTCTAGGGCTGTCCTGAGAGAATCTGTATTTTAATGTTACGCACATTTTGTACTTTTTGAAGACGCGTTGACTCACGGATCTAGTCTAGGCAAAGTGATATAAAAAAAAGAAACATACTGTAGCTAATAAAAATTTTCGTCCAAACTAATTGCAAAATAAAAAAAAGCAAACCCGAATAATTAAAATTATATTACCAATCCACTTTCATCGAAATATTCCGAAACGTATAAGTACAGTAATTTTAATAGTAATCTCAACACAAACACAAATACGCGTGATCAGTTTTGACTTCGCAAATTCTCTTAATTCAACTTCATCAATTAGAACGCATCTTTTACTGAAGCTCTGCTACAATTTCAAGGAGTCACAGTTTTCTATCAGTCATGCGAATGACATATTTTTCGTCTTGGGAACTGGCATCTTGCCACGAGCCAGGACTCGACAGCCCGTCAAGCCGAAATTCCTTATTCTCCACATGATGAATTCCGGGCGCTTTGGGCTTATGAGAAAATTGTCGCAACTATTCCCCTTTAGTGCAACTATTGGAATATTTTCGAATAATAAAGGTCTTCAGGACCTTATGAACTGAAGTTTCGGCGTAGACAAATAAACCAGCCGGAAGATGGGGTTTTACTTTCTTTTACCCAAAGCCTCTAATGTGATACCATATGCAGGTTACCTCAAAATATAGTTTATCACCGTTTTGGTGTTTAATCTGAGAAGCATTAAACTTATGCACTGTACGGACAAAAGTATCCGGACATTGCATGTTTTTCAGAAAAAGGGCTTTAATATTCTGTTTAGTAACGGGTGGGCCCTCTTTTTTCTTGTATTACAGATTCAATACGTCGAGGCATTTTTTCCATAAGTTATCTGTAATCCTGGGCAGGAATAGCTCGTCATACCTCTTGCAAGGTTGTGAGAAGAGATTGATGTGAAGATGTGCGTGCGTGTCGATGTCGTACTCGTCGCTCCAGGTTCTACCAAAAGTGCTCGATCGGATTAAGATCGGGTGTCTGAACAGGCCAGTCAAGCAAATTCACCTCATATTCAGGAAACCAGTCCAGCACACGTTTTGCAGTATGACATGGAGTTAAATCCTGTTGGAAGATGCAACCATCATCGCCGCGATATTGCCATAATGTAGGCAATTCCGAATTATCCAGAACGTCGAGGTACACGTCAGCGTCCATGGTACCAGGTACATAAAGCAATGGGACGAGACCTAACCAGACCTAAAACAACCACACACTAAGAGGGATCCTCTTCCGAATTTCTGCAGTGTCCAAATGCTTGTGTCCAGGTCGTGTATAACCCTCTGAAAAGTTTATCTGCATAAAAATTCATATGAAACCCTCAGTTTTAATTACATGCGGAGTGTAGGGAAGACAGTGTGTTACATGTAGGGAACCGCAATCACCTAGCATCTGTTAAATCAATTTACCAAACTAGAAGTTTTTCGATCAACGCAATTATTTCCAGCTCACTATGTCGTTTTTCTAGAGCCATGCAAGTAAAATTTAATAGAGCACTATGCAAGAAATGAATATTTTTAAATTAAACTCGAATCAACGCAAAATGTCAAAGCTATTACACGCAAGAGGAAAACACACAGTACCATCAAGCGAACAAAGCTCAAAAACTGTTCAACTACGAAATGAAGCAGATAAGAAAACAGAACACTAAACACTAAGCTCAGGCGTCGCGAAATTTGCACAGGTTTTTTTTCTGGATTGGGTCAACACAAATATTTTCAGCTCGCTAAGTCTTTCCCTAAGAATCATAGAAATAAAATTTTACACAGAACAAGAAAGAGACCAAATTTTGCCCTTCAAATGGTTTCAACAAGATACACTATCCTACAATAAAGGAACGGACAGTAAGATTTGATGGTATAAGGAGAAAGAAAACATGCTTTAATAGGGTATGGTCCCCATCGTACTGTGATTACACTAGCAACCCTTCTGGGCAGACTTTCAACAAGATTTTGAAACACAGCTATGGGTATTTGTGTCTATTCCTGCTGCATGAACGTCCCCAGCTCAACTCTAGATTTCAGACGTGGTTCCCTGTTCCGTAAGCGTCGCTCTAACTCGTCCCATAAATGTTCTATGGGGTTTAGTTCTGCAGACCATTCTTTGGGAACCAATAGTCTATTTTAATCATAAATTGTTAAATATGCACTACCCTACAATAATGGACCAGACAACAAGATGTGTTGGTATAAGGGAAAGAATTCATGCTTTAGCATGCATAGGGGTGGTCCCACACGTGCTGCAATTACATTACCAACCCTTCTGGGTTCCCTGGTACCTAGAACCCTGGCGTGATTCTCTACTACGTAAGTGGCGCCCCAACTCGCCCCACAAATGTTCTATGGGGTTTAGGTCGGGACACTGAGCAGGCCAGGGAAGACGTTTTGCATCCATATCTTGATACCACTGCTTGACATAGGCTGTAACATGACATGTAGCGTCAGCGTCTTGGAAGTAACATTCGTCCATTCCATGAAATTGCCAGAGCGTGGGAAGAACCTGATTGTCCGAAATGTTCATGTAGGCGTCGGCGTTCAATTTACACGGACCAACATACAAAGGTCCCAGGCCATACCACGAAAAACACCCCCAAATAAGTAGTCGGATTTTATGCAAATTCGCTGGCGTTCGGTCTATTATTGTAGGGTACTGTATCTCGTTCATCAAGATCTTACCAATATTACTAATGACGAGTCACATCATCATCAAGATATTATCGATCTTTGATGATGATTAGATCCATGGCCTGGACAGTTGTTTTTCAAACAAGTTATCCATCAAATTTGTAATCAGGCATGACGAGATTTCTCTTCGATACAACCACCAGGAGGGTAAATCAAACGAAACAACACAAATTTTCTGGGCAAAACCAAGTAGTAAAACGAGTAAGGTATAAAAGCATGAGTCATCATTATTAAAAGTTGTAAGAAATTGATGCGTAGAGCAAAGCAGACTATATTTATCATTGTAATTAAAATATAATTACCATAAAATGTTAACTAAAAAAAGCGACCTGAAGGAGAAATATTTTTCGATTTAATTCCACTCTCGCTTAAAGTTAATTCTAATGTTCTTATAATAAAATTCGAACGAAACAAGATGCTTATCGTTGCCTCTAATATCATCACAAGAACAATTACACATTCGTTTCCCACCAGTATAGGTGCTCTCAAGACAAGACCGAAGCATTAGTTAAAGCTGTTTTATAAGCAATATTGATTTTCCCAGCTCGACCAACCGCTGAATGGGGTTCCACCCCGTGGGGAAACACTGGCTGCTTTGTATGCCGTCCACAGAAAGCAGCAAAGTAATGTACGAAAAAAGGAATCGGGAGCGTTGGCTTCAGCCCTCGTCCCACCGGAGACACTGAATCCATGCGTTTTTTCCTGCCATCTTAATTAGAACGCATTTGATGAAAAAGTCGGGAGTTACATCACAGCATTCGAGAGCCCTCATAAGAATGCAAATATGGGTGGTTCGAATGTTCGTTTCGAATACCGAAATATGCTCCCCAGTCACGTAACGACGAATTTACGTTTATTCGTGCCGACGGTTCATTAACTTCAACTTTTGACTTATCGGTCTCGCCCACTTGAGTCTTATTTTAAAAGTGGTTAACCTTTGAGCGGGGCATGCGTTAAACCAATGTATACAACAATGGGAATATTGATGAAGGTCAATGAAAATTGACTAATGTGAGTTAAGAATTTTTAAATGTTTATTGGAGGTATAAATCAGACTAGAACTTGAATTAATTAAAAGGACTGAAAGAATATGGCATTTTTATTATGCACGGTAGAATATACAAAATTGCAATGAAAACAGAATACTTGTAGGGAAGGTCTACGAATTCACAAATTAAAATTTCATACAATGTACAAAAGTGTCAAGAAATAATTGAATACAAAAATAAAAATGGAAAAAATTAATAAAAATGAATATTAACCGTAGAGATTCAAAGACATTAAAAAATTACTCAAGATGAAATTAAAGAGAATTTTAAAGTATTTAGTAAAAAGACTAGATTTAAAAAAGTTGTTCGGCAACAAAAAACGTAATGAATAAAAACTGCATCCATTCTTTAAAAAATGTAATATTTTAAAGCGCCAATTAAAATTTTACTACTCACAAATAAATAAATGATTCATTTATTTTTAAATGAAACAAACCTTCGTCGAATTAGAGCAGAAAACAATGAACTAAGATAATTTTGGAGGCACTAAATGCTTATTTTAATGACCGTGAGAAGTAAATAATCATGTTGTAATCTGTGTAAAGGATATGTAATGCTATCAAAATAACCCATACATTTTATATTTTCCGATATAACAGAAATAATTAACAATTTTAAACTTTTTTCATAATATGAGTGAAAAAGGGTTTCCTAGATAATTTTTCGGTGCTGAATTCAGACATTACTGTAAAAATCATCACCATCTACTATAATACGTATTCTATTAATAAATACTCTATTACAAAATATGCATATGCAATAAAATATTTACGCGTCTAAAAAGTGGAAATAAGCATCGTATTTTATTTAAATTAGAAGTTAAAGCTTGAAATTATAATTTATTACAGCATTTATTCTTGTTAGATATAAAATTAGTGTTGGAAATTACAATTGCCATATTTATATAATAACTGCATAAGACTGAAAACAATAGAACAAATTGGCCAAAATTCATAACAAAGTTATACACTACTACTTCTATTAACGTAGCACATTTTTTCTTTTAAAGTATCGTGTCCTGCAAAAATCAACAGTAATAATTTATTCTTGTGAAATCACACCTGCCTTAATACCTCTACTTCATGATTCAGATATCTTGGTGAAACCTTTTTCTAATTCATATATAACTTTTCCTAGAACGTCTAGAAAGAAGTCTAGTTAATAGTCTAGGACATATATTTTAAAAACATTCGGAACACAAGGTCTGATAGTTCTTGAGAAGGACTTGAATGTGGTGGTGATATCAGTCAGTAATATTAATTGATTGCCTCGTGGCGAGCTCCTTGCCGTTCAGCTGTTCTATAAAACACCAGAACACTCGAAACAATCAGTAGTTCCTTTATCTGAGTACCAGCACATATTCCTTCATTGGGTTTTGTACCTCTTAATTTTGAACATTTTACTTCAAGTGCAAAAAACCTGGGTCAAATCTGTCCATAGCCTTCAGAAAGTGTTTTTATCAGTCTAGGTTAAAAATATTTACCACTCAAAAGTGGTTATATTTTATTGCATTTAGAATTTGTCCCATGCTTTCATATCTACTACATTCTTACAGCATGTGTTATTGAAATGTAAGGTTTTTATGTTCGTTGTACGAAAGGAGAGCCTTTTCACTACGAGAACCCTTGTATGAGTCGTTGAGTAGACGCAATTCGTTATGATCGTGAGATATTATCGCCTTGTAATATTTATAAAAGTCACCCTGCATTTCATAGCAAGAAGATAGAAACCATGTTTTATTTCTTAACACAGAATTCTCGTGTAATCTCAGCTAGAACGAGACATTTTTGAAGTCTGGAATATAAAAGTACAGCTTGTTGTTTGGAAAGACGTTTGGAGAGCTTGAACGAGATTATTCAGCTCATTTGGTACCTTCTTCAGTCTTTGTTGAAAATATACTGCCATTACAAATACCAAAACTAATATGGGTCGCTAGTACATCCACAACAACGCCTTTGTTCCAAATTTTTCTCCCAAATAAGCAACACGCGTTTTTCTTTCAAGGAAAAATACAACAATGGTTACATATTCTCTATAAGGGAAACAATCAGTGTTGCCTCCCATAGAATGTCAAGTAAAGAATATAAAAAAAAATCCTGGTGTTGTTTTATATCTAAAAGCGTTAATCAAAAAATATAGTAAATATTAATATCCATTTATAAAAAGCTTGACGTGATGGCAATTTTTAAGGTTATTATCAAAATTTTTTTTACTAAATTTGCTAAATTTTCAGCTTAATTTGTTCATGTTGTAAGAACCTTGTAGATCAGTGTAATTATTGTTTAAACAGCAATGTAAAAAAATTGTTTCGCCAGTTAATGGTTTCAGCACTAAGCTAATTGAGTAAGTATAATGAAATGTTATTCAATATTCAATATAAAATTCCATTTACATCAATCAAGACAATCGTTTATTTCAAGTGGTCACATGGCAACAAATCGTACATTGTATCGAATCGACCATTCATAGAAATTCCAGACGTATTGTAGCAGTATTAGGAATGCTTCATCAACTAACTATAGGAGTGATACACAGTAACCATTTTAAAATCGTATCACAAAAGGAGCCGTCAAGAAATTTCAAGAACTTTTAGGAACGGTCTGGGAAGTTTAAGTCGATAAATCAATCGAGAAGGCCGCTCGATTCTTCAATGTCAACCTATCCCACTATATCAGAACTTCAAAAGTAGCCCTGAGCACGCTAAATAGTCGTTAGACATGTCCAGTGCTATTCAAGAGTAAGAATTCTTCAGAAAAGATTGCCTCACTGCCGCAATTTGACACGATTTAAAGCGATTGTGAATTATTCCGTTTCTAAGCTTAAGCGTGTTTACCATTGCTGATGGGGAATATATCTAGCTTAGGCTTCAAGAACAATGGGATGCGACTCCTTTTAGATTTCTCTTAGTTCTTCGTGCATCTTAATGACATTAAGCTTTTCTAGAATAGGAAAGTTGATTAAGTTAAAGAAACATGAATTGATATTTATTACAAGTTTTGTTTTTTATAATTGATATAATAGGAAAATTTAACTTATGAATTTAAAGCATTTAAACTAATCTCTAAAAATTTAAAATCTAGCTAATAAATTTTTATATTTATATTTATATTTGAAACGTTGGGTAATTACTTGAAAAAAATGGCAATAGCTGCTTTAAGTAGTATTTTTAGCATATTTGTTTCCTTTTATTATCTTAATAAGTTATGTTCAATAGAGCATATCGTCAACTGATTTAAAGAACTAGGTAACTTTAAAAACAATGTATTTTGAGATCTTTTTCAATTTATGGTGAGATTATGTATAAAAAATTTAATGGAAGCGCTCGGTAACATTTTTTACCATTTATGCTCAATTTATTAGCTACTTAAAAATGTAAGTATAATATAAAGTTAGGATTTGCGTCTAACTAGTATCCTTCATTTTAAAACCAAAAAATTGAGTTATCTGGATTTTTCATTCAGGTAACGATATTACCTTGATTCTGGTATCCATCACGTGTCTGATATATTTTTCCAGTGATCTGTGTATTTGCCTGAAATTTTATTTTAAATTACTTAGTTTGGTATATTTTTTTTATTATATTTGCGAAGCCCTAAACTAAAGTGTCCAAAATGTTTTAAAGAAAATTTCAGAAGAATTTTATTTCCTGAGTGAAAATAATTTCTGATAGCTCCAATTATAACCCGTAAAATATACATAAAATATTCTAAGTCAATAACTTCAATAAAACTTCAATCACCATGAGACTCAAAAATTAAGCTAAGATCCCCTCTATTAGTTATAAATCTACAATATTTTTATACATATTCTAAGTCACTAGAAATCTCCTCTTATGTAAGGGTCCGAAACAAAAATGTCCGAAATTTCACCCAATTACTGAAAAACAAATCTTTTCAAAACGACATCATTGCTGGTACTTCAATAAGAATCTTCATAATATACTCTATAACAAAAAACTCGACGCCTCAAGAAAGAGCTGTCCGATTGCGATACAAATTGGTGAATGTGAAGAACATTCATTAAAACACAAACGATTAAAATTCTAGAATAATTCAATGATTTCTTTCAGAGTTTGACTGTTACAAAGGGAGGAAGTCAATAAGGCGTTGGTCCACCTCTGGTCTGCAAGCTGTCACATGGCGTGGCATGGACTGAAAAAGTTCCTGGATGGTGTCCTGCAGAACATTGTGCCAAATTTTCTCCAACTGTCGGGCTAAATGGTCAATATTCCGGGAAGGTTACAATCGCCTTCCCATAAGGTCAAAAATTTGCTCTATGAGAGAGAGAGAGAAATCAGCAGTCCTAGCTGGCAATGGAAATATTGGAAAAGCAGGAAGACAATTCATAGCAACACCTGCCGTGTGCGGCCGGGCATTATCTTGTTGAAAAGTAAGTCCGTGGTGTCGCAAAAGGAGCGTTAACATAAACGGTCGTAGAATGTCGTCTACGTAACGTTGTACTGTAAGTGTGCCAGAAATGACTAACAAAGGAGTCCGTCAGTAAAAGAAGATGGCACCCCTGACCAAACGCCTTGTTGTGGGCATGTGTGGCGTGTGATTGTAAGGGCAGGATCCCCACGCTTCCCTGGACGTCTCCAGAAACGTCTGCGGTTATTGGCAGGACACAGCTGGAAACGGGACTCGTCACTAAAGACTATACGTTCACAGTCAGTGCCATTCCAAGTTGATCGAGCGCTGCACAACTCTTTCTTGATGTTTTTTTTTGTTATAGAGTTTATATATAAAACACTTCCATCATCCTGGTATACTCAGAAACCGAGCTAAGATCCAATTTAACACTATACCATTTAACATACATTTTTCCTCAATGCAGAATTTTAAACTCACTAGAAAGTATCACTTAAGTAACAGTTTGTTAAGACAAGATTTAAACAAAGTTTCATTTTCCATAAATCGTTGAGTTTTCAAGGACACATATACGAAGTGCGATGAAGCTTAGCACTTTTACTTCATGTTTTTATAGTCGTAGACCGAGTAGTAATCTTACAGTTCAATTAATTCGGGTATGCTCTTTTTAAGTCTTTAGTTGAGAACCTTAGGTGGAAGATTTTTTTAACCAGTTCACGCTGTTGTAGGGAAACTCAATTAATGGCAGAGATAATTAACATTATATCCCTAGGTTTCGGAAGGAATATCTTTTAATAAAAAATTGGAAAGAAAAGATTTTAATTAATGAAATCAGAGTAAATGACAAAATAAAGGGAATATCGAGACGTCTTTGGAAAAATAAACTAATTCAACAATTAATCTGATTAATTTATGCAAAAAGACTGTTTTGTGTTATGGGAATAAGTAGTAACCCAGGAGGAATCATGAGATTTATATTTTATACTGCACATTTACGAATCATCTATGGAATGTGACTAAAAAGCCTTTGAAGTTATTTCAGACTCATTTCTTACACTGTATTTAAATTTTCATATTTCCAACTTATGATAATTGGATTACGTAATTTGATAAATGTAAAAACAATTAGGGACTTGATTAGTTAGATCCTTTTTATATCAGATATGAAAGAATTATTCAATCTTTAAAACTTTACACAAAGAGTTTAAAGGAAATATTTTTGTTCAACACATGATAATGAAAATTCTAGTGGCATCTTTCAAATTCTGAAACATTCTTGGAAACATCTAAAAAATTTTAATTTGTGAATAATGTGTCCAAAGTGGATGAAAATATGTGCTGATGTATTTCCTTGAATTCAATAATAAATACAGTCGTATTTTATTATTTTATCTCAATTGTTGGTATTCAGAAGTAAAATTTATTTAATAAATGCCAGTAGACATTTACGGTTTCTCGTAAGCATAAATTGAATACTTATAAGTGTAATGGTACATATATATTAACAATGATTACATACTTTAGAGAATATTTATTACAATAGCTTTTAATGGGTAGATAATGGTTTACGAAAAGTCTGAATACATACATTCCAGTTTATTATTCGCAAAAATTATTCGTCCATACTTATTTTATTTTTATAGGCTCAAAACGTAAAGCCAATAGCACCTATTTATGACATCTGTGCTCTACTTTCTAACGAATAACTTAATTCATACTTTAATTTGAATGGACTCTGCAGGTAATTTAAAATGGAGTAAATACAGTACAAAATATAAGCAAAATTGCATTAGAAGTGAAGTGATACTTTTGGCCTTGTTGCACAAGATTTATCCAAGGTTTATATCTCATTGCAATTTACTTTTTGCACACTGGATGGATAACAGTTTTCGTATCAATTAAAGTGACTGGTTCTTATTAGTCAGCTTTTGTTTCGTTCAATTACTTAGTCTTTCTCAGTTAGTATAACAATTTCTGCCTTCAATTAAAAAAACACTTATACATTATAACATGATGAGATTTTTTTCAACGTTTACGCCAAATATATATCTAAATTTTCCTTTTCATTTTGAATTACTCCGCTTCTTCAACACACCTTTAAATCATCTTATTGTGTACTTTGTAAGCCAATATTTGTTTGAGAAAGAAGCTTCGGGGAAACTGATATACACTCGCAAACTGCGATGTAAATAAAATTCAAATACCTTTGTGATATTCCAGTAATACCTAAACCATATTTCCAGAATACACTGTAAAATAAACAATATATGAAATGAATGTTTCATAAATAAAGTATTTTAAGAAATCTGCTTTATTCATTTCATTGGAATCTTTTATAGTAACTAGGGGGCTCCGCCCCCTGCTCGCTTACGCTCGCCAACCCCCGGGGATTGCTGCGCAATCCCATTTGGTTTGCTTCGCAAACCAACACTCCTGTCACAGATACCATTTGGTTTGCTTCGCAAACCAACATTACTTTCACAGAGTGAAACTATCTGAATAATTCGTATTATGCTGATTTCACTTTCCGGTTCATGACGTCACAGCGAGGGCTTCGCTGCGTCTCGCTTACGCTCGCCGACCCCGGGGATTGCTACGCAATCCGTTTGGTTTGCTTTCTCAAACCAATACTTCTTTCGCAAGTGATTTAACTTTTTTTTGCTTTAACACTTAATGCACCCTAAACTAATAGCCGCATCAGTAAAAAATCTTCTGCATCTTGTTCCCTGTACAATTTTAACTAAACATTGTTAATATCCAAACTTTACGATCTGTACTTTGTCGGTAAACTGTCTTGAAAACAGGGAAAAAAGCGAGCCTTTTTCCTCGCCAAATAAAAAGAAATCGTTTTTATGGCAATTGTTGCTACGATAAATTTGATATCTGGCAAACCCGATAGTCAAAAGTGTAACCCACTACTGCTTTCGGAAGCAGCTATGCGAACTGAAAAATACGAAATTTGTGTCACCAACTTTTGATTGCATCGAATTTATTTATGAACCAATTTTAAAAATAATTGTACCGTAAGAAAGAGTATATTCTGAGGTATACTGCAATATTTTTAAAATTAAAAATTAACAGTAATACTATACAGATATGGCCATTTTAGTTTTGTATCGGAAGTTACGATCTGAAAGTTCCGAAAATTGTATGACCCACTTTTATTTGCATCGATTTTATTTATTAACCAATTTGAAAAATAATTGTACCATAAGAAAGAGTGTAATGTAATGTATTCAGTGATGTTTTCAAATTTAAAAAATAATGGCTTTTGCCGTAGACAAAACGGTTTTAACAATAAGTAGCGAAAATATCCAAAGATTCCGAATTTTGTATGACGAACTTTTGATCGCATCCAATTTAATTATTAACCGATTTCAAAAATAATAGTACCGTAAGAAAGAGTATATTCTGAGGTATACTGCTATATTTTAAAAATTAAAAACTAATAGTAATTAGATATAGATATGGCAGTTTTAAAAAAAAGTAACAAAAATGTCCCGATTTTTCCTGAATTTCAAAAAAATATTATCAAGAACCAAATTTAAATTTAAAAAAAAACTCGACGAGCTGCAAAAATATACGTTGAGAGGTACTCTTAAAAAAAAACTCACGACTAAAGACTGAAATTTTGAATGTGTTTTGCTCACTCGCGGAAGAAATTTCACTTCTTCAACTTTAACACTTAATAAAACCTAAACTAATAGCCGCATCGGAAAAAAATCTTAATAATTATCCAGGGAATACGATGAAGAACAAAGCATGTTAATTTCATATTTTTCCGATCAGTACTTTCTCGGGAAACCGTCTAAGAATGGAGCTAAACAACAAAAATTTCAATTCTTCGGCGGCGGCGGCGGCGGCGGCGGTAACTTTTTTTTAATATAGAGAGATACCTTTTACAATCTCATGCAATATCTTAATTTCACACTCATGCTATTATTCACCATGAGGTTTTGTCGGATCAAAGAAGCTTTTATTTTGAAATATTCGTTACACATTTATTGGGATTTGCCTTGAACTCCAAGAGGTACGACGTCATACTTCCTTTTATAATGATTGTACTTGCGTACCTTTAAGTTCTACATTACGCTGTGATTGAAGAAATCTTAAGTAAATGATTCAGAAACACTTTTTCTACATAAGAAGGTCAAATCAATTAGTTCTGATATTCTGATCATTAGTCCATTCGTTCTCTCTTCTCGGATCATTAGCGAGATGCATTGACAAAGAGGTAATGGTATTTTCTTAACACCACCATCTAATGGAAAAATAATTTATACTGAAACCTGAATGTGGTTCTAGCAAATAGTTTTAATGGTTAGACATTGGAATACAAAAGATTTGTTCGATTTGAAGGTTAGATTGGTGTACCGTTGTTATTGATCGCTATGAATTTCTTTCATAGAAAATTTAAAAAAAAATAGAAGGCAATTTGGCATGCGGAATTACGAAAACAAGAACTGTTTATACGATGTTAGTATGATATTCTATGAAAGTAGATGTAACTTTTCAGGAGTTTAACGAACAGAAAATTACAGAAATGTCAGTGTTTTCAGGTCTTTCAAAACATTCCGTCAAAAAGAAGGTAATGTATCTATCTGTTTAATCGTAATAATTTGAAAAATAATTCGGAAGCCTTCATCCCATCCTCTTCGCCATTTTGTAGTCTGTTTAGTTTTCACATGATTCAATTTTGCTTGGAATGTTCTGCAAGGAATATTCTAGATGGAATGTTCTACATAGAATTCTCTAGATTGATCACACAGAAATATGTATAAACGAGTAACAGTAATCTGAGCTATGTGTTCTTTTTTACATTCAGCACTAAGCTCAGGTAATACCTTAGTTTATTAGGCGCAAACTTTGATCTTTTTGTATTCGTATTATGAGTATGTGGGGAGACAGCAGCGTGCTCTGTAATCCATGAGGAATTTTGCCTTGGGGTTGAATACCATTTTGTGTTATATTCTTCACAGGGAAGAATTGTCCATTGGTGATTGAATTCATGATTCAACAATGAAATTCATACAGTCCATTATAACTGGTTGTGTGTGAATTACTTCCGAATGAGCTTCTACGAAACTTCTACAGTACCTTAAAGCGATGAAAATGCACAATGATATTTTGATGAAAGTAGAAAAATAACCATCATCAATCGTACAATAGCTTTCATTCTTAGTGTGAAACATAAAAATTGCGGTAAATACGTGCTTCAGAGATCTTTACATCATTGCAAATTATATTCACAGAGATTTAAATGAACCGATTATGAAATTTAGTTATCCCCTATATCTAAAAACTAACACGTAAAACTATATACATTGTAGTGAGCACAGGTAAATAAAATGTTGATTCTTCTCATACATGATTATCAAAAGTTTGTTTCGGATGTTTTTCTTATGCATCCATGTCCTCACATTGGGTTGGTGTGGAAACTTGGAGAGTGGGGGCCAGCTTAGGTATTGCCTCGTTTTCTAACTGTGGCTCAAAATTACGTCCCGTTGTCCTCGGATCTTTCCCTTAGGGAATTTATCAAGGACCGTCGTCAATAACCCGTTGTCTTGTTCTAGTACGACCTTAATTAAAAATTTACCAAAATTCTTATACATCCATACAAGAAAAACTTATTGCGTCAAAATTTATAAATTTTTTTAGTTATCTCGCTTTACCAGACCAGAATGAGATGATCTTTAGACTTAAAAAGTCCACTAAGTAATTTTTTTTTGTTTTCATGGAGATTAGATTTATGCTCTTGAGAAACACACCTAGCGAATATAATTTTTCCGTTTGTTTTCTCATAACTATATTATTTGTTACACGTGCGATTGTACATATTTCAATTACTATGTATCATGTTGTGATCTCGTAATCTGACCGTGGTTCACAATTACAAGGTGTTGTTCTTGGGTCTTTCTCTTCTGTATTGATCTCGAACCGACGCCAGTTGCACGTTGTGTTGCTCCCCGAATGCGACGAAGTAAATTCAACTAATTTCCTACCCACTCCTTATTTTGTAAATAGTTTAACCTTAAGCCTCTTATAATTTCTACTTACCTGCTATACTGGTCGTATCAAATGTATGCCATCCTGTAGATGCGGTTCTAATCCTGCTTTGTCAGTTCATGGTTGTTGATGACTGTCTCTATTAAGAGTAACGCTTGTTTTAATCACTCCCTCCTCACAATTAAATGCACGGTCTTCCCTTGAAGTTCCAAAGAGATCAGTGATAGTGCACTAAAAAATTTTAAAATTTAATATTGAGATTAATGGCCTCTTAAGGGTAATGGTAATTTTTAATTATCATTATACTAGTGCAACACAACGGGCTATTAACGACGGTCCGAGATAAATCCCTAAGGGAAAGATCCGAGGACAGCACCACGTCACTTAGAACCACGGTCAGATGACGAGGCAACACCTGAGCTGACACCCCACTCTCCTAACTTCCACACGCTCCAACGTGAGGACTTTCGGCCACGATAGATTAAAGGTGCACCAGCCGCCTCTACACCATACTCTTACAAACATCCATCGGCCACTTAAGGGATGATATTGGTTTAAATATATGTAAAAGTAAAATGTGTTTGTGATCTTCAATGGTCTCATAAAAAAATCGAGTTTGTTGATTTTTGAAGATGGCTTGAAGCATAAAGACAAAATAGCACAAAGTACTCCTGGAATAATAACGACATTTTGTCGAATCAATAATGAAATGTAAAACTCCAAGTCTGTTTTTTTTTTTGCTTTCTGTCATCTTCACCTGTCCTATAAGCACTGACCAGAACACGAGGTACTTATCATTAAAATAATTAATCCTTTCACCCTATAATTTGAGTTGTAACTGTTTCAGTCACGAGGTGGTCCTTTTATAATAAATCAGCGCTGTTCATTGGAATTAAACACAGTGTTTAAAACGGTTTATCATACAGACAGCATTTCGAGTTACCAAATTAATGGTCACAGTTGTGCTCAACAAGATACTGTTGTTGGACGTAACAAAGTTCCACTTTGGGAACATTATGTAGTTCTGGAATTATAATTTGCACCCAGAAACACCCTTACTCCACTTAGCGAATTATATCGCAGTTAAATTACACGCGTTACAAGAACAGAGCTCGACCCATTTAATATGCTACGAAATGAGAATTCGTGAAAATGTCGTCTATTATTCGGGCATTCATTTGTCACTCTTTCAGTTCTGCTACAAAAATACGCAGAAAAAACAAACAACAGTTGTCAATGAGATAATTTCTATTCAGAAGATATTTGTTATTAATGCACGAATACAGCTCTAGTTGAAATGCAGGATGTGTACAGAGCTTTATATCAATGGTGCTCTTGTTGAAATTTCAATCACAGAACGCCGTATATAGTGTATGTTATCATTAACTTTTACGCTGCGCAAGATAGGAAATTGATACCACTAAAATTTCGTTTACAACAGCGGTACGGTATAGATCTGTGTACTGTGGAAGTTATCAACCTTTTAAGTGACCGCTGGCATCGATAATCATTTACTAGCTGTCAGCGACTGACCTTCTAGAAGGTTCCTCCTTTTCTTCGGTACTCTACCCTGTCGACCGTGAGGTGTGAACGCAATGGGGGATAGGCAGAAGGTTGCTCCGGTGATATCTATCTCACGCCAAACGATATGCCACACAATATTATAAAAGGAAAGCGTCAGTCGTAAATGCCACTCAAGGCTATATCGCTCGTTAGGTATTAGATAAGGAGGGTCGGACATGTAGGCGAAAGAACCTTTCTATTCGACAGTTGAAAAAATCTATATGCCGCAGCGTCAAGGTTAAACTTCTGGAATAAAGACACACTTGTTTATAAATCATTTAAATAGTGACACAGGAAGGATATTCTTTTATGTTTGGGCTCGTAATCCATCAATATAAATTGAAATAAATTTTAGGAAACCAAGATTACCACCGTTTTGACTCTAACGGTATTTATTTGCGATTTTATTTCCCCACACAGCATAGAAGACGTACCAGGTGGATTTTTATAAATAATTTAATGCTTTTTTTAAGCATAAACTGTATGTGATTCAATGCTTT
This sequence comes from Metellina segmentata, assembly GCA_947359465.1. Taxonomy (NCBI): domain Eukaryota; kingdom Metazoa; phylum Arthropoda; class Arachnida; order Araneae; family Tetragnathidae; genus Metellina; species Metellina segmentata. The sequence goes on along the minus strand of OX375873.1, from coordinate 75,815,061 downwards.
GAAATGAAGACTTCCTTTGTATTCAGTTATTTGCTTCTTTTCTCAGGTAGAAATCAAGTCTAAATTTGAATATTCTATCAAAAATGCACATTTCCCAGATTTCACTTTGCTAATTCTTTTTATTATTTATCTCTAATTTTAGCAATATTATGCAATGGATAGCTCAAAATCACGTACGTTAATGAAACAACAGTTTTACACATTGTTTGAAAAATGTTTCTAAAATTTATGACTTGCAAACTAGGAAAATGGACACTGCATTTCAAATTATTTAGATAATCTTTTTACGATATTTTTAAACTAATGTAAAACTTTCATTATGCGTATACGTCACAGAAAGCTTTAAAATATTTTTCACATTTATTAATAATATATTTTAAATTTAAAATCCCCTAATTTAGACAAAAAATTGTGATGAAGAAAGTTGAACTTCTTTAACTCCAAAACTCGAAAAATTCTCGAAATTCTATAACTGATTAAATTTTTTTAGACACTACGAGTTCCTTTTAACCTTCTCCAAGCACAAAGTATCTTGGTAAACTTGGTGTAGCACCGGTAAAATTTCTATTTGATTAGAAGTTGAATCTACATATGGCGGAAGTTTATTGCACCTTTCTTGTGGTTACCTGAAAAATCACTATATGATTGGCATAGAAATTTTTAGAGTGGTTTCTTAGTGAAACCATTTCAAAGAGTAAAATTGACTTGATGTTATATATTAATAAGTAAAAATGTTTTAGAAAAAATGAAGCTCTATTTTAAATTTCTGAGAGAGATTTTATATTTTGCCAATAAAAGTGAATGGAATTTCTAAAAACAACTGTTTATTGTTTATTTATGTAATGATTTATAACGATTAGATAATCTCTTTACATCAGTTTTGACTTTTGACCGATCACAATGTGATTAAAGTGGTTAGTTGGGAAATATGGCACGAGGGCCATATTTGGCTAAGCCGCGCTGAACATAAGTCGGATAACTTGAAAAAATGGACACTAACGAATACAAGGAAAGTTTAACTGAATTAAAAGAGAGAAATAGACTCAATGTATTCTACAGGAATCGAACCTACACCACCAACAATTTTCAGGTCACTATACCTAAAGTGGAATTTGTTCGTTCAGCTCTGTACTCCTTAATTACTTTTGAATATAAAATTGTGGAACAAACTTTATTTTAATTAGGTTCTTAAGGAGTTATTAAAAATTAATCTATTTATTAATAATTCATAAAACGATATAAAAAAAACCCATCTCGTTTGGGAATTATATGCTTTTTGGAAAGTATTTTGATTGTCTACTGGTTACGAAATATCGATCGTCTGCTTTTACGAACTTTTGACCAGGTTACCAAAACTAGAAGTATCTCATTTTTTTAAAGATGGAATAATTTATTAAAAATATCGTCGGCTTACCCGCACAGATTATACACATCAAGACAAAAGATTCGAAATATGAATTTTTTTAGCTTTCCAGGACAGTAATGTTGTGATCTGTAGACAGGTGAATTGGTATGGTCATCTTTTTTTGGCAGGAAGGCGGAAATTTCTTTTCAGGATGGATCCCAGGCCATTGTGCTGCTTCAGCGAGACGTAAATACAACTCCCTACATAAGGACAAAAGTATTTGGACACTGCAGAAATTTGGAAGAGGATCCATCTTAAAGTGAGCTCGTTGTTCCTGGTAAGGTATCGACTCTTTTCTTTATGTACTTGGTATCAGGAACGCTGATGTGTACCCCAACGTTCTAGATACCTCGGCCTTGCCTACACTATGACAATACTACGGCGATGAGGGATGTTTTTTCCAACAGAATCGAGCTCCATGCCATACTGCAAAACGTCTGCTGTACTGGTTTCCTGAAAATGAGGTGATTTTGCTTGACTGGCCTGTTTAGAGCCCCGATCTGAATCCGATCAAGCATTTATGGGACAAACTGAAGCGACGAGTACGACACCGCCACGCGCCTATCTTCACAACTATATCAGCCTTGAAAGAAGCATGTTGAGTTATTCCTGCCCAGAATTACAGAGAACTCGTGGAAAGTATGCCTCGATGTGTTACAGCTGTAATAGAAACCACTATAAAGCTGTAATACTACCAGTTACTAAATAGAATAATAAATCATTTTCCTGAAAAATACGCAGTGTCCAAATACTTTTGTCCGTATAGAGCATACCTCAAGACGCATGAAGATTAGATTTCTTCTTGAGAAATAAACTTATAGAATCGTGAGTAAAAATCAGATTTATCAGAACGAAGTTTGTCGACTCAGTGTATTTAACTTCTAAGCTGACGATATAGTAAACATAACAATCCAACGAATAGCTATTTGATAGCTTCTACACTTAAACCCGTAAACGTAAAGAATAACGTTTACCCTAAATCTAGGCATTTATTGGTGTTTCCAAAACGGCCTATTAAGTTTATAGTAATCAAGAACCGCTAAAATATTCTCTTTAAACTCCGTCCAAACACCCCCAGCATTTTCTTCGGTGGCGCTTTAAAAGCATTTCAGCTTAAGAAGCTCATAAACTGGGACCCAAACTAATTACAAAAATATTTTACGTCTCTCTGGCGTCAACGGTCGAACTAATCACAATCTTAATTAGTCAAGCCAGCGTAATAATGACCGGCGAGTTGCAGAAGGATAGGAAAAAAAGATCCCGACTTGGGAGGGAGCGCGAGAAGGGGAGAATTAAAGGGTGGCGAATTACCTTCTCCACGTCTTGAACCGTATTCCGGGCGGAATGCTTCCTTTGAACCCAAACACGCATGAAATAACCTGAGAGGAAGTCTAGCCAAGCCAAAGCCACCACCACCAAAAGCAGATCGACAATTCGATCGATCAATAGGGGTGGTTCAGAGCAAGGGTGTGGGGCGGAAAAGAAGGTTGTAAGCGGGAACGACAATCCGAAGGGTTGGACTTGAACGAGTGCCACAGCTGCGAGCTACTACGGGAACCTCTCACTTTACAATTCAATGCCGTTTGGATGCTGTCTTCCGCTCACGGCACAAACTATGTCTGTTGCGCCGCACAACGCGGAAGGCCGTATTTTAGTTGTTTTTTTGCCGGTAAGAATTTTTAGTTAGTGTACCAGAGGGAAGGGCGGTGGTGTTAAGTGCTATCGGGTTATGATGCATGGGTACCTTAAAATAAATTTGAATTTTTATTTCCCGGAGAAAGGTTCGCTGCAGGTGTCGAGAATGGACGCGGGATTGGTTTTCTTTGCCCAAGTTTCGGCGCTCTCTGCAACGCGTGGTTAATTTATTGGGTCGTATTTTTCGAGGTAGGATAGATGTGGCGGAGAAAGGTGCTTATAAATATATATATTGCCTTAGAAAAACCGCTCAAATTACGAGACTCGTTTGCCTCGGACACTTATTGGGGATATTCAAGAGTTATGGTTTTCTTTTTCGTAGTTCTATGGGACTTTGCTTGTTTGGAGGGAAAATTTCGGTATTGTTAATACGGCAGAACAGCTTTCGAAACACTTTTAATACCTTTCCTTCTCAAAATTTGGCACATCGAAAAAAAGTACACGGATATTGGAAACTTATAAGTGCTTTGTTTGTATGCCTCGTTACACGGGTAAATAACACGCAGGTATTGATTGGTTTATTAATCTCTAAATATTTTTTCATGGGTTCAAATGTAGACCTGATGGACTATTTTAACCAGACAATTTTTGTTTGCGTTATTCACATTTCATTGAAAAAGTTCCAATTTCGTTGAACAGGTTACACAACCTGTTCAAACTCACCAGTTTTGGACACAGGATAATTTGCACTTTCAAATTGGGTTTTCATTCCCCTTGGAATAATAGGGTATTTTTGTCACAGAAAGTATTTTTGTCATAAACAAAACTGTTTAAATCTAGGTGGACGTGATATCTCCTCCAAACACTTGGAGGAATAAATAATATATCCAGTGGAATACAGGATATACATATACTAAATACTATATCCAGTGGAATACAGGATATACTAAATACTATATCCAGTGGAATACAGGATATACTAAATACTATATCCAGTGGAATCGCGTAATAACTATGGCCCCCTCAGAATAATCTCTTTCATAAATTTAGCCTTTATGAAGGTGGTTGATGTAGACATGAAATCAATATCTAATGAGCAGGTGATGCATACCAACACTACAACACCACTTCAAAACAAATAGTGGTTCTCGGTGATCTCCACTTAGGTTTGGGTCTTCTTATATACTTTTAGCATTCAGGTTTTTCCTTAGCTTTTTAAGCATTGGGTGGGGATATTCTGGTACCTGTTTTGGTAACCCGCATTTTCCCTTCCTCCTCTTTTTAATGCTCTAAACCTTTTTTGGCAAGTCAGGTAGCGAGTGTTATGATGTACGTAAACCAACATGAATAATGTCTAACTGGATGTCTTCATGTTTAATTTAACTCTCATGCAAATGGGCAGGATATGATTGCAAACTTCTGAAAAAGCGCGTTGCTTCATACCTATTATGAAATACATGAAAGGTTGTGATTCTCAGAGCCGTCCGAATTTTAATCTAAGTATATATTCTAAGTATGCATTTCACTCACGTACGTATCATAGAAATCGAAGTTTATCAGAATTATTTGCCAGTTTTACATCAAATTTAAATATGCTTAGTCTGAGCTAAGAGCTACGTAATATTGCTAAAACTGCTCAAAGAACTCTGGTAGCTCTGATTAAATTATTCAGCAGTCTGATTACAGAAAGAAATATTGGACAAATCTGGAAGAGAGAAATTAGCAAATAAAGGAAAATCGTAGTCAAACTGAAAATAGTATTAGAGATATAAATATATCGTATATCATCTTTGAATAAGTGAATAATATGCAATTGAAGTGGTCGTTCAGAAGTTAACAGCGATAATATGACCGCTGTATAAACTTTTTGCCATACACTTTAGTGGCATAAAGAATTAGCACCAGTAAGAGTACATTTTAAACATGTAAGCAAAAAGCTGTTTTATATTTTGGAATATTATATTATTTGAACGCACGAAAAATGAGCATATCGATGATTACATTCATTTTTAATGAATTTAAATAATGCATGAAATGTTAGTAATGACTCAGCCTTGAATAAATATCAGCAATTGATAAATTAAGCACAGCCGATATGCACATACTACTAGTTCTATTGAATTTAAGTATTTTTAATACTTAAGTTTTAAGGGAACCAAGACCTTTTTAGCCTTCAAAAAATCGATTTTTCAATTTTGATTGCTTTGCAGAGAGCGCACTTACCGGAATCCAAAAATGTATAACACTTATATTTCAGAAATTTAAAATATGCTTAATTAACAAAAATAAAAACGTAAACAAACATTGCCACGCCCCCTGGATGCATGTTTTGGATTGCGCAATACCTCTCAGATTGATTATTATTGTTTAGTAATTTAATTATACACTACTATCGTAATTTTCTTCACGTATCTGACATCAAACAATATCTAGTGCAGTTTACAAACTGTGTGAATAAATGTTTTTGCAAATATCGTTTGTTTTTCACCTCGATTTCACGTTCTCTTATTTTCATTCAATTTTTGATGTGATGAGACTTCATTTGGGATAAATTTATTATTTGATTTGATTTTTTCATTATTTAGAACATAAGTGTGTTCATTTGTCTCCTAAAGTTTCAAAAAACTACATTATGCCTCGACAGAAACGTTTTGGTAAAAAGAAATCCCATGCAAATCAACACACGTTCCAGAAAGATGCAACTGTATTAGAAAGCAACAATGTGCCTACTAGTGCTTCAAAGAAAAAGATTTGTGTCATAAATTCTTTTGAAATAGAAGGAGATACCTCTAACAATGAAATAAGTGATTCGAACATCATTGTAAGTGTACAAATGCTAACTGCATTAGTAAATAATGTTGCAGTTTGTAAAAACTGTAAATCATCTGAGTGTTTGGATGTTATTGAAGAGAAAAAGGGCCGTAAAGGACTTGCTTCATTTATTAACATTTTTTGTAAATCGTGCCTAAGGGGGACTGTTTCCTGTACTTCTCCAGTTTCAAGTTCTGGCTATGATGTAAATATAAGATTGGTATATGCAATGCGGTGCATTGGCAAGGGCAAAAGTGCAGCGCAAACTTTCTGTTCTGTGATGAACTTGCCTCCACCTCCTGTTAAATTTGAGAGGTTTAGTACAGGATTATCTACTGCACTGAACTCTATTTGCACAAAGTCAATGCAGAACAGTATTGAAAATGCAAAGTGCACCAATGAGGGTAATCGGGACATTGCCATATCATTAGATGGTTCATGGCAGAAAAGAGGACATACGTCATTGAACGGTGTTATTACCGCTATTTCATTGGACAATGGCAAAGTTGTGGACTTTGAATGTTTGACAAAGTTTTGTTTTGTATGTAAAAACAAAAAAAGTGACTGTAATAATTGCCAAAAAAACTACAATGGCTCTAGTGGTGGCATGGAAACGGAAGGTGCGTTACGCATTTTCCAACGTTCGGAATCCACTAGAAATGTACGATATGCAAAGTACCTCGGGGACGGTGACTCCAAAGGATTTTTGAAAATTAAAGAATCTAATGTGTACAGTGACCTACCCGTAGAAAAATTGGAATGTATCGGTCATGTCCAGAAGAGAATGGGAACAAGGTTGCGAGCACTGAAAAATGACATAAAAAATAAAAAGCTTCCAGACGGGAAAAAAATTTCTGGTCGTGGCCGATTAACAGATTCCGAAATACTTCTAATTCAAAAGTATTATGGGTTGGCTATCCGTAGAAATACTTCAAAATCGGTTCAAGACATGTCTAAAGCAATTTGGGCAATTTATTTCCATAAACTTTCTACGGATGAAAATCCTCAACATGCATTATGCCCTGTGGGCGAAGAAAGTTGGTGTGGCTTTAACAAAAGTGCTGCAATTGGTGAAAGTTATTCCCATAAACACTCATTGCCAGAATCCGTACTCTTGGCAACAAAGAAAATCTTTCGAGATTTGACTGCCAAAGAACTTTTAAAAAAATGTTTACATGGGCGGACACAGAATCCTAATGAAAGTTTCAACAATTGTGTATGGGAAAGAATCCCTAAAACTACTTTCGTTGGTATTCAGATCGTTCAAATTGGAGTCATGGATGCTGTCTTATGTTTCAACGATGGTGTGTATAGTCGGACTCATGTAATGAGAGAAATGGGCATAACACCCGGTGTAAATATGTGCGACTCGCTTCGCAAAATGGATAAAACGCGAATCTGCGAAGCAGAAATGTGGTTACACAAATTCAGCAAGGAAGCTAAAACTCTTAAAAAACAACAAAAGAGAAAACTTGATGCCATAGAAACTTTATTAGATGATGAATATGGGTCTGGAAAGTTTAAAAAAAAGTTAGTTCTCATTTCAGATGCAGTTTTTTGGTTTTTTGAGTTTTTCTCAAATTGCTTTTTTTGAATATTCAGGTACGCTCGCACAAAATTCTATTTGTCTTATAATTCTGAAAATTGGCATGCTTATGTATATGCATCACATACAGTTAATGAACTAGTTAAAATTCAGTTTTTGTGTTATAAATTAATTTTTGAGTGAAAGTTTGCTTGAAAAATTTTTAAAATTTTTTAGAAATGTTACATTTATTTTCTCTTTGTGTAATATATTATGCATATATTTTCAAACAAAATACTTTACTTGATTTGTGAAACATATTTACATACATTTATGTAAATTTTATTTCATTTTGTCGTGTAAAAAAAATTTTAAGCGTACCCGAAAAAAGTTATAATTAAAAAAACACAGTTTCATGATATATTTTTAAATGCTTACAAATAAATAAATAATGATAAATTGTAATTAATTTTGGTTATTATTAGATAATAACAATGCATACTTTTCATAAATACAATGCTTTAAATATCAAAAAACATTTACTAGTGAAAAATCAGATTTTATTATGGTAAAAAAAAATCAATTTTTTGGTGTCGAAAACGTCTCGGTTCCCTTAAGATAATTTTGACAAAGATCTATTCTAAAACTGAGATCACACGTAAATACGAAAATTATTGTTGTCGAAAATTAGTATGTGATCTTAAAAACGAGGCTTTAAAAATGCGTGGGTATTGATTCGATTCAGCCGGAAAACAAGACGAAATTATCTGTAGAAGTTGTTTCTTTGCAGCAATAGGAATCTCGGAAGAAAACAACTTTAAGCACAAGTCATCGATCTTGTTCCAGAGTGTTCCACTCTCCGATCCTCCCCAATTGCTTTTATATCACATCCCTTCCGCATTTTACGCAAATGAGCAGTAAATGCAAAAAAAAAAGACAGAAATTAGATTTAGTTTTAGTTTTTTACTTAAATCCAACATCTTTTTTACTCAACGGACTTTGATTGGATGAATGAGGGAAAACTAGGTCGGTTACGGAATATGTAATTACTCGGTCATTTCTTAAGCATCCGCAAAACAAAATCCATACTCCTCTTTAATGATGCTCCGCGGCATTAACTTCTGCGGCATAAAACGATTTATCATGCTTGCTCCGGGACTTTTAACTTTATCCGGAATGATTTATCGGCAGAAGTACTTTTGCATTCATTTTCAATTTTCGTCCGGAAAATCTGACACTTGTAGTATAAAGTTACTGATGAATTCGTGAAAACACACAATGAGGAATATTGAGAGCTTTTTTGTTTGAAACACAAATTAATCTTTCGTCAATTCAGCATTGATGATACGTAAATTGAGCTAAGCGTGTGGAGTTTTCTTTGTTTTATTCAGATCAGAGATGATATTTCTTCTGCCTCATGCTTTACATTTCTTTAAGATTTTTTCAGTTATCATTTAATAAGAAGCATCGTTAAAATAATATTTGTTTCTCTAATATCTGCTTCAAAGAGTAATAGATTTTTGTGTCAATAATTTTCTCCCAGTTATGATACAGTTTGGGTTGCTAAATTAAACGGATTAAAATTAGGTTTTTAAAATGTGATTATTAGTGAAAGTGTAGTTTTGTTTATTAATTATAAGAATTGTTTTGCAAAAATTGCATCACATTAATTTTGTTCTACAAAATATACCAATCAGCTACCCTTGTAATTCAAATAATGATAATATAATTAGAGTTTATAGTATGATAATTTTTGTAGAGCAAGTACTTTGTCGATACAATGTGATACCTTTCCTCTAGAACACTTTACAACAGATTTTGCTTTGCATAACATTAGGTGCAGTTTGCAGGTGTAAAGGACCATTAAATACTAATATTACCACAAGCTGAATTGCACAAAAGATGAAAAAGTGAAATAAAATTAAAGGAGTTCCAGGTTCCAAAACGTCACTGGATTTTTATGGCCCACGATATTATTATATGACTTTCTCTTCATTGAAATTTATGTACTTTACATTGTATTTCTGATAGTGGAATTGTAAAGCTTTAAAAAGGCATTTTGTAATAAATAAAACATCAAACAGTATTTATCATTATAGTATGTGACATTGATTAAAATTTATAATTTCACTTCTATTATTTTTTGCTGTGTATAAACCTTTAAATGTTTGTTTAAGTTTGATGTCAGACGATGTTTTTCCGTGATCGTCTTTCGATTACAATTTATGCATTTTGTTTTCCATTTATGGAAGAGCTTTAAAAAAGACTTTTGCGACAAATACAGCATCAAATAATATTATTCTATAACGTTTGTTATAACTTATCCATCATTCAACTTCTGTTATGTTTTACTGAGTATCATTTTTTTTTTTCAAATAAACCTTTAATCATTCTTCCTTCTTATTTTTGTTATCTGTATCCGACAATATTGAAATGGGCTATGAAAACTATGGGATTTTATTTCGTTATAATGCACTACACACTTAGTACAGTATTTTTAAATCTGTGGTCGAAAGTTTTATCATAGATAATGAACTTGAGGTGTACAGGGTACTGTATTAATTTTTATTTCTTAGCTATGCAGTTGTCACAATACTAATTTAACTGTTTCTTTTCTACTATGGTATATGCTACTAACTCATTTTACTGTTACGGCGGATAAGTTTAAGACTAACTTAATAAGCATAAGTTCTACAACTTTTCATTCCGACAAAGTAATTATATAATTGTTTATTTTCTAACATTGCTCCCTTTTTGTTTAAAATTGACTTAATAATATGTGCATCCACTTAAATAAAAAATCCCACTAAACATACGATTTCCTTTACAAGTGAATTCTATTTGAAAGGGAAGTTCGATGGTACTCTTACATGCTGAAATTATGTGAAATACCTTTAGTGGCCGAAATTGTGCTGCACGCTACTTGTTTGCTTTCAAGATGCTACCTATATTTTCTTTTTCAACGGCAACGCCATAAACAGGTTTTCGTCCAATAAAGAGAACCAATACTTAAGAATTTTAGTTGAGAGCAAAGGTGAAATTGATTACTTCATACAGCTTCTAAGAAATGTATTTTTGAAAATGGGAAAATGTCATAGTGTACGAAGATTCTTTATTAAAGACCACACCAAACGCTTTTAATCTTTAGATTGTTTTGTATGTATCTACTAAAGCTATATCAACTACTTCAACACTATAAGTATTTCGGAGACATGTAATACCTTAACATTAATGCAAGAAAAACTCCTAAATCATTCCGAAAAATAGTATTCTGGCTTAAATATATGGTGTTTTCTAACCGTAGCTGATTATGCTATGACTGATAGAAAATAAAACATTTATACATAAATTTAGTTTCCGTATTACTTAAAAATGTATTACATGTTGCGCATCTCTTGACAACGTTCAAAACAGTGGAATTTAAATTAGATATACTAGGTACTCGTACTCGAATTCATAATTTATGAACATTTTCATTAGTGATATTAGCAATGTACCTGTACTTAATAGACAGAACATCATCGCCAAAAGTGTAAACCACGTAAGTCAGAAACATTTTATTTAGGGTTGTTCCGTAAACATGCACAGTAAAATCATTTACATCTCTCTATTCAATGTTTAGTTTTTTTAAACAAGAAAGTATTTTTAATATCCTATCTAACTGAAAAAATTGAAACCTAAAATTAAATTTTTCGACTTCCTTGGTTTGACATTTTTGCCAACGATATTCATGTTTAACACTTGAGCTTGTTTTCTGCAGACATGCTTCAAGGGAAACATGCAATAAAATATATCACTGTACAAATTTCCACCTATCTTAATGGGAAAACGTTTCACTCATTATTCTAAACTCATTAAGCGTGCGTTTGAAGAAATCAAACCTTCACGCGATGGAGAAAAAAGAATTAATGCGCACGCACGTTTCACCAGTTCAAAGATTACTTCATTCTGGTCTAGGAAAGCTAAAATATCCATATTTGAACTTTTAACAGTATGCTTCACTTGTAATGCACACTATATGTTCTTATAGCGCTCGATTTATCTAAAGGTGTTTTAAGCTCTGGTGAATTGAAATTATCTCTGTTGGGTGTTCTAGAATATATGAGGCTAGCAAAGCAAGAGTAGCCTAACCCACCAGCATAATCAATGGAGATAAATGCGATTCTCTTGCTACAATTTTTTCATATTCTTATTTACCCACAAGATGATTTGAGATTCTGAAAATTTGTGTTCAGGTAGTCAACACTAAGTTATTTTACAATTTTAGAACACTTAAACTTGCACATTTAAAAAAATAAAAGGTCTTAGTTATGTGATAGTAAAATTTTCGGATTATTGTGGGTTAGGCCACTTTTGGTCCAATATCCTCATATTCAAGTTTTGTTGTCCTCAGTCAAGGGAAATGAAAATCTCTTTTTATTGAGTCGTGCTGCAGTCTTTTCATTTGATATGCTGATCCTATCACACCTTTCTCCAAGGAGTGTTAAATGTTCAGAAATTTGCAGCTATCTAAACTCCACAGGTGGTTGTATCGTTGTCATTTGCAAAACTGACCAGATCTTGATAAAGATCAAGATTTACATCTTCTATCAAATCTTTCAATCTGTCGTCATAATAAGAAACCTGACCAGGCAGTCAGTGATCTAGCCTTCATAAAAGAATCTACAAGATCTTGATGATTAAGTTTTCTACGTGTATTGTCCTTGCGTTTCCATTGCAGTTTCGACAAATGGAAACGAGTTTTTGTATCTTCACCCCTCTCTGTTTGGCGTTGTGAGCTTGCGAAGTTTGCTTTTTCCGATTTGTCGAATTGTATGTATTGATGACTAGCGACTGGACGATTATATTATTTACAACTCCAAGTATTTGGACAAGATTTCTCTTCATAGATATGGTTAATTTAACAAGTACGAGATATCTCGACGAGACAAAACTTCTGAAGGGTTCATACTTGTGATAGGTTACATTTTCCGATTTATGGAATTAAAATTTCATTAAAAACCTGAAGTTGGACTCATTTTATGATTTGTTATTCTTAACACAGTGTTCTTAACACTAAACAAATTCAAGTAGGGAAATAAAATAAGATTTCCCTTTTCACAAATGGTGACTGCTTGGAACAGGATTTTTACATCAGAGGCTGTCTACTACAGGGAAGATTTTGACACAATGATAAAACATCTGAAGTTTTCATACTTGATCAGAAACATTTTCCGATTTATGTAATTAAAATTTCATTTAAAACGTGAAGTTTGACTCATATTTTATGATTTGTTATTCTTAACACACTGCCCCATCTCTCCGAGGTTCTCAGAAACGCTCTGGAATTAAGTATTTCCTGTATAAATTCTAACCAGACAGACCGTCTTGGATAATAGAATCTTCCTATGATCCTCCATCCAATAGACGAGGTTATTTAGTCATTATGTGTGTCGAGGGTTTAAAGCTACATTATTCGAAAATCTCGAATTGCTCAGAGTGTTGATGATACACCGAGAATAAAATAATTTTTTACCCCCAAAACAATTTGCAATGCAGTTAAAAGTTCCGGTCTGTTGGATATACCTGATATTTCCCAAACGTTTTTGAGATGGAATTGTTTACTCTATTTTCAAAAACAGGGGAGTTTTTCCTTTTTTATAATTGCTTAGAAAACTAAAACTGAACATTTTTGGGGATGAAAATACTCCAGAAATATTTTCGGAGAACGCTTCGCTATCTTTTCTTTATTACGATTCACGTAGAAATTGAAACGAAGGAAACTGTTGAGAAAAGAAAATGAGACATTCAGGAAAAGATAAAACGTCAGAGATGTTTTATCGCGTTGCTGATACGGGAAAAAGGGGAGGGGAGTGCATTCTTTTGCGGAAAAGTACAAAAATGCAAAAAAATACTTCCATGCCTCCGCCAGCGAAGATTAATCTGCAAGAAAATATTTGCATCGCCGAAGAATTTCTCACCCTCCCCAAAACATAAAGAAAACAGAACAAAGCTTTTCGGAGAAGTTCTCCGCCACCTCGGAATACCGAAGCACTATTTTAGTCCAGAGGAAAGGCTGTATTAAAGCGGACGCAGGAATGCGAAGTTGACACATGCGGAAGGCAAATGATTGTTTTCCAAGAAGGGGAAATATGCAGGGTTTCGAGAATTTTTCCTCTTTTGGCAATATGTGGACAAAAAAGTTGCAAATGAAAACGGTTTACGCCCGTCAAAGAATTTGATAACGAGAAACGACTCTGATGATACTCGAAATTTTAGTTGCGAAAATTGCGGTGGGTTCACATTTCTGGGACCTCGAATCCAACACGCCGTTGCAAAGGTACCATATCTCTAATAATCTAACTTTTAGAAGAAAAATATTCAAAAGTGTAGGTACACGACTTGCAGTTTACAGGTATAAAGTTAAGGTATTTCCCCTTCAAATCTTTACGGGCGATATTGTTTTTGTCTTTTTAATAAAATGTGTTCATTTATAACTCAATTCTCCTGAGTTTGATCTATGCAAAGAATAATTTTGTTAGAAGATATGTTTACATAAGGCTCTTAAATTTTTGGTCGATAGGTGATTGAAGATATTGCTCGTAAGTTGAAAATTTAGATACGTTTTCGTATATGGTTGGAGAATTTTGCTTTGCGTATCGAAGAATTGTGATGAAGAACTTTCTATTTTAATTGCATTGACTGGATTATTGCCATTGATTAACTTTCCTGGATATCTCTATTGCATTTGTTAAGAACTATACTAAGTGGACATAATCCACCATAGATCAATCATATCACTCCATTACCTATCAAAAAACGACCACAAAAAATAAATGCCCAAATTTCGATTGCACTTGGCGTTTGCATCGAAAGTTTCATAACCTCCAGTCATTCCATCGAAAATAAAGCTCGCAACATGCAAATCCTCATGCATAACTCGAGATATTTCGTCCAAGATCTGGTCAATTTTGCTTATGACGTGACATTTCATCGAGACAGAATTGCCTTATTACTCAAAGATAATGGTATAGTACTCTATTTAATGTCACACTGGAGCAACACAACGGGCTATTGTCGATGGCCCGGAATCAAACCCTAAACAACCAGAGGACAATACCACGTAATTTTGAACCACGGTCAGATGACGAGGTTACATCTGTGAGCTGGCACTCCACTCTCCGAATTTCTACACCACGCCAAAATGAGGACATTTGAATCCCCGATTGAACGTGCACCAGCTCCTTTTGTACACGACTGTTTCTATTTGGAATCAAACTCGTGACCCTCCTGTTGCTAATCCGTTGCTCTTCCAACCAGGATATCGCAGTCCTCTATTACTCCAAAGGAATTATGATCCGAGCAGAGAAAACAAATATGCCCTCGCCTAGAACAAGCGACAGTATGGAACAGGTTTTGTATTAGAGGCTAGCGACTACAGGAAAATAAAACACCAGGAGGATTAAATTATCAACTGTAGATACATATTTGAGTACGTCGGAAAAGCCACATCCTATCGAAAACCGGCCATCACAGGAAGATAAAACACCAGGAGGGTTAAACTATCAACTCTAGATACAAATTCGAATATGTCGGAAATGAAACGTTCAATCGAAAACCGGCCACTACAGGAAGATAAAACACCAGGAGGATTAAATTATCAACTGTAGAGATACATATTTGAGTACGTCGAAAATGCCACATCCAATCGAAAAACGGCCACCACAGGAAGATAAAACACCAGGAGGGTTAAATTATCAACTGTAGATACAAATTCGAATACGTCTGAAAAGCCACGTTCAATCGAAAACCGGTCACCACAGGAAGATAAAACACCAGGAGGATTAAATTATCAACTGTAGAGATACATATTTGAGTACGTCGGAAAAGCCACATCCAATCGAAAACCGGCCATCACAGGAAGATAAAACACCAGGAGGGTTAAATTATCAACTCTAGATACAAATTCGAATATGTCGGAAATGCCACGTCCTATCGAAAACCGGCCGCTACAGAAAGATAAAACACCAGGAGGATTAAATTATCAACTGTAGATACAAATTCGATTACGTCTTAAATGCCACGTCTAATCGAAAATAGGTCAACACTTTTTTGAGGTTGGTTTTAATCAAGTAATCGCGTGTTATTTTGCGATCACTTCTGACCATTCTCTATAAATGCTTTATATTAGGGTACCGATAATGAAATATCTAAGAACCTAATAATTTTGTATTTAAAAATGTTGATTTAAAGTTCATAGTGAAAACAACTAGTTCAGCATATTAATAACATTTGAGCGTCCAATGCCATAATGCTCTAAATGCAGACGAAACACATTTCAAGTTACTCTCAAATCCAGAAGGTTTAAAATCATAAAATTTTAATGCTTAGATTATTCGTCTATTCTACACAGAGCCTTTACTATATCGTAAGTTTACTTTCCCAAAACTATCGTACATGGTATTAGAACGAAGTAAACATATTCAAATGAGTGCCAATGCATGTAGATTATTCAACGATATTCATCCTATTCCGAAAGTAATTCCCTGTATTCATGAATAAATTCGCGCTTTTCACCGTATATTATATCGTTATACATCTCAATTAGGGGCTTCTGAATATTCACCGAATGAATGTAAAGAATTAATTAGGTAAAAAAATAAGCCGAGAAAGAGAGTTTCTCAAAAAGTAGTTTTCTTTTTGCCCAATTCGCAAGACATAAATTAAATTCGTAACATTCACAGGAATCTGCAAATCATGTATTAGTTGGATTATCAAATACGAATGGGCTATTTTCGTCTCTCGGGCCCACTGCATAATAAATGCACTTGAATGCAGCAGCTAATACCAGTTCAATTATTCCAAGGCACCTGCGAACAACCCGGGTAAACAAAGCAGGCTGGACGTGTTTGATTTAATAAACATTCCCTCACTTCTACGGAAGAATTTCATTACAATCAGTGACTCTTGACGAGTGTTTACAATCAGCTCATTTACGTCCTCAAGCTTCCGAACAAATTACACCCTTCTATAGGTGGGTAGCGGCAGTCCTAATTCGGCCATTCGAGTTAAGTATTGTTCGGGTAGATGGCATTAAACTCAGAGTGCTGATTCCTTTCTATGGACTACCGAAATGAAATTGGAGTTTCGAGGGGGATTTTGGAAGTTTTGGCCAGCTTGAGCGGTCCGTTGGAAATTGTTACGAAATACAAATTCAAATTACGTCGTTTTGTCTGAGAATAGTGTTTCTATTGTTTATATTTAAAGTATGAGGGTATTTGGGCCAAGTTGAATGTAAGATCCAGTAGTGTTTTTGAGACTGGAATTACTCTCTATACGTTACGACACTTGGCTTGCTTTTTGAAAACGATTTTAGCAGGTCGCTGATAAAAATTAAAAACAATGGATTCCAAATAAATATCGATTCTTTAACGTTATTTAGATCAAATGACAAAAGTCGACAAAACGATGATGAACTGTATTTTAAGGTAAACTCGATACTCTTATCATGTGAGAGTAATAGGTAACAGGAAGTACAATATAAGTTTACTGTCCAGTGTATTTGTTCATATTAAATTCCCTCTTACTCAGAAACGTACATAGTCCGGATCGCATGAGATGTCAGTCGAGACACGTAATTTTGAACAAGTTTATTCATAAAATTGGGTGATAGATTGAAAGACATAAACAAACAACTTCCCCAAATGTCACTTTTAGCGTGGATTGTAGCTCTAAATTAAGATAGACGTGATAAAAAGTTCAGGGTGGTAAAACCATCCACGGTGATCACCATTCAAGCTTGTTTTGATATGACAGCCCCTCTTCTCATTAGCGTTCACACTAATTCAAAAATCCACAGCTCCCTCATCGGAACCGCACTATATTACTTCGCTGAGTATGGCTACATCTTACAAATTCAGATCAGCTCGGATCGTTGATCAACTTGTTTCTTGAAGCAATATTCAAAGTAAAGTCAGTTTAGCTTTCAGAGTTCATATCACACGCCTACAGCTCTACGAACGGTCCTACTCCTACATAGTCACAGCTACTGAAATGAAAATTTTAAAGGGTGTGAGAGAGATTAAACAGTCTTTCTCTAATTGCATTCCTTTAAACTGCAAAGTAGTGATTGTAATTTAGATTTACGATACCTGGTTATAAAATACTTGTGTCTTTAATCTTCCACTTAGATATAGATCAGTTTAGGGGGCCTTCCATGGGATTAAATCTTAAAAAGTGCTATATGCCAAAAAAAATTATGACGACAGTAGAAAATCCCAATAGATGGAAAAGAAGTTCATATTTATGCATTACATGTGTTGTGGAACAAAGTAAATACTACTTTACACAGAAGTCTCATGACGCTCCAAAGGTTAAATACAACAATAGTAAAATACAACAAGCTTCTGGGCATTCAATATGGATAAGAATGTCTTCATTTAAAAACTGAAATTCTTAAATTCGTTGAGCTTCTTTCAATAAGTCCCCGCCACTGGAACTTCATCTTGCCATTGCAAGGTGTAAAAAAGAATAGTTTCCAAGACGCAACAAAAACCTTCCTAATCCTTGTCGCCACATTGACACGGAAATCAGACTTCTTAGAGGCGTAGTGAGGATTAGTGGTAATCCGGATTGCGGAAAATCAGTCGATTCCAAATCCATCTAATGAGGATCGCTCTCAGATTACACAAGTAAATTCCGCTGTGCATCTCAATGCTTGTTTTGGTTCGCTAATGCCCGTTTCTGTTTTCTCTGTGTATGGGACTTTAGATTTGTCTGGATGCGGCAGATTTCAATATTATCTTGGTATTATCAAGGAGTTTTGCAGACTTGAAGACGATATCTAACTTAAGAAACTGGTTTATTTCCCCTTATAATTATGGTTACATTAGTATCCATCAAAAATGTTCTAATGTAGAAAAGCATATTTATTCAAACGTAAAATGACATTTCTGTTTTCTCTGTCCACAGGAATTGAGATTTTTCAGAATGCGACAGATTTCCGTGTTATCCGGGTTTTATCAACTAGTGTCTAAGATATCTAATTATAAAAACTGACAAATTTCTACCTGCAATCATGCTTATATTTGTATACATCACAATAACTTAGGTATAAAAACATTAATTTCAATTGAAGGGTTTCAAAGAAGAATTAACCTGAATATAAAGCATGTTCGCCTTGAACTATGCCTCATGTTTTTTCTTCATGCATTATGATGCGCTTTGATTTTTATTTGCAAAAGAGATGGATTAGGTGAATTTGCACATGAGTAATTTCAGTCATTGGTGCATATAAAATTCGATTAAAAATTTCTTGACTCATTTGTACTTTCAGTGAAATATGTACTAGATTCTATTTTATATTTCGGACAATAATTACATTTGAGGAATAATATTTAATTGTACCATAATGAACCTTTCTTTTTCAGTTAGAAATACTTGCCCCCCTCAAAAGACTAGCATTTTTTCAGGAGTTTCTATATAATACGTGATCAGATCGAGTTTTGAACTCTGCGTTATCCGAGACTCTACCAATTAGGCTACCATGGCGTCCTGATGCTCTGGATGCAAATCTGCTTGAATATCACATTGATTTGGCTAACAGGTTTCTGTTTCATGTGGATGAGTTTCTATTGAATGTCGACAAAAACCTTCGGAACGTTTTGCAATGCAGAAAAAAGTAATATCCATTAACAGTAGGTGTAAAAATGTTAAATGTTGTTACATTCTTCCCTTTAGGACGAAATAAGTATACATCTTTTATGTAAGAAAAACGTTTTGGGTGTGTATGTGGCAAATTAGTTAGGTATTCCATATTATTAGGTTTTCCAGTATTTTTAGAAACAACAGCTTTTTTATCAATTTAAGTGTAACTTAAGTTTTCAATGTTTGATTAACTGTCTATTCACATACGAATGATAATTAATTTTATACTGACATGGCGTTTATTTCCCATTTCGATCTATTAAAGTAATTATACATTCTTGTATAATTAAAAATATAGAATTTTAAGGTAGGCTATGATTGTTTCTATATTCTTACCACATATAGAAACCCCCACTTCCTAAGCGGGTTGAATAATTTAGTTTTACAACAGTGGAAAAAGTTTAGTGCGTGTTAAATTGTTTCGTTTATTTAAGACTAAAATTTAAGCGTAACATATATGGTGTAAAAATACGTTTAACTTTTAATATACATCATATTAATTACGCAAAACCCGTCTATAATTGAAGCAGAGCGCTTTATCAATCAAAACTTTAGATTAACATAAAATACAAAACTATAAAATTCAAATGAGCTTAAATAATTCAATGAAACCAACAGGCCCGTCTCATTTATGAATTCAAACCACGCGCACTTAGAAGACTAAGAACCCGCATTTTTCAAAAATAAATATTTCATTTTTATCATCGATGCATGAAATAAATAATTCGTAGAAAAACTCTCGCTTCGCCGCAAATAAAATCTCTGCATTGTTACATCGTAAGCTTTTCATTCCGAAAATAAATTAAGGAAGAAATAGATATACCACAGAACCCGAAAAGATTTTCAGAATTCATCAAGAGCACAAATACTTTAAATTCGCTTCTCTTGTGTTTCAAAACTTGTTCTCCTGTACTTTTCAAATTAAATCTCGCACAAAGGGAAATCATTCCATATCCATCATCCCTTATAAGGACTTCACGAATGCACCCATACATACAACGGAGATACAGTTATTCGCAATTTAAAAAGCATAAATCAAAGTATTGCTTGCCTTTTTTTTAAATTATATTTTACTTTGCCATCCTAGTGAGGAGAGTCTTTGGGGTTTCCCGCCCCCGTGGTATTGAAAGAGTCAATTTATGTGGGTATTATTTGTCGCCCTCCCCCCTTCTTTTTTACCTCGGGAAAAATAATGAAAAGAACTACGATAGGAAATTTTTGTATCTATTCACGGGAGACGGTTCTTGAATGGTATATATATATATATATATATATATATATATATATATATATATATATATATATATGAAGAAATCATAGGGAGGGACGCAAAACTATCTTCTGTTTTGCAGTTCAATTTAAACGGTATTAGAGTTGGCTGTAGTGCACGATTTTTTTTTCTCAATTTTGATGTCATTGAATGATAACTCTGAAACGGTATGTCTGAAGGTGGGGAGCGATTTCGGTATTTTTTTTCGTCCTCCTTCCCCACCTTAATGCTTTTTTCCGCTTTTGATTTATGAAGGGAAAGAAAAAACTGTTTCTCCGACGCTATCTCTCTGTTTCTCCAACCCGAAGGGAATTTTACTTTTCCCCAAAAAGATAATTGCTTTTTTCCCCGTTTCACAATCTTATTCATTTAGCGCACTGTAGTTGTGTTTCTATTTAGAGAGAGAATAAGAACGAGAAGAGGGGGAGCAGATCTAGAACTCGTTATAATTTTCTTATTGTCGTGGAGAGATGTGTTGTGAAAAAACTGCACGTAATTTTTTTCCGGTGTTTGTTTTCTAATTTGAATCTCTTATCATACCGTGATGAGTTTTGAGAAAAAAAAACTACCGATAGCGTATTCGCGCCATGGCGATAAACGATCAAGAGAAATGTATTTACTTTTAGATATTTGGTAATCGGTGGAATGTTTGGTTTATTTTAATGTAACCTTATTTTCTCTCCAAATTATGAGATTACTTGATGGTTTTATTTTTAGTTAGCTATTTTGTTTAATTTTAGTTTTTACCTTTTAAATATTCATTTATTATTATTTATAATTTTGTTAGCGTCATGCAAAGGTATGTTTTGAAAACACTGTGCGCAATTTGTTTTCTTATTTGTATCTTATACTTGTAATAGAGTTCGTGAACTCAAATGCAACAAGACATTCGGGCTATGGCGATAAGCAAATAAAAGTTTTACTTAAACTTTTAGCAGTTGGTGAAATGTTTGGTATATATTAATGTGAACTTATTTTCAATTGAGAATACGAGAAAACTTGAATGTTTTATTTTAATACACCACTTTTTTAATTTTAGTTTTCACCATAAAATTTTCTATTATTTTGCCCTTTTTCTTTCGCTATTTATTATTTTGATATGGTTTCTTTCGAAAGGATCCTTAAAAGGACGCTATGTCCCTTTGTAAAAAAAATATGTTTCCTTTATAGAATCAATAATTTGAAATTTATTACTCAGGTATGCGTTTCAAGTTAAAAAGAGACTAAGACTGAAAAGTTTGTTTCAATAAACCTTTACTTTCACACTCAAATTTGAATGAAATCCGTTATTCTATTTAACAATGTCCAAAATCTAAAATTGGCGTATTATTAAGATTTAAGTTCTAAAACTTGCATGATCCTAATGTTCCAAGTTTGGTAAGATAACGTAAAACGCTAAAACAACAAACCAACTCAATTCTTTAAGTAACAAACTAAATAATGCTTATACTTATTACTTAAAAATATGGTTTTAAGACAGTTATCGAAGAATAAACACCTTACGAAAGGTGAAAGTACGAAGAGCAGCTTTTATTAAGATGTGTATAACCTTCCACGTTATTTCAATGCTGATTTCAAGACTGTTCAGAAGTTTCTTCTATGCACATATATTGTTATAATTGACACAAAGACGCATATATTGTTGCATAATTGTTCATACGCATTGATATATGATATCCACACGTATTGATTTTATGTTTAATCTTATAAAAAAAAAACTCATACACGCACTTTGGTAAGCTTTTAAAATTGGATGTTTCAAATGATGTACTGATATCGAGAAACTAAAAGTATTCTGAGAGATATACTTTCAAGGTATACACCTTCGGTGCATTATATTTTAATTTTTTGAAATGTGTAATTATATATTATACTGTTCATACTTTTAGAAAACTGCGTACAAAATAAAATAAACAAAGCTTTTCTGTAAGAGATATAATGCGTGTGTTAAAAAGATCAAAGGAGGAAGTTTTAATTCGATAACCATAATTCAACGAGATAAATGATTTAAGCTACCTGAAACATCTTAAAGGGAAGACACAAATATATTGATTTGATGAAAGTTAGTTCTTTTTCTTTTTTAAAGTAAGAAAATTCTTTGAAGATAAGTAGGATCGAAAAATCATTAATCATGAAAAATAGATAATAAAAGAAATTTTTGGAAAAAAATGCAGAAATTTCCTAAAAATAACTTATGATCTCTCACACGGATGATAAAAAGTAAACTTTCAAGAGACTAAAAGAAATATCGTATTAAATATAAGCAACTGTTTTAGTTATCAACGAGCAAATTACATATTTTCTCGTAGACATATTTTTTTAATAGGGATCTTTTACGTTTTGTTTTTATTCTAATCTATGTCAAAATAAAATTCAATGTTATTTGGAAAGCAGCTCAAGTTTGCATATTTGCTACCAAACGTTACATAACAAGATGTGAAATAAGTTTCATGGAGATGGGAATAAAGGTTTTAAATCTTAACAATCAAACCATTCACCCAACATTCATATTTACCTTCAGGTTCGTAGTGATAACAGACGACCTAGATTACTGGAAAGTTCTCAGTTGTCATATTTTGGTGCTTAAAGAAACCTAAATATATTTTAAACTTTTGCATTTATAACTGAAACGCTAGTGGAATGAAAACATATCTTATCGCAACGTTATGCGTCTATAATGCATAAAGGTTTGTTTTAAGTTTTGGATGAGTATCGATAATTTTTTTTGTAAGTTTGTCAGTTGAATGGATATAATTGAAATCGAAAAATCAGGAATGAAAAGTGAAGAACTATGTTTTATTATCGCTTCCAAACTTTTAAAATACTGGGGGAAAGACACGTTTTGGTATGTGGTATAATTGCTCTGGGGTTATCTTAAATTTATCTTATTGATACTTTTTGCATACTTTTTCACATTCCTTTTTTAAATCTAGTTTGTATTTAACACTCTGGGCCCTATTACCAAGATTACTCCTTCGCAATTAAAACCAGGTTAGCATTTAACGAAAAAATGTTTATTCCTAATATTCTTGTCCAGGTGAGCTCCTTATTGTCTAAAAATACGTATTCCTAGTATTCTTGTGTATTGAATATGAACTTAGTGCTTAATTAGTGCTATGTATATGATTTTATCTATAAGTATTTTCTTCCGAAAAAGTTGTGAAGGCGTTGTGAACGATCGGAACGAAAATCAATATAAACTTTACTAGAAATCAAAGGACATTTAAGTTTAAAAGAGCAAGGTTGATAAAAGTCAATTCTGCAAAAACAGAGCAATAAACAAAAATTACAGACTAACAATAAAGTTGTATTTGGGGAATGATTGTTTGTAAAGTATAAAGGAAATTATCATTGCATTGAAAATCTTACTCCTATTAACACAACCTTAGCCATAATCTAATTATTAGAAAAGTGACTAAAGGGCATTTTCTTCAGATGCAACCGGAATCGGGTACCATATAATCCTGACCCAGCATAAACACACATAAACATAATGAAACTTTTATAACTCTAAATTTAGACTGTACCATTACAGTATAGAAACATATCACATTTTTATGACCATTCGCATCCCTCGGGTCCTGTTACCTTGGTACTAACAGTCCCTTTCATAGGATATCGATTGTGGTTCATTGGTTTCTTATTTCATTGATAATATTGATTTTTCGAAAGTTCTAAGTTAAAAAGTTTGGTCGAGATGTTGCATCCGGTGTACCAGCACATCGCTAAATACGGTAACCTTGATGTTTTGATCCAGCTTTTAGTCAACCCTATGTCAAGGAAGGAAAGTCCGTTAAGATTTATAGTATGACAAATCGAATCGCCAAGATAGTCTCCATCTATATTTGGCTAGAAAAAATTGCTTGGCGACAAAATATGCACCGGATCTGACATCTTTAGAATTAAAATTTTCAATTTTTACTTTTAGTGTGTGACTGACTCACCTGACTTATTCTGTTGAATCCATACTGGCGAAACCGCTCGTCGTAGTACGGAGCTACATTGCGGCCAATGTAGAACGGTTCCCACGGGTCCCGCCACAACACCTCGAAGAGGACGTTCAGTTTGGGACTCGGGGGCTCTTTCTGCCACGTCTCGTAATCTGTGTGCTTCTGGCACTTCCAGCACATCTCGAAATAGAACGGGCGGGCCTCCATCAGCTCCAGAAGCTGCAGCAACCCCGTCTTGTCCCGTGGCACATCCACCCCTTCCTTGACCTCAAACGCTGGCACCACGTACACAGTCTTGTCGTCCTTGTGCGAGTCGACGAACAGCTTGTTCAGCACCGCGAACTCGACGAAGTCCGAGTACAGGTTGTCGCTGGGGACCATGTCGATGTCGATAACGAAGACGAAGTCCGTCAGGGCGTTTCTCCTGCCGACGTTCCTCAGCAGGTTGTTGGGATAGGGTACCCCGTGCGCGTAGTTGTCCGAGATCTTGAAACCGGCAATTCTGTCCTTGACTGTCTCGCACGGGTCCAAGACCAGAGGCTGGGGAGAAGGTGCCTTGTTGTATGGACTGTTCAGCGGGTATATCAGGTGAAAGCTGGTATTGGAACGGGCTGCTGGGATGCATCGCCTTATATTCAGGATGGCGTCGATGGCCAGCGGGATGTCCTGCGTCAGGCTGAAGATGGCGACAGATACGGGGCCGTGCCACCGGCTCAGAATGGTCTCCAGGTGCACCAGATGCTTGATGGTGGACTGCGTCACCAAACTCAGGTCTTGGCGAACGTTGTTCTTGGTGCCGAAGTTTTCGGCACGCATGACGAAGTTGATGATGCGGTACTCTCCACTTGAGTCCAAGACGCTGCTCTGTTTGATCGTCTCGAGCATGCGTGTCATGTCTTTCTTTAGTTGAACCTCTTGGTATTCTTGCTGACTCTGCCAGTCGGATTTCTCACCATTTCGCAGCGTGCTGTTTTTTCTGGCTTCTAAACGGCTGAGAAGGGTCATGTGTATGACCTAGAATGGAAAGAACCGAATCAGTTAGAAAACTATGAATGTATCTAGTATTCGAATCTCGTTCGGGTCACCACTATTGCTGCGTTCAAGATGTTGGATATACGTAATTTTAATGTAATAACCAAATATTGTAAAACTAGTATTTATTTTCATAGCTATTTGTTAATATAAAAATATTGAAATACAAATAAAAAGAAAGGCTTGATGTTTCATCCATTCGACACAAGAACAGATTTGTTCAGAGGTCTAGTGAACATTTATATAGCACACACTGATTTCCATGTACCATGACGTTGCCCCTACACTCCGCTACATGTGTAAGGAATAAAAATAACAGTTAATAAAATTTATTATTTCTAACCATAATATTTCCTGCAACATTTAAACCATCTAAACTAATTTAGAATTGAAAATATATCAATATTCAAAATTGTATTAATGTTTAGTAAAGCATAATCTGTTTTATAGGTGCTAAAAGAGACGACTGGAATCCTGTGCGAACGCGTTTGATTAGTACTGAGTAGGATTTAGTGTTCTAAAACCACATTCAAGTATACACAAAATATGTGTACATACAATATGTAAAACGAATTTAAAGTTAGGACAGGAGGTTTTACCATGTTATATCTACGACAAAAATTAGATTGAAGTTTCTATTTTTAATGAAACTTCCTTGACTTGTTAAGCAGATGACGAGTTGTTGAAATAAAAGTAGGATCAGAGAAATAAAATCATCGGAAAATATCCAGAAAACACAACAAAAACTAAGATAAAATTTTTAATGTCTATCAGATAATCGCTATAAATAATCCAAATTTAGAAAAAAAACTAGCTGCATAAGTCTGAATCAAACCAAACCGAGAAACCCCACAAATAATATTCGATGATATTTCTCTATCCAAACATTTTACATTCACATTATTTAAACTCGATAAACGAAGCTATTTACAAACAGGAACGTTTATTTTCTCTCTCGTTTTATTTTATCTATACTCATTGAAGAATGCATTTAAAGTAAAATGTTCCAACATTAAATGCTCTGATCAAAAGAAATTTAAACAGAAGGAACAAAAAGAAAGATTTTATTCATGAGTTATTCTCTGTTTATTGATATTTCATGAAATATTTTTGAAAATTGAATATTTTAAATAAAGTTTTAAGTATTACCATCATTGTTATGGTTTTTGTTTCATTAGATTTTAAAAAGCTACTTTGCTTTTAAATGCTTCAAAGCTAAGCAACTATACTTCACATGATATTCCATGTATTTTCAGACCCAAACTACATTTACTAAGGCATTTCAATTTGCTAAGGCATTCATTAACATTTTTTTATGGATGGTATTTTGAGAAGGTGGGAATAAAATTGAGATTATACTCAGGGGCCAATTGCGCCCTTTGTTGTAAGGGCTAGTTTACAGTCGAGACATTCGGTTAGAAGTGAATTGTAAACCATTACAAATATTCATGCATTTGAACCCAAATCTTATAATGAAGTTCAGAGTTAAAACCCATTGGTCTACCATTTAAACAAAAGGAATTGAGAATAAATTGGTTGGGGGTTTTAATGACACAACGGACCATATAAGACCAATGTGCATTAAATACAATATAGACAACTCCAAGTAAATGAATATATCTACCCACACGGAAAGTTTTACTGACACACGAGGGAGAAATATAGCCATAGTGAGTTAACCGCAGTATAGCAATAAGCTTCAAATTTAGTAACTGTGATGGAACATTATTTTATAAACTAAAAGATGTAAAATCCCTCTCCAATTACCATTTTCAGATGAAATTATTCCCTTTCGGGGTTTGAAACTAAACGACAAAAAAATTCAACATACTACACAAAATAAATAATTCTCAATTGCAAATGATAAGTTCTAAATCAAAACAACTGAGATAATGATGTGAAACTAAATGTGTAGAAAATTATTCAATAAAATATTTAATTTTTGAAGAGCGGGAAAATCTTTATAAATTCTATAAACTCATTATCATTTTCGTAATTGCAGTCATTTTACCTTTTATTACTTTTCTCGATAGCTTTGTTAAGACATCGTTAGTATTTAATTCCTATCAAAATTACCATGATTTGTAATAAGTATCCATACCGGCTTTTTTTTTAATCTAAAAAAGGTTGCGTTATCAATGTTTTTGGAACAAGCACAAACAAGTCCATCATCTCATTTCTTTTTAATCGAATTTCAGTTATACATTTTGAAGAAAATGCGATAACTATATTTTAACAACTGAATTGCTTGTTCTCAAGTTCTTAAAAATGAAATATTGGTTTATCCATTTCATATTTTAAATAACCAATATATTCGTAAAGGAGCATGGCATATTCTAGAAGGCGTTAAATATTTCAACTATAAAGAAGAAATGGAAGAAAGATATGGAGTATAAGCGCACCTAATATGGAACAACCGCAATATCTCGACAGATATTTATTAAAAATTATAGGAATTTGCATAAAACTTTTCTGTATTAGAAGTCAACCATTTTCTGTTTCGAACTTCAGTCAATTTTATAAAAAAAATTTTGTACTTCCATGTGCAGAAAATATTTTTGAGACTTGTTTAAAAAGCTAATTATTTGAAAGCAAATGAACTGTAAAATTTGTTATCGCTTTATTTATCCTGATGTACATATTTTTGGGAATGTTTAACACTATTTTTCTGTTGAATTAATATTTTTCTTTAAAACAAGCTGTAGTTTAATCGTCGTAGCACATGCACATCCAATATGGAACACCTCAACTGAACTCAATACCGAACATGCTTGAGCATAGGTGTTTAATGCAGAACAATACATCTTGAAATTAATAGAATTTTTATGCTATAGAATACTTCATCCATCAGAATTAAGCTTTATACGAATTTAAAATTATAGCTGCGAAATATTCACTAGCGAACAGTAACATGTAATGTAACAAAAATAAACTAACTGTCAGAAACGAACAACCTTGTAACAATCGAAGCCATATCACAATTCGTCGCTGTCAGTGAACGAAAAGAATCTAAGTAGGATAGTTACCCTGAGAAGAGTGTACGTTGCCTCAAATCTAGTCGTGTAGCTAAGGGAGGGAGACAATAGCGGAGGACTCGAAGTCTAAAAGAGCGGCGTTTCAAAAAATATTTATTCAAGTAATTTGTCGTTTTTCTCTAATTGTTTTGTAATTTTTAAGCACAATGTAGCCCTTGTATACTCCTGTGCGTATAAGGTTTCATGTAACACGCTGCATTTGTATTATTATTGCGGTGCCTTGAACAGCGCTATCTTTTTTAACGGACTTGGTGATGAGAAATCGCGAACTACAGCTTCAATTCTCACTCCCCTTAGTTACACTTCTCACTTCTTAAACAGTTCCTATTGGTTACTTTAATTTCAGTTCGCATGTGTATATAACGCTTACTTCTTTGTATGCTAGTAGTGTTCTTTGTGTCTATGTCGATGTAACGTGTATGTGCTGCGATGTTCGTAAAATAAAAACCTTTTGATTATGTCAGCTTCACCATCAAGAATAGACTGAAGAGACCAATCCCTAGAATTATATTCCAACAAATGTCTGGAGAGCACAAAACAAAGAAAGGGCCACTTTTTCTTACTTCCGTCCATGAAGCTCATTAACAGAAGTCATCAAAGTTTTTGCTAGTTTTTATGTTACAAAAATGCAATTAAAATTAGTATTGGGAACAGCAATTTTATAAACATCTACTAATAGCATATTTAATGCAGTAGTTATTTTAAAAAAGGCCTTTATGATCCTTATAAATAGCAAATTTTGTTTTGGACTGGGAGCGGCATCACATCGCCACCACTGTTAGGATCAAACATTTTCTCTTTCTCTGGGGCCATCGTGACTCAGTGGTTATGCCCACTACAGTGCTGATGACCAACCCGTATAGTAGTTTAGGAGTTAGTCTCTAAATCGGAAAGTTCCTGGTTCTAATCCGGGTCAGGACATGGATGTTTGTAAGCGTATGGTGTAAAATGCGGCCTTGTGCACCTTAAATATGTCTTGGCCGAAAGTCCTCACATTGGGTTGGTGTGGAAGTTTGGAGAGTGGGATGCCAACTCATATGTAACCGCGTCATCTTACTGTGGTTCAAAATTACGTGGCGATACACCAAATGGGCTTAGGCTGGGACGGTGGTAACTAGTTAAATGCCCACTACAGTAGCAGACTGCGAGTTGTAGGCGGTGCAGGTTCTACTCCACTCTGGGTGTATTTCTCCCCTCCGTGTCAGTAAAACTTTTCTTGTGTATGTAATTAATATTGTATGTCTTTTGTCTGGCGCAACATAGCCAAACATAGGCCATTGCATAATAAAACCCAATTCAACAAACATACTTGTCATTCTCTATAACAGCGGTACCCCAGCCTTTTTTCTCTCTCGTACCCCTTGATTAGACTTTTCATTTACGATTTACCTCTCTTTTCAATGCACCCAGCCAGTTCCGTGGGTAAAAATCACCCTTGTGCAATAATTTTTTGCCCGTCTAACCTCCAACACAATCATAGCCACGGTTATAGGGTCTTTCGAAAAACTACCTCGATTAATATATAACAGGTATAAGCTAAATAATCAAATGAATCAAATTAACCTAATGACATTTAAAGGCTTTTAATTTTTATTTCAAATTTTACAACTTAATACAATTTGGACGCTACTTAAACTTTCCACCCTCCCTTTGTTTTCATATTTTCATTTGTAAAAATAAAAAAAACAAGATAGGATGGAATTTTTAAGTAAAAGTTTAAAACATTCCCCATTTTCTTTTATTCCGTAAAGTGTTTTTGACGATCGAAGAATTAAGGAACCTCGATCCATACAACCAAATCTTCACCAGGAATGAATATACAGTTTCATTTCTGATGAAGCATAGTGTTTTAATTAGTGAGCATATCTTTAGCCTGTGTGAACGTGAAATGAGGTTGCAAAATTCATACACAAGCACTGATGGCCTGAGAGATGGCGTGAGAGGAGATCTAGCAACAACTTTCACGAATTTCTTTGAAAATAAAAATAATATTTTAACTTCTTTTTTTATATTATGTTTTTAGCCATTATCAATATTATTTCCATGTGTCCTAGTCTGTCCACCACGTTTTCTTAGGGTGCTCTATACTACAGCACAGTGGATTCCTCTCTGTTCGCAAAACAACGATCGAATCCATCATTTTGTGGATTCGATCGCTCGCGACGTGTTACTAGTTGATCACGCCATTTGAAGCTCGTTACATTGCACGTATCAGTACTCGGGAGATTTCGGGGCTTGGTGCTATGTGCGGAAACTGCACTTTAGACCAGATTCATCTATTACTCGATTAGGCGTTTTGCTTTAATGAATATGCTTGCCAACTGTTCACTCAAGTGAATATCGACTTGCTTGCTATTGTAAACCGTACTTCTTGAGCTTTGATTCGTTTAGACGTAAGACTACGTCTAACTCCGTGGATAGGCCACTTACGACCGACAGCCTTTGACAAAATAGGACCCAATTGAAACCGTTATACGTGGTCAACAGTAATCATGTTATCATATTCGTAAACAGCATGGAGTTCAGTTCGCATATTGCGCAATACATTGTGAGCGTTGCTCCCACCCAACAGGTGGGAGGGAGGGAAATTAAGTAATATCTCTGGGCGTGCTTACACATTCAACTGTATCTCGGCAACCGTGATAAAACTCAACGGTGTTTGGTATCGTTTTAACTCACCAGAGGGTTAGGACCAAAGGTGCAGAATTGTATTCAATATTCTGCAACACAATTTCCAGCAATTGAAATTGTTCTGCATGCATTTTGTCTGAATTTTGCAAACTGCAGTAAAATCAAAAACAGATCTAAAACACAAGTATTGGCTGAATATGTAATACATATTTATAATAAAACATCAAAACTAATTAGTCAAGACATATTTTCAGAATTTGCAATTCTGTCGTACTTTTGAAGTAAAATATGTTGTCATTGACATAGAATATGTGCTATTTATAAAGTGTTTGTGTAATTTGGGTGGTGTAAGGAGATTGTTCCGTAGATAGAAAAGAAAGAAAAAGGCGTGGCAAGGAGCGCGCTTTGAAATGCAGAACCTCGTACCTTATGATTGAATAATAATCGGCCAAAATTTTGATAAAACTAAGAAAAAATTACTCTGCAAAGATTTTGTTCTGCTACGTACGTCGCAGTTTTAAGCACTTTCTGCACCCGAGTTTAGGATAAGATATCTTTCCCTCACGATCTAACTAGTTTTTTGCTAATTATGAGGTATCTCGCCGCCATGATATTGCTGATTTTGTGATGACGATGAGATAAAGATCTTGCCAGTCTTTTTCTGATGACAATACATCTCGTTCATCAAGATCCGGTCAGTTTTGTTAATGAGGATCCCCCTCCCCTCGTGGTAAGTTCGACGAGATAACTTGCTGAGGCAACGACAACCACGAGGAATAAAGATGCCGTCTCGATAAGCGCTCTCAAGCGTGTACCAGACATTTCGCAGTGGTTTGAACTGAACATTAAACAATTTCGACCCGGTGAGCATTTTAAATAAATTAAATCAACTCTTTGAAGCTGTATTCGATCTTAATATCGTTTCGACTCTTCGATCTGCAAGTCGTAGTCTTACGCTCTAAGCCGCCGGCACAATCAGTACTACGCCTTTTTTCTTGTGTGGCGGTTTACTCTGTGTAAACTATAATATTAATTAAACGCTCCGCAAGTGCAACCTTTTTTTTTTCATATTTCTACAGATGTTTCAAATATCCACAGCATAATTCCATGCTCAACATTTGTCAAGTTGCATCTCTACCATAATGTCTAGATTAATGCATTTCAACGTGCTGTATTCCGTATAGTGTCGTAAATTATACGTTACATAAATGGTATGCTTATGGTCTTACATAAAATGGTCTTGCTTATATGAGTTTGGTAACTCAAAGTGATGCATATTTAATAATCCTATATATAATCTTTATTCCAATATAAGAAAAATTTAATTTGTTGAGACATTTCTAGCTCCTATTCACAAAAAACATTAAAGCTTCTAATTTCAGTGACGCAAGATAAAGTCTTAACGGTTTTAAGTTACAAAGAATAAGGGTAGAGAAAGAGGAAATTCAATAAGGAAGATTTATGCACACGAGAAGATTCATCGCTTAAAAGTGGACACACATTTTTTAACTACCTTGCAACAAAGTGTTCAAAAATTCCATAAACTGAAATAGATTTATTTTTTTTTAAACCTATCGCCCATCAGTTTTCCATTAACGTGATTCTAAGCACTTCATACAGTGTCATTATTAGATATGATAGATGAATAATTTATAAGATAATTACAGCTTCTCGGATATGAAAATTTGATGTAAAACTTATGTTGCGCTGGAAGCTGAAAAAAGAGCTGGGTGAATATAATTTGCTGGAAAGTTGGCGAATCATTATCTAGAATTAAAATTCCCTAATCGACTTTTTAGCTGCTGTGTGCTCAATGTCGAGGTTCGAAAATTATTTTAGTTGATTGGAAACTAAATTTATTAAAAATTAGTTTCTCTTAGTATAAATAGACCTCAGTTATGAAGAAATCTCTCTGAGGAGTTCACACAGATTATTCTATCTTTCAACCTGTAGTCTTTCCTGCATGACTAGAGAATCTTACCCAAGAATTTTATTTTAAGGCTTATGCAATGGAATCTTTTAAACTGATTAATGTCCAAGGAAATGAACAGTAGAATTTCCAAACTTAACCTGGAAGTATTTCTCCTTTTTTGCGTCAGTACAACATTCCTCTGCGTGTGTTTGTATGTATGTAAAATACTTAACATCTTCTAACATGTGTTTTGCGTAGGACAATACGGTGCTTACGACCAATGAAAATCCCACCAACCATGACAGTTAAGACAGTTAATACAGTTAAGACAGTTAAGACAGTTAATACAGTTACTAATACAATTTAAAAACGAGGGGCCGTGGTAGCCAGGTTAGGAGACTAACAAATTAGCAACCAGAGGATTGAGAGTTCCAATCCAATCGAAGACCGTCGTGTACAAAAAGGGGCGGTGCACGTTAACTATGTTGAGGCCTCATATGTACTCACGTTGGCACGGTGTGGAAGTTTGGAGAGTTGGGTGCCCGGTCAGGCGTGACCTCGTCATCTAACCGTGGTTCAGAAATTCGTGGTGTTGTCCACGAACTTTTCTCTTCGGGACAAATCCAGGCCCGTCGCCAATAGCCTGTTATGTTGTTCCAGTGCGATGTAAATTTAAAATGTGTATACAATTTAAAAACGTAGAGCGGGACATAGTTCACATCTCTAAAGGAACAAAGTTATAGCTATCGGAGTTGGTTTTATGATGCAGGTCCATATTTGGTCAAGCTAGGCCAAGCACAAGACAGACAACATAGAGTAACACAATCACACACAAGGTTGGTAGTTGGCAGCTGAATTAAAGTTGAATAGGAACAACACAACGGGCTATTGACTATGGTCCAGGATAAACCCCGAATTGAAAGATTCGAGGACAACACCTCGTCATTTTGAACCATGATGGGTGACATGGTGAACGCCTGAGCGGGTACCCCACTATCGAAACTTCGCCACCTCCTACAAGAGGACATTTGAGGCCACGACAGATTTAATATCCACCAGCCCCCCACGTACACACGTGTAAAATTTCCCAAACACAGAAAAGAGAAAGATACGGTAAGATACAGGAATCGAACTTGCGTTGCCTATAACTCGCAGTCTGCTAGAACAGCGAACAAACCCACTGATCCACGGTGACCCCAAGACAAAATTATAGAAAGTCCGGAATTATATATTCATTTTTCTTTTTTAATAATATTTTCCCTCTTTTTGAAAGTTTTGCTAAAAGTCTTTGTATCTCACATTTGGTTTAAAGTAAGTCCTTATTGCTTACTTACTGTATTGTTAGATCCAAGTATATAATCACAATGGTCGTGTTCTCCGAATTTTTAACAATAGCAATAAATGAAGTTACATATTCAAATCCGACTTTTCTAAATTCATTTAGCGTCATTTACACTTTCATTTTTTTTTTCGAAATCTGAGGAGAAAATAAGAACCAACACTTTCGGAGAAACACACTCTTGGCTACACTACTGAGATTTTCGTAGCATAACCACTCAATAAAGGTTGTATTTTGTATTTTAATTAATTCTAAATTTTGTATATTAATGCACGTTTTATTTCATTTGCATTTTTAAAAATTCCATATAAGTACAGGTTTATTTTCTACTTAACTTTTTTTTCATCTTACTTGTACCATGGCTCAAAATTACGAGGTGTTGTTCTCCCAACTTTCTCTTTGAGATTGAACCCTGACCGTCGCCAACAGCACATTGCGTTCCTTCAATGGGACGTTTATTCAACTACCGGTCCAGGATCAATCCCGAAAAACGGTCAGACGACGAGGGATCACCTGAGTTGTCACCCCACTTTACTGTGTTAGCAGCCGGAGGGTTACGAGTTCGAAACTTAGTCCTGCCAAAGACTGCCGTGTATACGGAGGCTGGTGCATGATGATCAACCCAGGGCCCCTACATATGCAGTGCTACGGTTGCCATGGCAAATGAGCCTATCGTTCAAAGGGGGCAACGATTTAAACTGTCAAATTAAATCATAAAAATCCCTAAAATGTAACATTTTCCATGATGAAACCAAGAAAAATGTAAAAAAATGTATTTATGATTGTTTTTCAAGGAATACATACCTTTTCTATTAAGTATTATTAAAGTTTCTACTCTATTTTAATTAGTTGCTTTGATTTTTAAATTCAATTGTAGAATTCTACATATGCAAATAACATTTTGATTTTCCGGATATTAAAACTGAATGTTACTAGTAATTATGCTTATTAACCAAATGTTTATTTTTTTTAATTCAACACTTTTTTACATAAATGTCTTGTTTGTTATATGGTATATCGTATACAAAGTCACTCATATAAATCTATATGGAGTAGTTTTAGGATTAAACAATGGAAAATGCTTTAAGGGAACTGAGACGTTCTCGACAACGCAAAACATGAAAATTCGTGGTGTACAAGACCTCCTTATTTTTCAATAACAAAGAAATCCCTCAACTAAAAGACTATATTTATAAAAACTACATACTTCATTCATTATATTACAGTAAAAGTATATTCATTCTTTGCATTATTTTTTAAAATATGAGGAATCGAATAAGTACTTACAATAAACAGCCTTCTAATACATGGTGATGAATAGGTACACTTAAAAATTTTTCTACTGCTTGGAAAATCCTAATGCATGCTTTAATATTGATACAAATGTATATGGATTGAAGTAAACTAATTTTTTTTGCAGTATGTTGAATGTAAAAATTATAAAAAGAGTTGAATCGAAAAAATTTGAAATTCTGAAAAAAAGCTGATTTTTGTCATAAAATTAGTGAATAAAAAAAAATACTATCAATAAGAAATGAAATAAAATTTGTTCATTGGATGAGTTATTACCAGAGAAAGGTTCATAAAAAATTACACCTCTTTAATATGAATAGAATTTTTTAAGAGCGTACCTATTCATCACCATGTATTAGAAGGCTGTTTATTGTAAGTACTTATTCGATTCCTCATATTTTAAAAAATAATGCAAAGAATGAATATACTTTTACTGTAATATAATGAATGAAGCATGTAGTTTTTATAAATATAGTCTTTTAGTTGAGGGATTTCTTTGTTATTGAATAATAAGGAGGTCTTGTACACCACGAATTTTCATGTTTTGCGATGTCGAGAACGTCTCTGTTCCCTTAAAAAAAATTCAAAATGTCTCTGTTCAAAAATGAACAGTGTAAAAGGAACATAGGTGAGGTGAGGTAGGGGCCCGTCATTTCAGCTGGCAACGGGGCCCGTCATAACAGCTGGCAACAGGGCGCACAGATTGATGTGGAGGACTTGAATCTGCCATGACTTTAAATGTCTTCACGTTGGCGTTGTGTGGGTTTAGAGAGTGGAATCCCAGACAAAGGTGTTCACCTTGTCATCTGACAGTGATTCAAATTAACGAGATGTTATCCTTGATCTTTCC
The DNA here is from genome assembly GCA_947359465.1 of Metellina segmentata. Taxonomy (NCBI): domain Eukaryota; kingdom Metazoa; phylum Arthropoda; class Arachnida; order Araneae; family Tetragnathidae; genus Metellina; species Metellina segmentata. Next base: position 75,778,688 of record OX375873.1, on the reverse strand, counting down.
TTTTGGGATTGAATTCTGGCCGTCGTGAATAGCCCGTTGTGTTACTCCAGTGAGACGTTGATTAACTACCTACTTACCTATCAATAACCTATCAGCATTTAAAATAAAAAATTGATAAGGTGGACTTCGGATCAATATTACACGAGATAAATGCTTTTCAGCAGAGACTATTTTATAGAAAATAATATTTTTCGTGCATCATAAAGATGGCCTAAGATGTTCATTTATTTTAAAGTCAACTGAAACATATTTTTTATGACCAACATGCACACTATTTAACCTCCACTTCACCACATATACAAATAATTTCAGATTTAGCTGACGATTTCGCATGTGGAACGAATTGTAAACAAAGCATTACCATGACAACGCAGCAAATACAGGTGCTCCTAGGAAATGGGCTTATAAAAAAGATAATATATTTGTCATAAATTGTGATTTTATTGATTTTTAAAAGGATGGTGAGTGCATTTTAATAAAAATGTTTGATGAGTGTATCAAAAAAAATCTATCAGTTTTTCTTGTCCGAAACAAAATATCTTATATATCTTATATATATATATATATATATATAATATCTTATATATATAAAATATCTTATATATGTAAAATATCTTATATATCTTATATATATAAAATATCTTATATATCTTATATATATAAAATATATTATATATCTTATATGTATAAAATATCTTATATATCTTATATATATAAAATATCTTATATATCTTATATATATTATACCATTTCCAAATATTGGTATTTATTGTATTCCTTAATTATACTATATGTGTGTGAATGTTACCTAAATTTATTTTACTATCTGTAGTTGTTGCTTAAAAATACAATCTCACATAATGCAGTTCATTTGTAAATCGTTAAATGAAAACAAGCATAACATTTCTCATATTGATATATTCAAAATAATGTAATGAAACCGATAAAAAAAAGAGAATCACCAATTTTAATAATTTACTTTATATGGTCATTTTATTCAACATTTAATTTTTCCTTTGAAAGTATATTTTTAAAATCGATAATTTCGATTAAATACTAACGTTCATTGTTCACGATTACAGAAATAATATTTCAAAGTAATAACATCTTATAATTCATCTTTCAAAATAACAAGTCTCGTTGAAAATGTAGAAATATTAATTTTAAACGAAAGATTAATGGTTAATGGAATGGTTAATATTTTTGAGGAATATTTTAACTACTAGTACTTTGCAAGACCTTTCAATTATAATCTCTGTAATATTTAAAAATTTATATCGATGCTACTTATGCTCATTTTTCAAATTTATTCATTCTGTCTCGTAAGTCTGTTTAAGGATTTGTCGTTAAAAGATAGTGAAGAAGAATAAATTGAATTTTGGTATACTGTTCTGAAAAGAGATAACGCTGCTATATATACGTTTAGTACACTTCGAAAATTCATTTCTTTATGAGAACATTTTAACGGAAATTTGAAAACTACTTTCTTTTAATTTGGAGCTCTGTTTCAGCACAAAACTCAGACACGGTTCCTAGTTCTTGAATTACAATTATCTTTAACACTCTTTCTGTTAATCTTCACTAAGAAAGAGGTTCGATCGAAAAGTAATAACCTTTTTGAAATTAAATAGCCCAATTAAAAGTTTTTAACCACAATTTTTACTTTACATTTTCATATCTTGTATTACTTTTCTACATTCTTTAGATTTTATGAAAATTCAACAGTTGCGTAGTAGTTCAGTCAGACTAGTACTCGAATTACTAGTTCGTTTTCGACATTCCCCTTGCAAACTGAAATATTTGTCGTATTTTGTGACGAGCTGCGTCATACTCCTCTGACGCCAGTCTATTGAGATAAACAGTAACAACGTCTTTAAGCTACTTATCATTCGCAAAATGTTTCCCACCCTGAAACGCTTTAAGTTTTGCGAACAAATGAAAGTCACTGGTGGCTAAGTCCAGGCTATAGGAGGTGTCAAGAATTTCCCAATGAAATTTGTTGATCAGCTGTTGCGTTTTCGCAGCTGCGTGAACCCATGCGTTGTCATGCAAGAGGACCACTCCGCTAGACAACATGCCGCGTCTTCGAATCTGAATTGCACGCCGTATCTTCTTTAATGTCTCACAGTATGCATCGACTTTTATGCAAGCTCCCCGTGGCCTAAACTCAATAAGCAGATCCCAAAAGATCTTAGCCATGAGTTTGCGAGTCGAGATTCTGTGTTTAAACTTTTGACAGACTTGACAAGCTCATCCGTACTGACACTTTTGCGGCCACATCGCTCCTCATCATGGACGTTCTCTCTTCCCTCATTAAAATTTTGGCACCAACGTAACACACATGATTCATTCATCACATCACCACACAATGCTTTGATTTCTTGATAAGTTTCGCTTGCTCCCTCATTTTTTTGCGTTTAGAAATAGTATCACAGATCTCCCTTCACATTTGGCGACACGTTCGATTTTTTTTGGATATTTTATTTGCTTACCAAAATAGCACTAACCATTTTATGAGATGTAATTCGGTAAGCAGCTTGCAAACGAGTCTCTAAAACTGGTTGACTTTGACTGGTGCACCTTCGACTGCCACAGTGTTGCGCATGCTTAAACGGGTATTACTTTTCGAACGACCCTCGTATCTCACCATTAAAAAAAATTGACCACATCTTTATGGATGATATACATATCTCGTCATTAGAAAAAAAAACAGCCCAAATTTTGATCTCGTCATCATAAAAAAATCGCAAATATCTCTATGACGAAATATCTGGTCATTAGCAAAATTGATCAGATCTTGATAGACGAGATATTTGATCGAAAACACCTGGGGGATTTTTTGGTTTGCCATTCTATAGATCCGTTCTTTTCATTGTTTTCAAAAGATAAATAATTTATTTTTTTAATATGTCATTAGTTAAGATATTAAAAGTATAGAACACGAACCCAAAGGAAGCAACACAACAGTTGATTTGTCGCGCAATATGATATACAAAGTAAGCGTTAACTAAAACACTTTCAATTATTTCTAGAGCTCACATCACACATACAGGATACAGGTGTGCGTTAATATGAACTGCCGTACCTGTCGAGAATGCAGTATTCCAAGTTAAGTCGATTTGAATTGACTACAATTACCTGGTCCCTATATGAATGGATATTTTTTATCAAACTAAATGTTGGTCCCCATCTTCGTTTAGTTTGATAGCGATAGTGTTTTTCGAGGAACTTGCCTCCAGTAAGTATTCAGAACATGATGTCACTAACTAATACACACTCCCGTGCCTAGTGTCGTGAGACACTGTACTTGTTTAAATAAGTGAGGTTGGATAAATATAGCATGAAACCGAGGTGACATGTCTAAGCAGAATGATAGAGCATATTACATATATACATCATTACATCGATACACTAATTACATTAAATCATTATACAAGGTTACATAAGATATCACATAGGTTGCTCTCTAAATATGATTTCTAGAACGCCACCAACGAAATTCCAAAAAATATATTCCGAATTGATATACTATTATTGAATGGTAAACGGCAATTATTTCCAACTCAACTGTTAATTAATTATGCTATGACCTCTTTGAAGAGTTGAGGCATCAAATATTTTATGTACAGAATATTAACTACAGATATTATGAAGATATTACCCTCTTAACTATCACGATAGTACACTTGATGAAAAATAAGAGTTTCTTGAGTGGCTTTCAAAAAAATTGTGACGTTTGATTTTATATGCAAATACGTAAAGCCGTTCTGGAAGAACAACAACGCCAGTGAAAAATATGGGTATTTTGAGTTAAATGCGCCAGCTGTCTTTGACATGATTCGTTCTTCCAGTGGAACAAGGACAAAGCTATAGTAAATCTCAGCTCCGTAACAGAGCATTACTTCATTGTTCAAATTTCAATTGTTTCTTAGTATTCGTCAGAAGGAGAGACGAAAGTGTTATTCAGCTTTTAATGAAGGAGGTTAGCTCTTCGGGGCAACAACGATACAAGTACTGTTTAGAATGATTGCTTAAGAAGCTCTGAATTCGACTGCCACTACGAAATAATATATTGTATGTTCGTTAATCTCAGCTCCCGATCCGTTTCACGATTAAAATCAGCGGTTCACAACCTTTTTCCTCTCCCGTATCTCTTGATTAGACTTTTCATTTACAGTTACCCTTCTATTCAATACACCCACCCAGTGCTACGCAGAGGGTAAGAAGCTCCCCTCCCAATCTCCAACGCAATCATAGCTATGGTGCTAGAGTCTATCGAAGAATCACCTCGAGTAATATATAATAATAGATTAGCTAAATAATAGGTTAGCTTATTTTAGGTTTGCAAATAAATCAAATTATCCTAATGACATAAGGTTAATTTGATTAAGCTTTCATTTTTTATTTAAAATTTTACAACATATTTTGTAATTTTGACGCTATTAAAGCTTTCGATTTCATCTTTGTTTTCAATATATTTTCATAGATAAAAAATTTAAAAAACAAGGAGAGGGGTAAAATTTTTTAGTAAAGGTAGAAAAGGTTTTAATTGTTTCCATTCCTTAAAATGCATTTGATGATCGAAGAATGAAAGAAGATAAATCCATACAACGAAATCTTTACCAGCAATGATAGTGATTTTCATTTTTACTGAAACATAATATTTTAGTTAGTGAGCAGATCTGTAGCCTGTGTGAAAGTGAAATCATATTGTAAATTTCATACATAAGCACGGGTGGCAATATTTCTAAATGCAAGAATAAAAAATGCAGAAAATCAGTATCCATAAAGAAGGGTTCCAAATTGTAAAAATTCAATGTAGAATGCAAAATAATTTTACAATGTTTATATTACTGAATATATAATACCACCAATACATGGCGGTTGATTTCTGTTATGTCCTCTGAACCTACTTAAATAAAGTTTTAGGATTTTGTCATGGAAGTCATTGGGGTAATGCTCAACCCGAGAATATACAAGGATATACAAAATAATTTTCACTTATTTCTTTGTAAATAATAACTCTATAACCTATTTTTGTGTTTTTATTTAAACTCCTTTTTCTGATGTTTTCCAACATTATCAAAATAATTTTCTCTTATCTCTAATCGGTGGTCCATCGCGTACTCTTAGGGGTACGCGTACTACAGCTTGGGAACAGTTGATGCAAATAACCGGTTGCACGAAGTGTCAAAAAAATATGGTGTAAAATTAATATAAATAAATTTAATTAAAACTTATATTGTATGAGTGACTGCGTCTTGAATATTTTATTCCACATTTTAGGAGAACAATGATACAACTACAAAATTGAGAGCAACTATTCAAAATAAAACTCCGAACTAGAAGTGCCATTTAAAAGCAATATAAATTTTTTTTAATAACCCTACTTTTATTATCATCAGTTTTGCACATGTTGTTATGTCTCACATGTAATTTATTACATTCATGAAGGTATTCTTAGTTTTCTTTTTCTCAATAAATCGATGAATTCCCCTTGCGTCAGGGCAACATGTCCAAAACTGGCTTCTTGCGCCATAAAATCAAAATAAACAGCCAAGCAACTACATGTGTGCCAATGTTCATACGGGACACAGCTATGGTAACACCTTTTTTAACGAACTCCAAAAGGTTAGTAACAACACAAATTCGTTAAAAATAACTAAAATTTTTTCTATATTTTGATGGACATGGTGTAGGTTCGTAAAATTCATTAACCCTTCTAGTGGTCGTCTTGACGAGGTATCTCGTCATTAACAAAACTGACCAGATCTTGATGGACGAGATATCGCGTTATTAAAAGAAAACTGACCAGATCTTAATTTCGCCATCATAAGAAAAATCGTCAATGTCTTGAGGACGAGGGATTTAGTCAGATCACGATTGCGAGATATCTCGTCACAAAAAAAAATGGCCAGATCTCGATGAACGGGATATCTCGTCGAAATCACGAGAATGGATAAAGCGAGCATCGATTGCATAATCGTCAATCCTGAAGTTTCCCATACACGAATAAAAATCTTGCAGAGCCTCTACAAAGACGGATTGATAAAACCTCAATTTCATTTTCTTCCTCCAAGAGGCGTTGCATAAATTACGCATCGATAACAGTTCCGACAGACAAACGAAAAAGAAAACTTCTTCATCCCTTTGAGCAAAGCGTGAATAAAAACTTGCTGATATAGGGGGAAAAGTCTTACGCGTACTCGAATTTGCCTCCATTGAAAGAGAATACCGCACACGTAGGATAGCTGAGCATGCAAAAAAACTACCCATCGCGCTTTGAATTATTTAATACACGAGAGAAGGAAGATTCTTCAAAGTTCTGAAATTTCCGAGCTTTATGATAGTGTGGTGACTTAAGTATACCTACCAACTGTCCACACAAAATGAAAGTTTAGTAAACGTTTGTGTAGGGTTCATTTTGCCTGCCTGCATTTAATTCATTGGCTTTTTGAAAATTCGGGTATTCTGTTTTAATACTACCGTACTGAAGACGAACATGCTTATTTTTATAAAGACTGTATTTTTCATTGCTCTGTAAATGAGAATTTCTGTGTTTATAAATAATACTAACAGGCATGCAAACGCAAAACATCTAATCCGCGCTATAGTTTCTTTATTGCTCATATTTAATGATGGTAATGTCGTTACTCACACATACCAACGATATGCACATTTCATGACTCCAAAATAAATTAAATTGATCAGCAATGTAAATCAGCATTACCTTATTGATTTTAATTTATTCATATACTTTCAATACCTTTTATTTAAAAAAAATACTAATTCGTCGTTGGCTTACAAGTGAAGCATACTGTCAAAAAACATAGTTCTGAGGAACCAAAAGATGAAAAAATTCCACTCTTATAACTTTACACACAAAGTGCGTTTCTGAAAAATAAATCTAACCTTCATACAAAGAAAAAATTACTAGGGACTTCAGCAGTCTTCAGATTACCACATTTAGTTCTAGATGAAATCAAAAATTAATATTTGAAAATTTTAACTTCATTTTTGTTTTTTACTGAACTGTCACTTTCTATTTTAAAAAATACGTTGTACTGGTATGTTATAATAAAGAAATAAATTATTATACATTTATCTATTTCTTTTGCTAAAGGTTAATATCATGCCGTCACAGATGTACTAATGAATTTTATTACTATTTAAAGAAGTGGCGGTTTTCCATTTTTTACATACCACATAAGCAATATGAACAAGAGCAATACATCCACGCTGAAACTAATCTATCATATATTTTTTTACTTGGTTATTTCCTTTAGGGCATCGTAAAATGGAGAAGATTCAAGAGAATTATCTAAGTAGAGAATCAAATTAAACCGGAAGCACTTGTCTAATAAAATTACGCAGAGAAATTAAATTTAGGGAATGCAGTGATAAAAAGATTGACCTAAATATTTTATCACAATAATGAAATTACCGATTATTACAGAATCAACTGAAGATACATTCCGTCAGAGTGGTTTAATGCTTATTTATGTTAAGAGTTTCCGATTTTTTTATGAGTTAAATAGAAGAATGTCATTTTGCAATTTCGATTAACAAAGTGTGTGTAGCGTTTCAAACAAAAAAAAACAAAATCCTACTATTTTTATTTAACAAATTTTGCTTCTCTATCAAATTAAATAAATTCCTCATAAGATTCATCATATTCCTTTTTAAGATGCTTTTAGATTTTTCTATTTACAAGGAGTTTAATCAATGAGTTTTTGTACTAGCAACGGAACTTAAAGTAAGAGTATTTTTACGTATCATAGGTTAATATGACATTTAAATGGTGCCTGATTTGTAAATACAAATATTAACGAGTTTCTAAATTATATTTCAGTATCTATAACACATTTTTATATTAAACATACATGCTCTCTTTTCGCTATTTCATACTTATGATGATAAAAATGTACCACAAGTAAAATAGAGATAATTTTCACGATAGTACTTTCGAAAAGTAATTTCTAAATACTAACGTAACCATTTATACATATGCAATACATATTTATTGTTCTACGGTTTATCGAACATTATATACATTCATTCATAACCCAGACAACCTAAATCGCTAAAAGAGTTATAAGCTTGTTCAAGTGGCACCTGGATGAATATTATACCGGAATTATAAAGTATAACACATTGTCAAAAATATTACAAAATATCCGAAAAAGGACAAACATCACATAGTTTACCCATGAGGGAATAAAAACAAAAGAGGACTACCCCAATCACTGATTACAATAGCTCATTTTACATTGAACATCACTTTTTGCAATAAATTGTAAAGGCAACCAAATTTCTTACTACAACTAAACAGAAATCGTTCAATGGTGTAAACAACATAATGAAAATAATTGAAAAATTATGTAATTTCGTCTGTGCGTGTGATATAGGAGGTGTGTTGAACACAGATACCGAACATTACAAAGAAATTCTTCAGCAACATATCTGCTCATCATATCTCCCAAAATATCTGTTGCAAATTTTCAACAATTCATTTTTTTATATATTTTATCACTAGATTAAAATTTTCAAATAAGGAATTACTGCTCGGCATAAAAAGTTATGTTACTTGGTTGATTTGAGTTTAAAAGACACTTTACAAAGGTTGTGTTTTCTAAATATATAGATCAACAATAAGTAAAATTATGCAAAAATAGTGAAATTCCTTCTTGAAATTTACTTTTTCCTGTTGTAACATTTGAAGTACGAAATACGTAGATATAGGAATATGCGAGTAGGGATTGCAATCCGGCACGATTTTTAATCCGGCCGGATTGACACTAATCCGACTAGATCCAGCCGAATTGGTACTTTGTTAATAAGTCTATCTAACCGGCATGTATTTTTCCAAAAACGGCTGAGTGAAAGTAGGTAAAAATAATATTATTCCAAATTGACGAACAAAACGTTTATTTTAGCAGTAGAAAATCAACTTTATAAATAATTATCCATAGGTAGGAAATCACTCACCAATAATTAATTATAGTAACTACTAGTACTACTTGTAGCAAGTATTAAAATAATTGATGATGATCAGTCTTACTTGTTTCCACACCAAAAAACATTAGTTTGTTTTTCCGTAGTACTTTTCTATTTATCTAAAATTAAGTAGTCTATCTCTAATGTTGAGCAAATGACACATAAATTGTACCTTACCTTGTCTCATACTAACATAATAAATATAATCTTTGGCAGTTTTAGGTCAGCATAATTGTAGCGAGCTTAGCTACCACTCCACAACTTAACTTACAAATGGGTAGTATAAATACCAGTGTAACCCAACTTTATTACGAAGTACTTTTTGGTAGACACTAAGTTACGCTGGTTCATTCGCCCTTGCTATATTGGTGACCAACGTTCGTGATTTAAACATGCTTAAAAATTTACAAAAAATTCGATGGATGGCACACAATGTCCAGTAGAATTCGCCATGGTTGATACTGATTACCTTTCTACCACTAAGGGGCGCTGTGATAGCAGAAACTGCTAATGTTATATCACATCCTCCATTCGTGCAATTGCCGCATGGATAAAATAACATGTAAAAGGCAGCACGGCAACTGTAATCTTAATACAGCTCTTACAGTCAAACGCAAAAAATGGCAATCATTCTACAAGTGACGTCAATTATCGAATTTCGGCGACTGCTAAAATTCTGGAGGGGGAGTACTGTAGCGAGCTTAGCTACCACTCCACAACTTAACTTACAAATGGGTAGTATAAATACCAGTGTAACCCAACTTTACCACGAAGTACTTTTTGGTAGACACCAAGTTACGCTGGTTCATTCGCGCTTGCTATAATAATAAACAAGGGAACTTCTATTTCTTCTTAGTTGCTTAAATCGAAGTTATAAAGTAATGAAAATCACTTTTGAGTTTGAAAGAACTATCTAAGGAAACAAATCGTTTTAATTGTGTCATTCCCCAACCTACTTCTCAATGAACTGCAAATATGACCAGCGACCGAGAAGGCCCTCTCAGCTTCGACGCTAGTTGGTTTAACCGTCATTAAGTAGTCGTACATAAGAGACAATTACTTTCCTTTGACTTCATTTCATATGGAGTCATTTCTTTCTTCAGTATTTTCTTAAAATCTGTTTCTTTTCTACAGTTTGTCTTTTAGCAATAGTCTTCATTTTCTTGCAGAATTTGCTTTTCTAATTCCACTTGATTTAAAAAAATTTATTGATAGTTTAATTTATTATTTTTGCTAAAATTCTCCAAACTGATGACTGAAAAATATGAAATCGATTAATTCACAATCGATTGCTTAATAAACGAATTTGCGACTTTAAAGTTGGGTTTGAATAATCGACTATTTATTTTTTTTAAATTTGGGTTTTTTCGGATTCGGACCGGATCCGATAGATGTTGCTGGATCCGGTAGGTAGCGAGATGATGACGGATCCGCCGGATCAGATTGTAATCCCTATATGAGAGTTGTTTGCATCAGTAAAAAAACAAATTCCTATTTTCAGGCATTAGTATTTTATCGTGGCCTTTACTACCTGACTTATACCCAGAGCTTTTGTTTCCTTATATACACCAAGTCTGCCCTGTTTTCTCAGCAGTTTCGTTGTGTCGTTCAACAACTTTTTGATCTCAGTTCGCTTTACGTGCGTGTTTTACTGTTTTCTTTTCTCTTCCGATTGCTCTGTTCGTAACAGTTTTTGAATTTTAGTGTTGATTTGAGTTTGATTACGGTATGTGCCTACTTTAGACGCTTTTTTTTAATCCAGTATATTTTAATGAAATATACATGTTTTTAATTAAAATGGGGTATAAAAACTATGACTTTAAATGCAATTTTAATGAAATTTTCGTTAATTTATAAATTATAGGCAATTTTTAGCAAACTTTTAGAGAAAATTTACACTTACGCACCTAGTAATCACCTAGTAATTTAACCTAGTAATCAATTATTGTACAGATTATCTTGGTTATATGTAGATTAACTAGGACGATCCGTTAAAGTGCCGAAAATTGTTTCATTTCTCAAATTACCTAGGTAATCTGCAAATTATCTAGATTATCTGCACATTACCTACTAGGCACTCGTTAAAGTAAAAATAAGATCGTTGCGTTTTTTACTACATATATAAAATTATTTTAAATTTAATTCTATTAAATTTTATCAAACCTACGATAAGAATACCCAATTTTAGCTCTCTTTTTAGAAAACAAAATACAGTTTTCCATATTTGTGAATAAAATTTTACCATTTTATTTAAATTTTGTGTATGATCGGTTGCTTTTATTCATTGCATTTGGATTTTAAATTTGGTCTGGTTATTATCTTTAAATCTTTTAAATACATTTTATCTTTTCAATATCATGTGTTTGGAGCAGCTTATCCTTTTTTGGATCTTGTGCCGTAAAACCGAAATCACCCAACCAACCAAAATCTTTACTGGAACACAGCAACGCTTATGTACGCTTAAATTTAAATAATGTTATTTATTTATTTTTCGATATCTAAAGAATCAAGTTAATACAATTAAACAATCAGCAGATTAGTTCATAGAATCAATCATCAATCAATTAAAAAACTCTAGTAGAAAGAATCAAACGGATTAAGTATTATTACAATGAAGAAAATTAACATTATGTTATTTATTTGTTTTTCGATATCTAAAGAATCAAGAGGGGGAAAGTGCGGGGAAAAGAAATGAGAGAAACAGGCGAACCCATATTTAAAGTGGAGGGAGATAGGGAAGGCGTAAGGAAAGGAAATGAGCGAAACAAAATTTTGAAATTTAACGATACGGAAACCGTTAATATGCACATTATCTAGGTTAAATAAGATAAACTCTTGATTCCGCACATATTAACGAAGCAAATAAGTCAATCTGCAGATTAGCTATGTAATGTGCACATTAACGGCTTTCGAGATTTAGCGGTAATGTAATATATATATATATATATATATATATATTATGGAATAGTCGGGAAATATGGTATACCGAGGTTTCGGCTCTGATTGGTGCTGTTATCACGTGAAAATACCATGAACTACTCAAGAAAGATCCCCATGATGCTGTGCAGTGAGAGTTGACCACATGTTGTTGTCGTACCACTCGTTACAGAACAAAATGTGTTTTGTGATTTTCAAGAGTTTTTTTTTTGTAAATTTTCAAACATTTTAACCTACTAGTACACACATGCGACTTGAACATTTATGTTAAGCATAATGTACACTAAAAGAATTGTAGTTTGAAATATTGTGGTCGATTTTTAGCACAGAATGTTATGTCCATCAGTTTAAAGGTTCATTTTCCAAGATGGCGTATCGGGTATTATGGAATACTAGGTATTCCATAATACCCGGCACGCCAATTCCGATTCTCAATAACATACCCCGTCCATTTAAGAACGAAACTGCTGGCAAAGACTGGTTCTACGCTTTTATGAAAAGGAAACCGAAACTTTCAGCCCGTAAACCCATGGGTACATATTTTGCCAGAGCCAGGGGATTTAATAAAGTAGACAATTTTTTTGACCTGATCGATGTTGTTTAAAAAAAAACTATCCTAATAACATGATACTTAATGTAGACGAAACTGGTTTGTCTGTGGTTCAAAGTAAAGTTTCTCATGTAGTAGGCCTAAAAAGAAAGAGACAAATTAAGTTCCTTACTACAGCTGCTTTTCAATGGTGTAAGCCACCTATTCCATATTACCCGACTATTTCATATTAACCTCCATTTGAAACTTTTTTTAAATCATTTTTTTTATAACAAAATAAATAGCATTTTTTTACAAGTGACAGTTCATACTTAGAAATGTAAATGGTATTCCATAATACCCTTATATATATATATATATATATATATTTGTAAAATATATATTGGGTACCAATAGATTGGAAGTTGGCCAACATAACTCCAATTTTCAAAAAGAGAATACAAAGTGATCCGGGCAACTATAGACCAGTAAGTCTAACATCGGTAATTTGTAAAATATTTGAATCTCTATTAAAAAAGCATATAATGTTATACTTGGAGGAAGGGGGACTGTTATCAGAGAATCAGTATGGGTTTAGGAAGGGCAGAACCTGCTCTACAAACCTTTTGAAGTTCTACGAAAAAATTACTGAGGAGCTGGATAATAAGAGCAGTGTGGATATCATGTACATAGATTTTAAAAAGGCTTTTGATAAAGTACCTCATGAGGCATTACTGTTTAAATTGGAAAGGCTGGGGATTCAGGGTAATTGGTAATTTTAGTTAACGTCGTACTAGAGCAACACAACGGGCTATTGACGACGGTCCGGGATCAGTCCCTTAAGGAAAAGATCCGAGGACAACACCTCGTAATTTTGAACCACTGGGGATTCAGGGAAAACATTGATATGGATAAAGAATTGGTTATTGGGTAGAAAGCAGAGAGTGCAGTTAAAAGGAAATTATTCACAGTGGTCAGAAGTTATAAGTGGGGTGCCTCAGGGATCAGTTTTGGGACCAATTTTATTTATAATTTTCATAGATGATATAGGTCAGGGGATCAAGAATAGAATCAGTATATTTGCAGATGACTTAAAAATATGGGGGACAATGGATACAAAGTTACAGATAGAAAATTTACAAGGGGATTTTGATAAGATATCCGAATGGGCTGTAAAATGGGGTATGTCATTTAATGTAGGGAAATGTCAAGTACTGCATATGGGTTACAATAACAGTGGAGCCGAGTACTGTCTGCAGGGAGTAAAGGTAAAGGAGGGAGAAACAGTCAAGGATCTTGGGGTGATAATTCACAGGGATTTTAAAATGGGTCACCTATGTTCAGCTGCGGGTAAAAAGGCTAATATGTTATTGGGGTATATTAAAAAGACTGTAACTTCAAGGGATAAGAATATAATCTTGCCGTTATATAAGGGTTTAGTAAGACCACATCTAGAATATGCTGTACAATTTTGGGCTCCATATATGAGAAAGGACATAGAATCAATTGAAAGGGTTCAGCACAGAGCTACAAAAATAATAAAGGGGCTAGCAAATTTCGACTATAATGAACGTTTAAGTAAGCTAAACATGTATATACTGGAAAGAAGAAGAAGGAGGGGAGATTTGATTCAGCTTTTCAAGTTTGTAAAACAAGGGGACACAGAGGGCTTAAATTTCAATAGGGATAACAGAGCAATTGGCCATGGGTATAAATTGAATAAGACACATTTTAATCGGGATTTAAGGAAAAACTACTACTTTAATAGGGTAATAGACAGTTGGAACGCGTTGCCTGAAAATATAGTTAATTCAAAGGGAGTGTACGAATTTAAGATACAATTGGATAGTCAGTGGGAATTGGGGAATTCATAAACAAAGGACCAGCCTTGTTGGGCTCGAGCCTGTAGCTGGTCGTCAATATTTGTATTTGTATTGTATTTGTATATATATGTATATATATATATATATATATATATATATATATATATATATATATATATATATATATATATACATATATATATATATATAGAGAGAGATATATATATATATATATATATATATATATATATATATATATATATATATAGAGAGAGAGAGAGAGAGAGAGAGAGAGATAGATAGATATACTTATATCATTCAAATACGTGATTTAATGACGCCCTGATGCATCAACACTTTCGTTTTCAATAAATTCCTTTTGGTTTTTATTTTTTGAATTTCCTCTTGTTTAATAAATTAATATATATATATATATATACTAGCAGAAAAACCCGGCTTTGCTCGGGTTGAATTAATAATATGTTGATTAAAAAGTCATCATCAATTATTTTTCAAAAAAAAATCTTAGCATCATTTAAGTGTACGGGAAAAAAAATTTAATGCCAATTTAACTTCTCCATTGTTTCTACAATTTACTTCGAACCCAAATATGCATATATGTTGTATCCAACCATATAATACATTTCATATTCGTCACACTTCTGCTGAAGTTGATTTTAAGTTTTCGAGTGACTACGAATATTCCCGTGCATTCAAATTCAGTAAAACTGGCGAATTTTCGGTGGATAGTCTTGCACTTAGTTTTCCTATGAATTTGTTTTCATTGTGTCCTTCTTTCACCTAGTATACGATATTTTCGAATTTCATCATCAATATGAGAAGATGTTAAATTAAATTGTTACAACATTCGTTACTAATTTAGTTTGAAGCAAACGCAATTTATCTTGAAAATTCCATTCAGCTGCTGGTGGAATAACGTAACTTCTGTTAGATATATAAAGCAGAGTTGACGTTTGTCTGTTCTCTACACTAATCTACCTTTTGACCAATCCACGCATTTGGTACACTTATATTTTAGAACCCTGCGGATATGATAAGCTACATATTAACCCGTGTTCTATTTGTCCAATGGGGCTAAAAATTTACGGCATTCGTGACTAATTTATTTTGAAGCAAACGGCACTTTTTCCAGAAAATTCCATTCAGTGGCATGTGGAATAACAGAGCTTTTGTTAGGAATACATGTCATCAGAGTAGACAAATTAAACCCAATCGATAACAATTTTTTAATAAACAGAAGGTTGATTTTACAGCGCTTTTACAAAAAGAAAATAACTTTCAACGAACGATTCACATGCATCTAAGTTGCGTAAGAACAGCTTCAATCAATAGAGTAAGCAACCTCGACTTTCTGCCTCTTAAGATATAAAATTTCGATTTTTCAAAATTACTGAGTGTGATATTATTCCAAGATCAACAAAGTCTTGTAAAAAATTCCCTTTTCTCCAACGCACATAAAGTTTTAAATTGAACCCTTATGGTACTTTTTAAGATAAGAAATTTGGTTTCTGAATGGAAAGCACGTGTCTATTTAGAGTGATATATGTAGTTACTCTACTATGGAGTACAGCTTTCAATTATACCCATGAAACACGAAAAACAACTGAAATTTAATTTATTTTAATCGTCGTTCAATGAAAAGCTATATCAAAATTTTGAAATATATTTTAAACTACAAAGTATGACTAGTTTTAATTTAACGTAACCCATCTTGTTTTAAAGTTATTTTTGAAATTTTTCATGTCATTTTAAAATAACAAATTACACGCTTAAAAAATATTTTGATTCGTAAATTTTATTTTGTTTATATATACACTATTACGTATTGAACCAAAGATTTAAAGAAAGTTGGTGGAAATATACATATACCACCACGAAAGTACCCATGTCTAGTGATATTTTGCAGTAAATAAATAAATAAAATCCAACTCCTAAATAATATTTCTGGTATAGGTAATATACCGGAACACATAATGTAAACAGAAACAAAATTCCAATCCTTAAAAAAGGCAGAATTTTGAAAAAAATATATGTTCTAGCGTGTTCAATTTCGACTTTCTGAATATATTCTGAAGTAAAACAATTCGACAAAAAATTTGAACAAACATTGATGAAGACAATGATTTATAAGCAAAAAGAACACATATTTATAGTACTTGGGAATCTTCAAATATGATCGCAACCATCTGGTTTTCAACTCAAATACCCCAAAAAAGAATTTTAAATCAAATTAAAAAATTAAACATTAATTCTGAGGTTGCCAGATACCGAGTAGCAAAATTACACTTTTATGATCAATGAGTTTATCGTTTGGGCTTCTCGAGCTCCATTATAAAATTTAAGTAAATATGAAATTAAATGTTCTAAATTTTATTTTTTCATCAATCAAATATTCATAAATATTATTTTCATCATGGGAAGAAGTAAAAATTCAGTTCAAACATGAACATTATAATTTAATTTGTTTTAATAAAATTGTTTTTCGATCAACACTGGTAAAGCAATCTGAGATGCGTACATCAATCATTTTATACTCAATGTTATTTCTATGGCGATTTCAAATTGCTTTTGGCTTAGGCCTTAGGTCAATTTTAGGCCTCTTAGGATTCGAATTTTTCAAAATCCTTTCTTAGTGCACCCCTACGGTATAAGAAGAAACACCCTGCAAAATTTCAGCTTCCTAGGACTTGTAGTTCTTGAGATACAGTGATGAATCAGTCAGTCAGTGAGTGGTATTTGAATTTTATAGATATAGATTTAAATATAGCTGTTGTTTTATTTTTTTGTAGAATATTTCAAAAGAGTATTTCACGTATTTATATTTCATTTACTAAGACGTAAGAATAGGAAACCGACACATTTGGCTTGTGGTAACCAAATATATGGAATTTCTTCGTTTATTTATTCGTCTAATTTCGACTTAAATTTTTTCCTGCATATCTGGTCCTTTTCCATAAAGAAAGCATTGATCTCTGGTGAAAGAAACTGCTTAGTGTGATTCAGGGAGAAAAATCACTCCAGAATCCCAATTTACCCATTTAACAATTGTGTCTAGCTAACTTTTGCTCAGGTAATGGGTGTTGACCACACAAATAAAGCATCATGGGTCAGCTAAACCTTTAATAGCTTGTGACACAAAATAGCGTAGCATTAGAAACAGAATATTTGCATTAGTGAAGAGGTGCAGAGAGGAGTTCAAAGTTAAAATGGGCCTGCCATTTTAATTAAAATATTATAGGAGAGTTTTATAAAGCCCTGAATGCATCGTAACTCACTGAGGGAACGGGGTTTGTTTAACTTTACCGACATAACATTTTACCTAGCTAACACACTCTTAAATCTCGCCTATCTCCAGAGAATTATTTTCTTTCGTCTCACAATCAAGCGAATTCATAAAATATTTATACATTTACAGCACATATATATTTAAAAAAATTTCTTTTGTGTGGAAACCTCAAAATTTTTGTGTGGGTATGTAGTTTTAAACACAATTTCAGAAGATTTTTATACGTCATGTTTGATTCTTGACTAGTTTATTTCCAAGCAAGTTAAGCAATCTACATGCTTAACAATTTAAAAAATTCAAAAATTGTAAAGCTAACTGTTGAGAAGATATTTTTTTTTAAGAAAAGAGTTCTGGCGTACATTGAAAGAAATTTCTAGCGTCACGATGGGTTTGTGAACTGCAATTTCTAAAAGAAATAAAAATTATCTTTATAAACATCAAAGTTTATTAAAATAAAATATTAACAATTAATTACAGAACAGCAACAAAATAAATAGCCCCTTGGCGTTAAACTACAAGAAGAAATAATGCCCTGTGGCTGCCAAAAATATTCTAATAAATAAAAACACTAGAAGTTCTAGTATCGCTTAATAGCTAGTCATGTTCCTTTTACAAGATTTTCTCAAGAAATTATTTCACATAACTAAACTTAACGCCTCCACTTAAGTTGTGTAGCATTCAGTTTTTGCTTTATTACCTAAAGGTATAGTTCTAAGTATCTCAGAGATATTTTTATTTCTATCATCAATTAATTAACAACTAGATATAAAACACTTGTGCATTTCTAAAACATATCTCCACTTACACTTCTAAGGACGACGGAATTTCTTTAAAAACGATTTTTATTTAGAAGAGTAAAACAAGAGGAAAATATTTCTTTACCCAATATTTAAAAACAATATCAGTTATTAGAAAAAGAAAACTGAATCTACAAATAAAAATCAATAATAGCTTTTGTGTGTTTCACTAAATATTAAAAAAGAAACATGCCGTTACTTCTATTTTTCCTCCGAATATAATGCGCTCAAAAATACTTCGACACGATTGACGAGAAGAACAATAAATCAATACCACTTTTCCAACCTTACGATCTTTGTGATACTTTAAAAGAGCGTTTTCATTACATCTTACATCGTTTTATTCGTCCAAAAATAGTAGATGCCACTTGTAATCAGATAGGTACTTGGTTATTGTACCAGTGCACAAAGAAATGTAGAATTATCTGATAAATTGCAGATGGAAGAAAGAGTCGTTTTGGAATTTGATTCCACTTGATGAAGTTGTAAGTGGGAGGAGACAGAAGCGTGGAATCGACTTGAAGAGGCGGAAAAATCCATTGGGGATGAGCACAAAAGCAACGAAAACAAATCATATCTCAAATTGAAGTGGATTCGTGATCTAAATTTTTCAAGATACTTGCAATTCTCAAGTGTTGATGTAAGACTTAACAACTCAAATGATGGTATTTTCTACAAAAGAGAAAAGTGATCTTTCTGGTTCTCTCTTCAATATACAGTTAACCAATTCAACCCGGATTAAGTCAGGTAATTCTACTAGAAATAAGTGAAACGAATCTTTAAATTGACTGTCACAATTAAGAATCCGAATTTGTATTTTTTTGGAAAAAGATAAGAGACTTTTCCCTTTTTGAACAACAATTATAAGTACATTTGATGGAATATTCTCATACTCAATCACCTTGAGAGAAAAAAATTGCTGCCGTCTCAAAAATGCAGTCTCGGAAAAAAAAATTTAGTAACGAAAGCACACGAATATTTTCTGTTATTATTCGAAAACAGGTTTCTTTTGGATACATATTCAAATCGTGTAAATTTGCAACATATTTTGCCAGTTATATATTTCTTGTTAGAAAGAAAATCTGAATATACAAAAATTATTTTTGAAATTTTTAGAAAGGGTAATTTTTTGGTCTTAAATTTAACAAAATGGAAACTTATTTTTTCTCATCGTTATTCGAAATTCTACTGATGTAAAATATTTAAAATATATAAAAACTACCCAAGACCCACGGAAGATGTTTTAAAAGAAAAAGTATGAGGATAGTTTTTCTTCTATGCCGCACTTTTATCCAATAATTTTTGAAAAAACGAAAAATTAATCTCTGGTTAGGTTTACTGCTCTGTGGTCTTTTACTGCTATACGTGGATAATTAGACTTCTTTCTTATGTTTTCTTATTTGCAAATTCGCAAAACAGGGTTTGTCATTCATTATCCTATAATTATAAATAATTATTATCTTAAGTAACTTGGAGGCGTGAAATACTTTTATAAGATTTCTGCGACGTATTTGATGAGAGTTCTCAACCACGAAGACTGAGAATTGTCATTAATCAGTCGTAGACTAACTGGGTAAAAATGATAATAGTATATAGTTTTACATCATGCTTAAAAGTTTGGTTGGGTTTATATTGTGTACGGGCCACATTCGCCCAAGCTGCGCACAACACAAGACAGACAACCGTCGAATAATGCATATACACACTCAAAGAAAGTTCAACTAACACAATTGAAAGAAATACAACACAGGGAATGATCTATTCCGGTAAAAAAATTACAGGAATAGAACCTGCTCTTCCAACTCGTAGGTTGCTAGCGCAGTAGTCAAACTCACTGAGTCACAGATTAAAAAGAAAAAAATTAATTTCGAGAACATAAATATGATTTATTCGACATCGCCAAAATTTGTGAAATGGATATTGTTATTTAGCTATTTATGGAAAAGAAAATCAGCATTTTCTAAAGTCGCGAATTTCATTTATTTTATCATACTACCTCTATTTCTCTTGAATGCAATGTTGGTTCGAAAGACTGTTAAGGTTTTAGTTATGGAAATAGAAGTGTAACAGAATTCCGAGTTGACGTTTTTGGTTCGCAGAACAAATATCGACTACAATTTTCTATTCATTAATTTTTTACGAAAACATAAATCGTTAGCGTAACAAAAATCAATTGAATAAATCGCACCAATAAAAGAACAGTGACACAACTCAAAATAAAATCTAAAAGATAATTTTTCAGTTTATGGGCACCTCTGATGAAAGCGGTAAGTCTCTTAGCATATTATTATTAGAATCCAGATTATTATTATTTAACCAAATGTCGGGTAGAAAAGACAATGTAGTCTTTATCAATAAACAAAAGCTTTGTTTTCCCACTTTTTTGAAAAACAGCTTGTTTTTAGTTGTGACATTGTTCTTTTAGTGGTGCGAAATGTCTTAAAGTCTTTGAAGACAATATAAGTCTGAAATTTACTTACTTGAAGAATGGCAATAACAACAACTAGGAGAATAACAACTCTCCTCCACAAAGCTGTCATATTCGTCATTTTTGGACTCTTGTCACGTCATTTTCCCATTTCCTGACACACTCTTTTCAGACTTGATTACAGAGCAGTAGAAGCATGGAATGAAGAATAGCATAGTGGAAGTCCTGTGAAAAACGAAAAATGTTATTCAATTTCTAATACAGGGACATTTTAGACTTTCGGATGATTTATTATAAAATACGGAATAAAACAATGGCTGATCAGTTAAAACAAAACCACGGATTACTATTATGTCTGTGTAAGTTAAATTTTTTTAACTGAATGGAGGGGGAAGGATAATGATCAGTTACTAAAATCCTTCTTTTCTTTTTGACCTTAAATTTTTCAATAGTTTTCCAATTAGCTAATTACAGACAAGCTTGATTTGAAAAATGAACGAGTAACAACCAATTATTACATATGTGAAGCACAAAAACATATACCTTCTCCAATTTTAAAACTCAAACTCATATAATATAAGTCGGTCCTTATTTATCGCATAACAATTTATTTGTTCAAAATAACGAATCACACCTATCCATCCTTTAATGCTGATCACTAAACCAAGTAATTAATTTTTAAACTCTCCTCGTGGTTATGTCAATAAAATCTCTCGTGATTATCAAAACTCACCAGATCTTGATGGACAAGTAATCTCGTCATTGGAAACAAACTGAAATGATATCGTCATCAAAAGACGTCAATATCTTCTTTTAGAATTCAATAGGCATTCTCTATAACGAAAGATCTCGTCAGCAGCAAGATTGTTCAGATCTTGATAAACGCGAGAGATCTCATCAAAACCACTTGGTTTAAATAAATCGTCAAAATTACAAATTAAATAACACGAGACCAATGTACTTAGGCAAAATAAATAATATTATATCGTTGATTTTGCCATAAATTTATTGATAAATTGACATGTCATTAAATCATTTTCAAGAAATACAAGATAAACATAAAAAACATTTTTGTGCATTTTTATCAGTAAAATCCATGAAGTTGATTGTTAATTTTCACAGATAATTGATAGCAATTGCAAAACATTTTTAATCTAATAATAAAATACCGAAATTCAAAAGTAGACTAAAAAAAAATATTTTTCAGGCTAATAAAATAATATTATATAAATAAAAAATATAGATATAATTATAATAAAAATAAAATAATATAAATATTAC
Organism: Metellina segmentata; assembly: GCA_947359465.1. Classification (NCBI taxonomy): domain Eukaryota; kingdom Metazoa; phylum Arthropoda; class Arachnida; order Araneae; family Tetragnathidae; genus Metellina; species Metellina segmentata. The sequence goes on along the minus strand of OX375873.1, from coordinate 75,756,589 downwards.
TTTAATATTTTTTTATATTATCTAATAATAAAGTACAGAAATTCAAAAGTAAACATAAAAAAAAATATTTTTCAGGAGAATATGTTTTTTTTTTTTGTTGTTGTTGCAATGCTAGATACAACAACATTACATTGGAGAAAAACAAGTCTAATTGAATGAAAAAAATGTGTAAGAAATCTAACATTCTTCAATTAATATTTCAAAACTCTTATTTGTACAATTTTCTTTAAAAATTAAAGTGCAGCATCCAAATATAAGAATACATGAATAATTTTATAACAGAATATTTCTTTTTAAAAGTTATTATAATTTGATTAAATGTTTTATTTTTTAATTACACTATCATGAACAAAAACATGACACCTCTGATATATTTTCAGTAGTTTTTCTTCCAGTCACAAGTACTTACCAAAAAGTATTTTCTTTTAAAAAAATATACCAGAGTAAGAAAACCTATTTCATAAATCTCGATTTAAAAAAAAAATTCAAACATAGAATTAGACAACGCCGTGCTTTTGAAAGAGGATTTTTAAACAACTAGTAGTTTTATACATGTGAACACAGCACAACAAACAATCCAAGCAGAAAGCATCTCCCATCCCGCTGCGACGATTGTTCATCTGGGAATGAAAGGCACATCGTAATTTTCCCACATGCTTAGGAAACGGGAACCTAGTTACTAGGAGAGGGCGCTGTCTACCAGTCGATATTTCAAACCTTATTTGCTCAAAAAACGAAAACAAAACAAGTAACAAGATTTTTAAAAAATCATTCAATAGGATCTGCTTCTAAAAAAGTAGAAAAAAAACTGAATTTACTAATGTTTGTTTTCCATTTTCTAATAAATTTCTTTTTCAGCAGGCAGAGAAAAATTTTTTTATAGTCCTACAATTTACGATTTTTACCTTTTGGAATAAAATTTGCAATGTGTTAAATTTTTTTAGATTTATAATTTGTTGTTCCAAAAAGTGTTTCGGATTCAAGATTATATAAGTGCAAATGCATATAAAATGAAGCAATAAACAACGTGCATCAATAAAAGCATTTGATGAACGATATTACACGAAAATGAACCGCTATATCGAGATAAATACTATCGCGTTATTATGGAGATTTTACAAGCAGAAATAATCCAAAATGTAAATATTCAGTAATATGAATGGCAGAAACGACCAAACGAATAATTTTCAAATCTGAAAACTGTGAAAGGTACCGTACAACTCAACAACTGAGATATTGTGAATCAGAAGTTTGGTTTTCCTTATTTACTTCTCGAGCAAGAATTAGTCGTCTGTGCTATTACATTTCTATAATTAATTTGAAGAAAAGTGAATTCTTCAGTTCCTTTCAGCAATTTTATTACCTGATCGAAACAATGACTTCGCGATCAAAGTGAGTAGCTCAAAAGTTGGATGACTGATTGTCGTTTTCATAATTTACTAACTAATCTTATTTTTTAATTTTCGTTATTTGACAATTTAAATGAAAAATTTACAATCCGATGTGATGTAATATGCTGAACTCGAATACTACGTCCAAAGGCTTTTGAAAAGAGTAGTTTTGAATCAGTTTAACTACTAGATTAGTTTATAAGGTAGTAATCACTACAACTAAGTATTATAAAGCAACAAAAAAGGTATAGATTTTCTGCTGTTTGAAAATCAATGTATAAATTACTTAAAACGTTATACCTTTTACGCTGCATAAAGATTTAAGTTAAGGCCGAATTTCTTATCCAAACTATATTTCACTTTCCATATATCTAAAGGAATGTTGCAATCATATATTAATCAACAGTCTAAATTCTGTATTCTACCTCAAACTCTTAATTTTTTTTAATAAAATCTAGAGCTTCCCTACATATATCATCACCAAAACACAATTTATGTTGATCCGTAATTCTAAATATTCATCTCATCTGTAAACTTACTTTTATGTTATACAATCTTTGTAGTAGTATGTGTGTCCAGATGAATATCTTACTAATATCAAAAAGTATGTTAATATTACATAGTTGAAGTATTCTCTGACTCATTCTTGATTTAAACTTTGCTACTTAAATTGCAATCTTTGGAGTCACCCCTTTTTTAAGTCATAAATGCTACATATCATAGGGAATTAAAAATGTAGCGAGATTTGTTTTCATGTATTTTGAGCAACATAGTCGTTGCTAGGGTTAAATTGAAGCATATCATCTTATTTCAGATTATTATTTCCTTTAATTATTAACTATTAAAAATAGTAATATAATATATTAACAATTTTAGAATTCATGGTTATGTTACCCAAAAATTTTTACACATTCGATTTAAATAGTTCTTATTGGTAAAAAGTAATCAATTTTAAATCTGATCGGTGTAACAATTAATTTTGTATGTACTTAAATATCAGTAACATTTTTAGCCTTAAGAAGGAACATTTAGTTATTAGAAAGTTCAGCCTTGTTATGTGTCAGTTACCAAGTGTTTAAAAAATATCGTTTATTTTTTTCTTATATTTAAAAAATTCAATTTCTTTATTGCTTGTATTAAATTTTCTGCTTCTTTGCCAAGGATTAATTAATTTGCACTCTAGTTTGTTAAGGATGTAAAATCCCTTTGCTGTAGTACAGTTTTATAGTAGCTGAATTTTCAAAATCTCATGAATTTTTCTGTTGTCATTTCAGAGTCACAATAGCACCGGGTGCTGTCATTTGTAAAGAAAGCGAACTTCACGGGGAAATAACAATTGGTAACCTTCTTTTGAATATTTTGTGTATTTGAACTTTAACCATTACATTTTTTTTTAAATAAGAGAAATATTGACATTTATTCAGCTTTTTTAATGCCTGTTTCTGTTTGTTATTTTTTAACTTGAAATTCCATGTCCATTAGAAAAGTACTTCTAAATAAGGAAGAGTGAAAAATTATGGTGCTGAATCCAGATAAAATTTCAACGTGGTCTCCGTCATTTTTGTTTTCACTGAATTAGCTTGTTAGTGTTGGTTAATAGATTGTTGCCTAAGTGTATCTAGAGATGATTATGCTTATTTAAATCCATGCATACATAGTGTGCACCATTGATTCTATATGACCTAAGTGTCCTAAAAATTTCTAAAGTATTGCAAAATACTGTTTGTAGAAGCAACACAGGACTACAAAATGAAACAAGGCATTTGTTAAAACTATGTGTTTACATAACATCAACTGCTCTGAAACTGATGAACTTTGTTCTGTAAACTAGCTCTTTTATTCTTCCAAATCGGAATTTCAATTCTGGTTAAAGATAAAGTTAAAATTCCATGAGAAAGTTGCTTGCACAAAATGCTTGAAAAAAATTGAGACATCAGTTGCAATCTCGTTGTTGTCAAGCCGCATGTTGCTGACAATGCTAAATATAACCATCTGGCATGAACAGCTTTTTAGCTTTGTGACAAAAAATTAAAATCATGCCAGGCCTCACAGTTAACTAGTATTTGATCTTATGTTTTATTGAATAAAAGAAAGTACATTTGGTTGGTAGAAGTTAGCAGATTTTCAACATTTGTCTACAAGACAGATTCACTTTTTCGAAAGAAGAATAGTGGTACACACTGAAAAGGAAATTGTAGAGACCGGAAAGCTTAGTCTCCTTAAACTGGCACTCTTTTCATCATTTTGCTGTGAGGAATTGGTAACACCCTACTGTATACTCCAGCATGTGTTTTTGAGATGGCACAAATCTTGTTTGTCACTCAAGTTATTTCAGCTTATTTAGTCCTAAAAAAGAATCTTAGCTTTCTTGATAGTTATGAAACACAAAGTGATCAATCATTAGCTTACATAAAAGTTTAACCATTGTTCACAGTCTATTCGAAAAGTTCCAGGACTCCCGCTCGTAAAATTAAACAGATGGCACTATCTCTGCAAACAGGTGGAATGACATATCAACGACTTTCAGCCACGCGTCTCAAGTGATTGCATTAATTTCAAAATTGGCAGCATTCATTTGTGTAAAGTATGTGTGTGCGTCATTGTCATCGAAAAAAATGGAGCATAGAAAGAAAAGAAAATTTTGTTTCAAATTAGGGAAAGCCACATAAACATAAAAAATTATTAAATATGTGTATGGTGACAATGGTATGAGTCATTCATGAGTATTTGAGTGGTTTTCAAGATTTAAAGCTGGAAGAGACTGGACCAAAGACGAGAGATCAGGTCGTCCATGTTCAACTCGAAATGATGGAAATGTTGAGAATTTCTTCTTCACGGTTCCACTGTGACTGGGTGCATTCTACAAAGACGTTGTGGATCGGCTTTTGAAACAAATGTGGCGTGTTGTTGGATAGTGGAAATTGGTGCCTCTTGCAAGACAATGTACAGTCTCGCAAGTCCATCATTGTGCAGCAATTTTTTAGCAAGAAGGCAGGTTGTTTGCATTAACCACTCCCTGTACTCACCAGATCTGTCCCCCCATACTACTTTTAATTTCCCAAGTTGAAATTGAAGATGAAGGGGCAGTGGTTTGAATCGATAAGAGGAGAATAAAGCGGCTGTAAGCTGTGACATCGGAACTCAATAGTGTTGGAGTGGAAGCATTCCAGAAGGCATTTACGGACCTGTACACTCATTCCAAGCATTGTATTGAATTGAGAGGAGACTATGCAGAAGCTTAATATCAAATGTAAGAATATCCTCTTTGTTATATGGTTTGGATGCAAACAATCCTGGAACATTTTGAATACAATGTGGACAAACATTCCTACATTCTGCAAATATATAAACATCTTTTCCATCTCTACTTGTACCCAAGAGTCTAAAAGGGCATTGATAAAAAATGCTGACTATAAACAAGACCAAAATTTTAAATCATAGTAAAAATTTAATATACACAATACACTGCTTATATAGTATATATTAATCACTGTGACAACTACTATTGAAGAAAATTATATTTCTTATCCTGATACATATGGTTTTCTATTGTAAATTTAATTTTAATTTTAGCTGCTACTGAAGTATTAATTTTAAATATTTGTACTCAATATGTGTCAGCTCTGATTATATGTTATTTTAGTATTCTATTATGTAGAAGACTGAGTTTTTGCCATATTTTGTTAAACATATTCAGTTTATTCATTTTTGAATGTTTTACAATTATTTAGGGAGTCGTACTGTTATACATCCAAAAGCTCGAATAGTGGCTGAGGCTGGACCTATTGTAATTGGAGAAAGTAACCTAATTGAAGAGCAGGTGCAGATTTTGAATGTGTAAATATCAAATTTTCTTTTCTGCATCTTAAATGAGAGTTGATTTTTTGTCACAATTTCTTTATCTAAAGTTTTTGCATTGTACAGTATATTTAGGGCCCTGAGGTTTCAAATATCCAAGTGCATTTTTCTCATCACACCACCCCTCTTTTATAAAACAATCGTTTTTCTGTAAGAACGAGTACCTTTTATCAAGCACATATTCAAAAAATAATTTTGGTCTTACTTTCTGTTCCCTAAATACTGCAATTGTAAATGAGCATTGCATTCACTGATTTTTTTTTACTACAGTACAAAATCCAGATTTGGTGTTTGAAATTGAAACTTGGTAAACTTCTGCAGTGGGTAATTTGTCTCCTGCATTTTAATCAACTAACTCAGGCATTTGTTTGAAATGTTGGCAAAATCATATTTTGGTAACATTGGGAAATCACTTCTTACTTAAGAAACTTTGACCGTGACAACTTTTGAAATTATTTATGGCAAGTTACCAACAACTGATAGACATGACTTAAGCAAGGATCAATTGTACTAGAAATATCTCAAGCAGCGCCATTGGGTAATTGTTCTTAAACCAACCTGCTATATGCAGTCCTGGTTCATTATCACATTCACGCTATCTAATAACAGTGAACAGAGTTCTAAAACTATTTTAATTCTACAGATCCTTTTTTGAAGTTGAAACAAATCGCTGAGTTTGTTATGAAAGTTTACACTCCAAATTTGTTTAATATAAAGTCTAAACACTCGCTGAAAGATGGAGCGAACCATGTGTGGAATACTATTTCTAGATCCAGGTATTTATCTCAAGACCTCAAGGACGTCATTGATGAAGTAATTTGTCAAAATTGGTTCTTTGCTCATCTTGAGAACATCTTGTTGTGTATATTGAGAATGACGAAAGACCACACATCAGAGAACTTACTGCACGACCTATAATTAAGTGTAGAGAGTCATCTTCCAATATATAAAGTCAATACCTGTATTTCTCCCACCAAAACTGAATTTTGAAGCTGCTGACTATACGGAATTGATTGACTGGTCAATAATTACTATTACTTCTCCCCAATCCTCAGTGATATATCCATTGCTATATGTAGTTCTATTGTGCGTGATTAGAAAAATCCAGAATGGGACTTTGTTCACTTCCCATGTCACACACAGGAAGTTGAACGGTGCATCAAGTTAATGACAGATGCATCCGCTAAGGTTAATGGCTTTCAAAGTAGAGACGGGTTCATTACATCCACATTCTTTTCCCGATCAATTATGCATGAATGCGACCATATGGCTAATTTCAAGCCTCTTCCTGCTGATTAAGTATAAGTAAACTTTTGGTATTGGCATGTCATAAAATTCTATGGTTACAATATTCTTAACAAATATTATATTAAGATATTGCTACTCAGCTATTATTTAATAATTTTCAGGGAATATAAACAAATGTACAATACAATACAGCAATAAACAGTGTTTGCACCCATCTATTTTTCATGTTTGATTTATTTCTATAGCACATAAAAAAATGCACTTTTCTTCAAAAACTGCTACATTTCAATTGTGATTCGTAAACAGAAGATATTATACAATCGAAAAAATATTTTACACCTTTCTGATTTAACCCAGTGAACACTTTCGCACTATTAGAATAGCAATATTGAAAAATAATTATATTTCCTACGCCGAGAAAAAATTAACAATTTTTACCCAAATTTCCAAAATCTAAGTGCAATGCAAAGGCAGATGATATTATCCAATCAAAAAAAACTTTACACCTTTCTGATTTAACCCAGTGAACACTTCTTCCACACTATAGAATAGCAATATTGAAAAATAATTATATTTCCTACGCTGAGTAAAAATTAACAATTTTTACCCAAATTTCCAAAATCTAAGTGCAATGCAAAGGCAGATGATATTATCCAATCAAAAAAATATTTTTCATCGTGTTTATAGAACCCTTTCCATGTGTACTATTAGAATAGTGATTTCGTAAAAAAGTGTTTTTCCACCCACTCTAATGTTTAGTAGACACAAGAAATCCTTGACTTTTAACTTCCTAATAATAGGAGCAGCTGGCCTATTTTACGATTCCTGAATAATTATTCTTGTCAGGCTAAACAAGTTAAGTGTCAATATTGTGTTTGATTTCTCGTTTTTTGAAATATATCGTACAAAAGTAAATATTTCTTAAACATTTATCATAATATTATTTATATAAACAAATAAATTTATCTTTAGTTCTTTAGTACTTTAAATGAATTCTTATTTGGAAAATATGTAACACTTAAGTCTTTAACAGGTAGCGTTTTCATAATTAAAACTTGTTTGATCATTTAGTTGCAAAATTTGTTTTTCAGATACTGTTGTTTCAGATATTATTTGCATATTGGTCAACGTATTTGCATATTTGTTACCTGTATTTGCAATTTTCAGATTTAAAAAATTGTGATACACACACACAGTAACTTCTCACTGTGCAACATCTTAATATATCTGTCAGTTTATTACATTGCTCTCGTTTGCTTGTCCCCTGAATATTTGGTCACAGTTGACATAATCTCAATCTGTTACTTTATGATTCTGAACTCAAAGGTCACTTGTTTCAAACAACTGTCTTAAACTGAATTGGTAAAATAGATTTGTGTGTCTCATAAGCATGAATGAGATGGAATTTATCTTACCTTTTTGTACCATGTTTATATTGTACTATTTCAAAAAGTTTTCCCATTAACTTTGTGCTTAACATACTGCTCTACATTATTTAAAGTAAACTTAATGAATATAAAATTTAAACCTTTTTATGTTTAACAAGGAAGCTTTTTAATACATTAATCCTTTTGGTATATTGCTTATTTTTCTTATCCCTAAGAAGGGTGGGGCTGTTAGTGTTTTTGCCCACTGTGCTTGCAGTCTGCGAGGTGTAGCTGGTGCAGGTTCAATTTCTCTGTGGTTGTATTTCTTTTCTATTTCAGTAGAAGCTTGTCCATTATATGATGTTGTCTGTCTTGGGTTTGGTGTAATACGCTACTTTGGCTTATGGTCAAATATGGTCATTGTGCCATTAAAACTAAAACCCGTCCAACCTCTTAAGTGTGATACATTGAAGGGTTAATGTATTGAAGTCGATTTATAAGGAAAAGGTTCTCTCTTAATAAATATTTAAATTTTTGCTATCCTTGATCTTTTGTCACCACAAACATCTTGTGAATTGTAGTTTTAACTGTATAGTATGAAACATGGTTTTTGTATTTAGTGCAAATAAAGTTCATTCATCTTCAACTGTAAAAAAAAAAATTATTGCTTTTTGGATAAGACATTCCATATGTTGACATTCACATTACCTTCTCTTTTGCACAGTATATATTAATGTCAATGTTTAATAAAGAAATTAATTTTTAATGCATTAATTTCCCATAAATCTCTAATATTATAGAAGGAAGTGTTTGTCTGCCTGTGTAGACAGTCCTGTGTTGGCATTCACATTACCTTCTCTTTTGCACAGTATATATTAATGTCAATGTTTAATAAAGAAATTAATTCTTAATGCATTAATTTCCCATAAATCTCTAATATTATAGAAGGAAGTGTTTGTCTGCCTGTGTAGACAGTCCTTACGTATTTATGGCACTTACAAAAAAAGGCACACAGGTTGTCTGAATTTTTTGCAATTTTTGTACGGAGCCTGAATTTTAAAATTCAATCTAGAACATTTTAAAATTAATTTACTGGAATTTAATTATTATTAATCTTTAGAATGACAACAGCATAAAAGATCACAGATTCTAAATTGTTTTTTTCCGTTTGATTTTGCGAAGGAATGATTTGTCAGCAGAATAAAAAAGAAATAAAGTTTTAACTTTAGTTCTGTAGTTCTTTTCTCTATCTCTAAGATCGTTAAATATAGAGTGAAAATTTCAATGGTCAACATCGTTATGGCTGTTATTCAATAGGCTACAAATTCCACAAACCAAATGGGAATCCGTGGTGGCTGTTTTCCAACAAGCTACAAATTCCCATTTGGTTTGCAACACGTGCAACGCCGTTATGGCTGTTATCCAATAGGCTACGAATTCACATTTGGCAAACCAAATGGGAATTCATTTTCAATATAGAGAGGTTTATTAGTTTTTTTTCTCCCTTGAACCAACGTTTTCTTTCTTTTTGGAATTGTCACAAGCAACACAGTGCTGGCCACATAGTGACGATTTACTTATAAAAAAAACACAGAAAATGTTGATAATTTTGCAAATTAAATGTTTTAAATTTTATGCTTTATTTTTCTTATATTTAATTTCAATTCACGAGTTCTTTTGTACTTTTGTGTGTGAAGTCAATGTTACTGAAATGCTGCTTTATGGTTGATGCTTCAATCACATGAGTTTTATTTATTTGTTAAATATCTAACACCAAAGGTTTGTTATAGCACGAAGGATAAGAATGCTGGTTCTCCAACAACTATGGTTATTGGGGCTAACAATGTCTTTGAAGTTGGTGCTCGTATCCTTTTCAAATTGAAATTTGATACTCTTTTCTTGTTAACGTAATTAAAGATGGAATGTGATTAAGTATTATGTTTTATAATGAATATATTTAATATTAGTTATGTATATATTTTCTTCACATATTAGGTTTTTACTTTATTTAAAACAAATTATCTATTCCCACTTTTCAAAAACTTAACAACCTTTTTTTTTTAAATATTTTTATTGGTAAATGATTGTAAATTGATAAGTGTCCTAAACATAAAACTTTGGTCAAACTAAAACATCTGTGACCTGAACAAACACCATAAAACTCTTGTAGATATGTGAGAAAAGTAACAATTTTTACATTTTCCTAAAGTGCCTACATCTATTTGCCTTTGTGCAACAAAAAATTACTAAAAGCAATTAATAAATCTCACCTAAAATACCCAAGTTGATTTTAAATGGAATACCAATATTTAACTTAATTTTTCAAAAATATTTTCTAGGATGAATTGGAAAAAATTTAAAAAAATTATTTTTGTAGTTTATGATTTCAAAAAGATCATTTTTATTGAAATAAAATCTTATATCTTTAATACTTATATGTGTGTGTGTTTTCAGAAGTACTTAATCAATTTATTAAGTACAAATTATTACTGTGTATCATTGTAATAAAAATATCCAGTGCTTTTCTTCATAACTTTAAAAATGAGACATTTAAAATTGAAATGATTTTTTATATAGGGATTAACGAAGTATTCTTATCATAAAATTATCTGTCTGTGTAACCTTGTTCTCTTTTAAATAGGTGAACTCTTAATATGTTTCATACATAAATATATTTATTTGTATAGAGTTTTATAGATCATTCTTAACTTTTATCAGACACAGAATCTTTGAAGATTGGTGACCATAATGTTTTAGAATCTAAATGTATGTATATATACAACATTTTTACTGTGTCACATTTATAATTTTTTAGATTATCTTCCTAATTTTCTTGTATTTAAACTATGATTATACATATGAATTTACATGCACATTTTTTTGTTGTTGCTTTTTTTTAGAATATTCCTATTTTATAATATTCTGTTCTGCTGCCTTTTTCTCTATAAAATTCATGGCTCTTAGTAAACTCATGCATTTTTATGTAGGATGTTTGTATTAAAGTTTACTTAAATCGTTCAATACTTTGCCATGAATTATTGAAACAAAAGTATATTTTTCAAAAATCCTGATTTGTGTTTGCTTAGTTCACTATAAAAGATGATTTTTTTTTCACATTAGAATAACATTTCTTTTGTGCTTTCTAATATTCATTCGGTATAAAATGTTTTATGCCCAAGCATAGTTTCAAAATGAAAACATTAAAAGTTTTCAATGCATCAAAATATGTAACTAACAGAATTTCCCAACCTCTTATATGGATTGAATTGGTTAACTGTAGATTGAAAAAGTCACAAGAATAATAATTTTCTATTTTGTATAAAATGCCATCATTGTTTAAGTATCAGTATACTAATTTGGTAACACCTTTTCAACATTTTTATAACTTCTGTTACTTTAGATGCAATTTGTATTGATGTGTATCCATCCATATAATGCGTTTCACATATATTGCATCCCTCTTGTAGGACAAAACTAAAAAAGGTGATTATTAAAAAATGTTGATTTTTAGTTTGAGAGAGTTAGGAATACAATATAAGTTTATTTTCTGCAAAATTGCTCTAACTCAATGTCATAAACATGACAAATCTACTGCAAATATATTCTTGCACTCATAGGTTCCTTTTGGTATTTTTTGTGCTCTAGGCATGCAAAATTGTCAAATTTTACCATCTTTAAGGGAATGATGACAAATATATTTTATTAACTCAATAACCTAATGTTCCTTGTGTTGCAATATCTAAATGTTGATTGAAAAGTGAATTAGAATAATCACTTTTCTTACATTGAAAAATGCAATAATTTAAGTTGTACAGAAAATACTTTTTAACTTTTTCATAGCTTACTTCGGATGCAAATATATACATTTAATTCCTGAATAATGTATTGCAATAAGCTAAAAAATTAGACATTTACAAACAGAAACGAAATTCAGTTGAAAAAGTGCAGAATTCTGAAAAATGAAAGATGTGCAAAGTGGTGAATTTTGACTTCCTGAGCTGAAATAGAGCAATTTGATAAAAAGACAGAAAGAGAAAAATATTGATAAAGAGTATAATGATTTATGAAATTTGGTAATGCTCAAATATGGCCTCGACATTTCCCTGTGTTAACTCTAATACACAAACACAGGATTCTAAATCAAATTTTTAAATTAATTCTGGTTGGCCAGACAGAAATTTATAGCAAAATTACGCTTTTATGATCAATGAGTTTTTCATTTGGGCTTTTCGTGTTTATTACAAAATGTAAGTGATAAAAAATTAAATATTTTAATTATTACTTGCACAGCATTCCTTGTGACCAAGTTAGGCTTATAGAGAAAAACGAGTATCAAAAATAAGAACCATTGTATCCTTTCAGTTTCCTGTAGAACGTGTTTCCTTGTCCTTACCCATTTATTGCAGAAAAACAAACTTTATATTTTAAAATTGGGCTTTGAGGTGCACTTTTAGAAATACCTGTGTGCCAATTTTCATGCTTGGTAGTGCTACAGATTAGTCTGAAGTCATGAAAATAATAGCCTATGTTTTCCACAGTGTTCTAAAGTATAAGTGTACCAAATTTTTTGTGGATTGGTCGAACTGTGTAGATTTGTATAGAAGATAAACACATACATCCTTTTTTATATATCTACTATTATAAAAAGAAGCGTTTGTTTGTCTGTTTCTTTTTGCAAAATACTGACGATTCTATGGCACTTACAACAATGAGATTTGGCTCACAGGTAGTCCAAATTTTTTGCAATTTTTAGGTCACGGCGAATTTTAAAATTCAACCTAGAATATTTAAAAATGAATTTAATAGTTTTATTCTCTATCTGGTTCTTCAAACGCGTTTCTTCCAGAGAAAAGAAGAAGCACTCAAATCAGTACTTTCTCTACCCATTTGACCGTTTTTTATATTTTTGCACAAGATTGTGACGTCACATGAACTTTCTCTTTCCAAAAAAAAAATCAGCTTGCATCTTCTGCCTTTTGCGGTAAAAAAAAAAGAAACAGATTACATTTCCTGTCCTATTACATTTCCATAAATGAGAGCAAGAAATAAAAAACATATTGACTGGGATTGTTAAGTTTTTTTTTTCGTAAAATCGAAATTGCTAAAGATAGATTGAAAATTTCAATGGATTTAAAATATGTGGAAAATTTTACCTGTAAGTACCTTACATAACGGCTTTGCACGTGGTGTTGGTTTGCAAAGCACCAAATGCTGAAACCACTGATTTAGCTTTAGAATGACCCAAAATGACTAATAACTTAAAATTGGGCTAAAATATTCAATGTACAAATACACTTCATAGTTTATTTATATTAATTTCATAATTGGAAAAACTTTTCAAAAATTAGATTCATAAGTTAAAATATAAGCATTTCACTTTTTCAAATGCTGTGCTTTAAGCATAAGTTGAATTCAAATTTATTTCTAACCAATGTGTTGCAACATGAAGTTTATAGTTCTCTAAATGGTATAATTTTGTTATCTTGTATATTCTAATTTCAATCATTTAAGAGGTTTGCTTGTAAGAATTTCACCCCTTAATTAGATGTCACTGTTGCAATAAAAAATTTGTAATATGTTAACGGTGTGTCCAAGTATTTCCAATCAGAATAGTTTTAATCTGAGATGCTAAGTTTTAGTGACCTAAACCCCTATCTTTTTCTTATATATGGGGCTTAGGCCCCTATAAACATGAGGGATAAGTATTATAAATATGCAGATAATATGTATAGCTAAATATATAGGGTAATTCAGCACTCATTCATTCATATAATTGCTATATCTGGATATGGGTGTTAAATACTTGGGAACTCGATCCTTTGCAACCCCAAATACTTTTATTTCCCTACAAACTTGACAAATAAATATTATAGATATACTGATCATATTGGTAATGATCTATACTAACAAAATAAATTATTAAAAAATACATGTATAAAACAACTGGGACCTTCAGGTCCCCAATAATCCCTCAAGTTGATGTAAAATAAAAATTGGGATTAAGATAATTTAATAGACATGAGCATATAACACTTTAAGATCTATTTTGATTCTCTTGGCAAACATAAAGACAGCTATAAATATTCTCTCTAAAGTCATTACCATCATATATTTTTCTAAAATCAAACATGTTTTCTACATTTGAACAACTAATATCCAAGTTTTCTGCTTCAGGGTTTTAATTTTCCTAAATTCAGAGTCTTAAGTTCAGAGAGCAAAACAGAAGTTAATCCTTTAGACCAGCTATACAATTCCGTTGTGATGCTTCTGTACATCTTGTGTTTACCATTAATTTTATATCCTGTATTTAAGGTTTTGTAAAACTACACATTAGATTCAAAATCGGTTGTTAAGCCTTTTTAAGTAATACTAAGTATGGGAGAGTATTCTTGAGTGAAAATTAATTACACCTGATTATCACTTTTGAGACAAACATATGTTTAAAAATTCAGTTTAATTGCTATTAACAAATGCAAAAAATGTGTTAAAACTTTACCTACTGAGACCCAAAGGCTATTTTTCTTCGTATCTTACTAACTTCAAATTCATTTATCTGTTGTAGGTTTTAATTCAATATACAAATAGTCATTAAAGTTTTAAGAAATAAAAGATTTTATGTAAAATGTGTTACTTATTAGTTTATACTATCTATCTCTTAATGAGAACATTTATAACTAATTAAACATAAGCATAATTTCAATGGAATCATGATTTTCAAATACCAGTTTAAAGATTTTATTGAAAGAAGCAACAAACCTAGATCCAATAAAAAGTTACGATACAACTATTTTTTGCACAATCTTGAGTTTATTTTCGAATCTCTCAATTGTTGCCACAATTCTAACTCTGCATTCGGAAATGACTCAAGGACCTTGAGCATTTTGCAATGTTAAACAGATAAATTGAATGATATGATAAGAATAAATTTGTTAACTTGTGCAAGTAATAGAGTATTTTGACCTGTAATGTGTGTTATGTTTCAAAGTAAGGAAATACTGTCTAGTATTTAAGCTCTACCCATTCTGATTTTGCCACAACACATCTCTGAATGGCGTTTCCCAAATGTTTTAATTTTCTCAAAGATGATAGTTCCAGTAATTTAAATCAGGGGTTTTCTGTGTTTTATTTGGCATATAAGTCAGTTGACTGTTACTTTCAGGTACAGTTGGAAGGTATACAGAATTGACTTCAGGCTGTGTTATTGGTGCAAAATGTGAATTAGTTTGCAATGAAGTTATTCCTGAAAATACTGTGATTTATGGAACTAACTGTGACAGGAGGATACAAGCCGAAAAGTCTGCTGTAAGTATGGTTTATGATGTTCACCTGTAACTCATTTAAATACCTATGTTGTACCAGTTTCATCTCTAATCTTTTGGGTGCACTTTTCCCAACTTATAATAGGCTGCAAAATGATATCCGCATTTACCAATACCTTTTCCATTTATTTATATGCCAAATGTCTTAAGGCTCAATTAACTGTCATGTTTAAATGTTCTTCAAATCTCAAAATTCTTGTTTCCATATGATATTAGTTCTCCACTTCCCAAAAGAATTTGTGGCTTTTCATTTTAATTGACGAAATAATAATTTTCGAGTAACCATTTTGCGATTTCAAGTAGCAAGCTTATAGTAAAAATCAAACAAAGTTTATAATTTGAGCTAATGCAAGTTTTGAAGCAAATATTTTAAAATGTTGCAAATAAAACATAATAAAGTATTATAAAATTTCTTCCAAAGGTTATCAAAATTATGCCTCAAGAGATTAGACATTATCTATGACTCAGAAAACAAACAAATGTAAATGTGATATCCAACCATTAAAACCAGTCAGATTCAAACTTACCCTTGTTGTGAAGATAAATCAATAGTTAATTTAGTATTAATGAATCAAATGTGTTTTAGTGTATGAAAATACTGGAACTTAAAAAAATTTAACAAATTAGTTATTCAGCATTTCTAATATTATAAAAGAAAGTGTCTGTCTTTTTTTTGTTTTTTGGACGCAAAGTCCTAATGAATCTGTGGCACTTACAGTAATGGGATTTGGCACTCAGGTAGTTCATATTTTTGCAATTTGTGGGTTGCAGCAAATTTTAAAATTCAATTTAGAATATTTTAAAATGAATTAAATGAAATTTTATTATTACTGTGCATAAAAGATCACAGATTCTAAATTAATTTTTTTCACTTCCCTTTTCATTTTGCGCAGAGGAATGATTTTCCAGCAGACAATAAAAAGCAAATGAACTTTTAACTGGAGTTATGTAGTTCTTATTTTATCTCCTAGACTGTTAAAGATAAGAGTAAAAACTTCAACGGATTTGAAATCTGCAGAAAATTTGACACCAGATAGATGCCCTATAAATTTGATTTTCTTTTAATAAATAATTTTTCAATTAAATATTTATATTTTCGCAAGGGATTTTGACGTCACGTCGATAGGATCTCTTCTCAATTTGAATTTGCCCGCATTTGACATTAAGCATTGTACGTAAAGGTTTGCTTAGCATACCAACACCATGGGCAACTCTGTGATGTCTGTTATCCAATAGGTTACAATACAAACCAAATGGGAATTCATAGCAATCACCGGGGGTTTGTGAGCAGTGGTCGCACCTGACCTGAAGAAAAGAACTGTCAAGGGCAACACTGTGCTAGACATACAGTGACTAGTAATTGCTACATCTGGATACATATGCCAAATACTAGGGGACTCGGTCGTTTACAACCCCTAATTCTTTTTTCAATTAAATATTTATATTTTCACAAGAGATTGTAACGTCAATCCGAATTCACATTTAGTTTGCGAAGCAAACCTACACCACAGGCAACTCCATTATGTCTTGTTATAAAATAGACTACAAATTTCCCTTCGGCTTGAAAAGCAAACCAATAACCCCACAAAAGCAACTGGCTTGGGCAATGCTAGGCTAGCCACGAAGTGACTAGTCTCTATATA
The DNA here is from genome assembly GCA_947359465.1 of Metellina segmentata. Lineage (NCBI taxonomy): Eukaryota > Metazoa > Arthropoda > Arachnida > Araneae > Tetragnathidae > Metellina > Metellina segmentata. The sequence continues at coordinate 75,739,763 of OX375873.1, read as the reverse complement.
TAATTCTCTTATGTGGCACACAAATATTTTTTATCGCGTTTTGGAAACACTGTACGATTGTTTGTTTATCACAAAGCCTAACTCCTCAATTGAATTTATAGTGTTATCGGATAAAATTTTATTGAGAAAAAAAAGAATATTTGTTAAGCTATAGCAGCTTACAAACAACATCTGGGTATTCGATTTCCCAAGCAGCGCTCACATTTCGAGTCAAAATTTGCTCAAAGTTTTCATTTGAATTCCAAATTGTTCAAGTTCTTATTCCAGAGGTGCTGTATAACTTTTCTGAAGTACAACAAATTGATATAACTTTTCTGTAGCACAACAAATTGATATAGCTTTTCCGTAGCACAAAAATATGTTTGAAAAATATTTTTTTGGAAGATCATATTTTGTAAACAATTCCTTCTGCTAGGACACATGTCTTCATTGGTGTGAAGAAAGTGAGTAAGGTTTGTGCAGCAAACCAATGAGGATTGCAAAGCAATCCTCCATAGGGTTGGTGAGTGTTAGTGAGCTGTGGGCGGCCCCTAGTGTGTTGAAAAGCACATTAAACATTCTAATGAACCTGTATTGCATGTTTGTACTTGTTTAATTATTAATGAGGAGCTTTTTCTGTAAAGCTAAATTCAGATATCAAGTGTTTTTGTGATAGAACTGGCCACCTGTATTTTTTCTGTATTGGGTAATCAGAATTAAAATCCTCATCTTCCGGTTGTATTTATTTACTCAGAAATCCCTCTTACATTCAGTGTTTTGTATTCGTTAAATTTGAATAATAGATCAGACGTGATGAAGCACTGTTTCACACTGATCGTATTAGATACAGGAAGATACAACACATTGACTCAATAAGAATTAATGTAAAAATTTCAAATTTCTTCTAAATAAGAAACGCAGGTCCATTAATTGAATGAAACTTATATTCTGTAGTTGCATGTAAGAACAAGATTTCATTTATACAATAGCAACCACAAAAAATCATGTCATAAGACTTATTGATACTGGCTCATATATATGTTCTGAGATTATAGCCATTATTTAACAAGTTATTTAAAAATAGATATATTTTTATGTTACTTCAAATTCTAGAAAAGCTAAATAAAAATAACGCAAAGACATGTACATAAAATATAATGCACTCATTCTCAAAAAGTAAACACAATAAAATGACTAGAATAAAGATCATATGAATTTTGGGGAATTCGCGTTCACGGATTCATGAATATCAATGTCTCACAAGCCGCCCTTTTCGTTAAATATTTTCACTTGATTCAGCTATCACCATCTATCAGTGACAAATCTTATGTGTTTTTTGAAAACCTGCAATATTTTTAGCATTATAACGATTTTAGTGTCTTTCTAAGCAAAATGATAAATGATTGAAAATGTCTAAAATGAAAATTATAAATGACACGATTACATGGTTAACATTTATAAAATTATTGAACTTGCTGAATATGCTTTCAACTGAGAATTTGCTATTAGGCACTATGGTTAATTTGAGCATCAAGTTATGTGTTTGACTAATATTTCAAAACTTTTATTCCCATCGATTGCGAATAAAAAATTACCAAAATCCAGATACTTTTAAGAATATGAGTTAAATTTGTTTCACTATTTAAACCGTGTTAAGTAAAAAAATTAAAAGTCTTGACACAACTTATTTTTCAAATATATGTTAATATTTTATCCCAAATTTCGAAATGTCCTTTATTTCAACAATTTGTTTGCTTCAATTTTTTTATAATGCTCTATAAAATAAATTTAAATATACAATTTCATTGTTTTCACTCCCTGTATTTCGTATTACAATTTCACTCCCTGTAACTTTAGTGATACTTTTTGTCTATCTATGTAACTTATTACTATTGTAACATAAATTATTATATTTTGTCTATCTATGTAACCTATTGACTAACCTTAAAATTTTCAATTAGAAATACTAATTAATTGGATTTTTTAGAGAAAATGTAGTCTTGTGTTTCTATTACCCTAAATTAAATATTGTATGTCTGTCAGGATTTTTTAAATTTTGATAAATGGGACATAAAATATTTTAAAGCATGTGAAGCATGCATTTAAAGCATGATTTTTCAGTTTGACATTGTGATATATACTTTATATAATTAAATATTTTAAGTACATACTTTTAATGAACATAAACTAAATTTGGGATCAATCCTGGTTTGATATAGATATTTGTGTATTGATTCTGAATCCACTTTATGCCCATAACTTCTGGTCTAATAAGCCCTCTAGTAAATACAAATCCAAGCAAATCTTAATGAGTGTATCATTGGCTTAGGAGTAAAACACATCAAGTCAAAATTTTCTAATATGAGATTTTTAGTTTTTATAGACCAGTTTGTGGTAATCTTTAAACTGGTCAAATCCATTTTGCCATTTTTTTAACAAAAAGGTTCGATTTCATGAGGAACACACATAGTGACTAAAGAATAGGTAGAATTTTCTCTGTTTTCTCAGAATCGTTTCCTGATTTAGTGTGTGTTTCATTTGTTAGCCAACGATATATTGGTGGAGAGTTTAAGAACTTTCTCATTTAATCTATTAAGGAAAATTGTGTGAATTTTACTACATTTTTTTGTGGAAGTACTGAAGTTTCTTATGTTCTGTAAATTTTAATCCGTGTTATTCAGTTTTACATACATTTTTGGTTCTGTATATATATATATATATATATATATATATATATTAAAAATTTAAAAAATTTCTTACATGCAATGTAAATTGATAAATTTAGATTCTCAAAAATTTCCTCTTTCAGCCCCAAACTTTGCAGTTAGACTTCTTAACAAAAATTTTACCCAATTATCATCATTTGAGAAAACCTACTCGGATTGATTCCAAGTGATATTCAAGATTTCTATCAAGTTTTGTAACATACTTTATATATTTTTAAAACATTATGTGTTAAGTTATTTTCTAATGCAGAGGTATCTTGGTTTCTAATTCTTTGCCTCTTATCTTATGAAATAAAATCATTATTTCAGATTGTGTACCCGGTTATTACACACTGTTACTTTTATGATTTACTGCATATAATTTGTATATGTTCTGAATGTGCTATGGTGAGAATGCAGTTTTGATCAATAAAAAGATATAAAGAATGTTTGAATAAAATACAAGTGATAAAAATTGAATACTTTTAGGAACACTCAATACATACAAATCACATGATTTTATTTGGTCTATTTACAGTGATATTTTATGTATACATTGGAATTGAATAATTTGGTTATATGATGTCACTATTTATGTACTAGACGACAATTATATACAACTGTTAAATTATTAAAATAATTAGTACAATAGTTTAATAATACAGTGTTATTAGTCTACTTTATACTGTTGTCATTCACCTATTATACACTTTAAAATTCTTTAAAATATGCAATATTGCATAAATAAATGTCATTATAATAAAAGAATTTGTGCAGTTTATGTGAAAACTAAATTTAAAATTTTTTACAACCAAATGTAAAGGAACTGAAATTTTATTTCAAAAGGCATTTCTTAGTTCATAATCTTCATGATCTTGAACTTTTCTAATATAAGTAACTACTGAACAGTAAATTTTTATTTAAATATTCTAAATACATCATTTGTTTTTAAAAAACACAATTATCCATTGTGTTGTGCACACATCTACTATCCCTTGTTGTCGGACACGAAGTCAAATCTTGAAGACAAGTTAGTGGTTGATAACCATGGTGATCTGGATGTCTTGATATCCTTGAACAGTGACTAGAGTGATTGTGGTAATGGCCTATATCAGATGCGTATATTTTTCTGTTTATGGAATGCTGTCTTGAGCTGTAGTCATTTATTTCTATTTTATCCATTTGAGCATCCTTGATATTCACTGATATAAGAGTCTCAGGATCAGATACAAATCGGTATACATACCTCTCACCTATAAATGAGTAAAAACATATTTGTCAAATGCTTTCATTTAATGATTTTAATAAATTAACTTTAAATTGTTCCATCGTTTTATTGTTAAAATGTGCAAAGTACAACAGAACTGCAATCGTCAGCGTCAATTGGGACCAGACCCCATCCAGATAATTATATAATTCACGAAAAAAGGTTATTTTTTTTAGCAATAAAACATATTTTGCTTTAGTATGTACTTTAATTTAATGAGTATGAAAACAATTTCGTTTACATTTTGTACTTGCATACTGTATTAAAATGTATCATTCCGTGAGTTTATCGGTCAAAGTCAGTTGTTTCTCAGTCTTTAATTGTTGCAGCCGTATTGCATGCTCTTGATGGTGAGTAGCTGTAGATGGTGTGTCGCACTCTCAGGCTGCCGCTCAATCCATTTTAGCGCTGTGTCAAGGCACTCAAGCGCCTTACTAGCTGACAGCCCCATGTCTGGGGGAGTAAAATATCATCATCTTCTAGGCCATCAATGAATTCTTCTCTCACACTTTGAATGAGTTCATTTTCACTGAGAATTTGGAGAATCCAGGGTCTCAAGAATCACACACTAGCTACTCGCAACAAATGGACTATACATTGCTATAGAGCTGCTTTTAAAAAGGTTGCATTTTCATACCACATCCAGGTCACCAATATATAAGTGGGGAAATACAAGGGAAAATACATTTTGTTCTGGTATTTCAAATGGACTGATGTTTCATAAAATAATATGGCTTTGTCAAATGGGATTTCACCAAAACAAGCTTTTTTAAAGTTATCACAAGTTGCTGAATCAATAATTTGAATAGTTCTCTGTAACTAAGGATTACTTTTAGAACTTATATTTTAATTCTGTACATACCTGCAACTTTCTGCATGATGCCTTTCTCATAATAATACCGTAGTGATCGACTGAGCTTGTCATAGTTCATGGCAGGTCGATTTTTCTGTATTCCCCATCGCCTTGCAACCTGTAAAATAAATGTATTGTATTTAGAAATTATAAGATTGCGTCATACAAAACTGAACTGGTTTTATTCTAATATGCTCAGAATTCCGTTTGTAATGCTTATTTATTTTTACTCACATTTTTAAATAAAATTCTACTCAGGGTTCCCACGGTCCTTAAAAGTCCTTGAATTTTTTTTCCTAGCTAGGGGCCCTTGAAAATTACAAAACCTGGTAAAAGGTCCTTGAAAGTACTTGATTTTTTTTTTACTAGTACATAATTGTGTAATTTTATCTTGTGTTGGAACTTGTGTCCAAACTAGTTTCCTTCACGGCAGGTGCACAATTTGAGCGTCATTTTGAGGTGTTATGTGTTTTGACACCATGTGATATAAATATGAACAATCACAATTGATGATCTATACATGAACCATGTGAAATATTTATGAACACACACAAGGTCATAAACCATGTTTCATTGACGCGTCGTCCCATCATTTTTTTGCATAAACTATACAAACATGAAAGTGTTCCGCCTCTTTTAATATTTTTAAAAGTTGTCTCGTAGATTGATGAAAAAATACAAAGAAAATATTAAGGTTTTTGAAGGGAGTCACTGTTTTTCTTTCACTCTTACATTGTCATTAAAAAATTTGTACAGTTGACGTTGTACATACAAGAATGAAAACTTAACAGTTTCGGATTGATGAATCATCCGTTTTTGTAAAATGAGGAAGTTTCTTCAAGCACGTGCAGAATTCGGGCTTTGCATAAAATTCGGACTAACTGAGGTATCAATCTGGTGTAAAATTTTCTGCAGATTTCAAATCCGTTAAAATGTTTACTCTATCTTTAACGATCATGAAGATAGAAAATCTCTAATACACCTTTGTGTTCGTAATGAATATCTTCGTAAAAGGTGATCAAATTCGTATTGCGAAAATATAAAAGTTACAATTGTAAAATTATTTATTTACAGAAAAGCACATTTAAGGTATCCTTGTAAAATTTTCTGCAGGTTTCAAATCCGTTGAAATTTTTACTATCTTTAACGATCGTGAAGATAAGAAACTTGGAATAGAGAATAAAAAAGTCGTAACGGCAGTCAAAACTTCGGACTTGTTTTGTTTTGCAAACAAAATAAACCACGACAGCCGTCTGTTGTAGTGGCTGTAGACGATTGCAAAATGGAGATTGTGTCGTGTGTAGATTGAATCATACAATACTCTTCTTCGTGCCACCAAAGAATATATCGTACGATATTTTAACGCACGACCGAAATCGATATATGTGTAAGTAGCCTGGTAGTTAGCATTGAGACGCGAAGCTCACTTTTCAAAAAAAAATTCACAGGTTCTGGGATAAAAGAAAATTCAAATTATAACCAAAATTGATGACAACCTTTCCTCTTTTTTTGACAGTCAGTAGTTAAAAAAATTAAGAAAAAAAATTGGCCTTTTTTAATATTTTCACATTTTTCTTTTTAATTGAAAACTTTTCCTCATGCTTTGTTTTAGGTCATTATAAAAAATTTTAGGTCCTTGAAAAAAACAAATTTTTTTTTTTAAGTCCGTGAATGTCCTTAATTTTTTTTTGGACAAAGGTGTGGGAACCATGTAGTTACAGAAAAATGAAATAATTGATCAGTAAAGAAGGAAATCGATATTTAGTAATTAATACTTAATATGAATTTTTAATCAATGAATTTATTTCATTCATTAAGTAATTCAGTTTCAATTTGATTAGATGATGAATATACATTTTAATATTTATCATGTTCCCATTGTGATTTATGAAGAAATAATTTCTTATTAAAGATTCTTACTGTACATTTTGTCAGCTTACAAGTGAAACACACCAATCAAAATTTTCAATGAGTTATTCAGCTTTTCTAGATATTTCTAATCTTTAGACTGGTGAAGCCCACTGTAAGGTTCGCCATCTCGCATCTTACAAGAAGTGAAACGCCAAGTTGGCAACCCTACATAGAAAACGCCAAGCTGGCAACCTAAGAACAAAGCTTTTTCAATTAAAAGAAACGTCCACAAGATTTCAAGCCGAGGAAGTGCGGCAAAAGCCAATTAAAAAAGTCAGAGCAATAAATAGTTATAGTTACCAAGACAACTAAAAGATAAAATCCATCTTTAGAACAGAGGAGATTCGAAAAAGATTTTATACAGCGGTGGGAGGAAAGTTACAATTTTGAATGCCTATCCAAATGTAATTGCTACTTTATACTACATGTAACTTACGTGACGATCGATTAAATTTAGTAAAATATACTCCAAATACAGAATTTTGACTTTGTGTCTTTTGAGTTTTTTTACTAAACTTTCACGACGGAGTTCATCAACAACCATCGGCCTCGGACCACTACTGGCGCAGTCGGTAGGATCGTCGAACCCTGGAAATGAAGGTGAGAGCTCATCCTGAGTTTTAATTTTTTTTAATTCATGCAACTCCCACACAATTACGGAGCGAAAGTAGACTTTGTTGAAAGCTAATGCTATTCATTTTGTTTAGAACACTTACGTGTTATGTGCACCACAGTGCAAATTTTATTTAGCACACCATGTGTTAATTAGATTAATGGTTAATTGTGAAACAGTTCATCAGAACTAGATACTTTTTGTGTTATTGGGTTAGAGAATAACTATTTCGTTTTGGAAAACGGGGATTTCTGGGAATGCTTGTCGCTAAGGCGTAAAGTTAATATAAATCATAATTTTAGACTATTTAGAGTGAGGTTTCCAACCTTTTTATTTTTTTTATTTCTGCATTCTGTGGCGTAAATTTAATTCCTGAGTTAAATTTGTTTGGGATGGCGTATCTCGCGAAAGCAAGGAAGGAGGATTTGAAGGTGTTGGCAGATGAATTGGGGTTAGATGTGTTGCCGCAACACAAAATCATCGATTTAAAGAACTCAATATTGAACAGCGAAGAATATGAACAGGAGTTTACCGAAAATCTTTTAAACAGTATCATAACAGATCGGAAAAATGCCGAGGAAAGGCGTTTCTTGGCTGAAAGTGAGGAAAAGCGCCTCGCTGCTGAGTCTGAAGAAAGACGTTTTGTGATGGAACTCGAGAAACGTTCTGTTTTCGAGTTAGAAAAGCTAAGGCTCGAAATGGAAGGCCGTCACAATACAGAAACATCAAATGAAGGGAATTCGAGCAACTCTAAGCACATATACGATCTACAAAGAGTGATGCAGAAGTTCGATCCTAAAGAAGGAGACATCAGTCTATATCTGGTTCTTTTCGAGAGGCAGGCAGAACATGCTCACATAAAAAGGGAGGACTGGGTGTCACAGCTTTTGGGTTTATTACCCTATGACATTACTCAGTTAATTGCTAGAGAAGAAGCGGCTGTCGCATATGACTACAGCCACGTGAAAGGGTTATTGCTAAAAAGGTTTAAACTAAGCCCAGAAACCTTCCGATTGAAATTTGTCCAGCTCAAGCGGACTGAAGATAAATCGTGGAAGGATTTTGCCTTTGAATTGACAAATTATTTTGAAGAATGGATTCAAGGTCTTGAGGTTGCGGATTTCGAAACGTTAAAGCATCTGGTAATTACGGATCAATTCAAACGTAAGGTACCTCCGGAAATGCGAGAGCATTTTGTCGATGAGTGGAGCACAATAAAATCTCCTACTACTCTAGCGGAACTCCTTGACAAATACGAAAGTGTTCGAGGGTTCAAGAAGAAATTCCATTCACCTGAAAATATTGTAAATAAGGAAAGAAATTCACATTTTCAAGAAAGAAGACGTTTTCAAGAAAGGAACTCCGATTTTCCTGCTAGATATGGACAGTTTCACGAGAGGAGTACTCATCAACGTAATACGAGTCCGAAAAATGAAGCGGGAAGGAAGAAGAAGATTCAGTGTTATTCTTGCGGATCATTTCAGCATCTTAGAAACGCATGTCCTAAGCTAGGAAGAAGACAAACTTCAGCAGTTGTGAGCAATATTGGAGCCCAAGACGCTACAACATCATGTGCAAGGGAAGACATGGTGGAGCCTCCATCGATGTTGACGGCAAAAGTGACCGTTCCAGTCACAAAGCCTGTAGAATACCAAAGAGGTATTGATGAACTCAAGATAGTGAGTTTAAAAAGCGGTAATAATATCTTCGACGGTATTATCGACTCTGGAGCGCAGATTTCAGTCATCCGGGCTGATCTGATTGAGGATTCTCAAAATGAAGGGGAAGGAAAAATTAAAATTGTATCCGCATTTGGTGAGACAGAAATGGCACCTCTCAAGATAATCCATGTGAAAATCAATGACGGACGACACGGAGAAATCCCAGTGACATGTGCAGTGTCTGAAAAATTAGTAAGCGACATGCTCGTAAGCGTTTCAACGTATGACGCTTTAAACTCGAAGGTGGAACTTTATGGCAATATTATTAGCCAAGAAGGGGTTTCTCGAGTTGGAGAAATTTATTCAGTTTCGTCCTTAAACGAACTTACCTTGGCCCGTAGTGACACCGCAAATCACCCTGGGGTTAATGAGAAACGGAACGAGTTCGTGCAATTGCAATTGGAAGATGAAAGTTTAAAGGATATTTGGGAATTAGCAAGAAATAGAAGAAATGCATTCGAAGTGCAAGATGGGTTATTGGTACACTCAGAAATCGTAGGAGGAGAGAAAATTCAGCAGGTAATTTTGCCTAAATTTAAAAGGCCCTATGTCCTAAAAATGGCACACGAAATTCCATTGGCCGGTCATTTAGGAGAACAGAAAACCAAACAACGGATAAAGTATTCCTTTTACTGGCCGAATATCAAGATTGATGTCAAGCATTTTTGTGAAAGCTGCAAGGTCTGCCAGCTACGTAGAGGTACCACTTACAATGACAGAATTCCTATCCAACCTATTGTGAGACCTGAAAATCCTTTTGAAGTGTGGAGTGTAGATTGTATTGGTCCCCTAGAGCCACCATCCTCAAGAGGGCACAAGTTTATCGTTTGTGCTGTGGATTTGTGCACGAGATGGGCGGAAGCTATACCAGTCAAGAACATTACTGCGAAAACAACTTGCGACGTCCTGATGAAGATTTTCTCCCAGACGGGGTTTCCTAAAACTATCTGTACCGATCAAGGGACAAATTTCACAGCACAGCTCACCAAGGGCTTCATGCAAGTCATCGGGGTGTCACCAAGATTTTCAACTCCGGGGCATCCAGAAAGCATGGGAGCCGTGGAGAGATGGAACAAAACCCTGAAGGATATGCTCAGTAAGAACATACAAGAAAATGGTCGACAATGGGATATTCATCTCCCTTTCTTACTATTCGCATACAGAGAAGTACCTCACAGTACCACGGGAGTATCGCCATTTCAGTTGGTATATGGAAGGTTACCTCCAGGTCCATTAAAATTAATTAAGGAGAGTTGGTTAGGAGAAACCGAAATTCCAACAGGAGCATCTCCTTCTGTTGAAAAATACTTAGAAGACCTTCGTCAAAGGATGAAAACGGCACACGAGATTGCCGCAGGGAATGCCGAAAAGGCACAAGGCTATTACACATCTAAATATAATCTGAGAGCGAGAGAAAAGACTTTCAAGGTTGGTGATAAGGTACTGATCCTTATTCCATCTTCTAGTCACAAACTTCTGAAGAACTGGTCAGGACCTGCAACTATTATCCAGTTAACTCGACCTCATTCTGCGTTGGTCGAGATGGAGGATAAAAGCCGAAAAGAGCTGCATTTCAACAAACTACGACCTTATATAGCCCGAGTTGAACAGGTGGGGTTGATTTTCGAACAAGATCAGGACTTTGGGGAAATCTTTTATGCCCCTACTCGAAATAAGAGTCAATCTGCCGACGATATTAAGGGTCATGTGTTCCAGACTACAGAGGCGTTGTGCGAAGAACAGCGACACCAATTAGTTCAGACCTTGGAAGGGGTTCGAGAAATTTTCAGTGCACGACCTGGCCGAGCCAGAGTTGATGGACATTCAATCAAACTAACTAAAGATTGTGTGCCAAAGAAAATGCATCCCTATCGGGTTCCCATCGCCTTACAAAACGAGGTGGATCGCCAAATCCAAGAGTTACTTGAACAAGGACTGATTGAAGAGAGTGACAGTGAGTGGGCACACCCAGTCGTCTGTGTGGCCAAAAAGGACGGAAGTGTAAGACTTTGCGTCGACTTTCGAGTTTTGAACAGTTTTACTGTCCCGGATGCTTACCCAATGCAACAGGCCACCGAGTTACTATTTGAAATTGGTAGTGCTCCTTTCATCAGCGTTCTAGATTTGACAAAGGGTTATTGGCAAATCCCTTTAGAAGAAGAAGCTAAACCATATTCGGCATTTGTGACACACTCTGGTCATTTTCAATGGAACGTTTTACCATTTGGACTTAAAAATGCTGGAAGTACGTTCCAAAAGTCCATAGACAAAGTACTTAAGACACACAGAAAGTACTGCCGTGCGTATATCGACGATCTGGCCATTTTTTCCAGCTCGTGGGAGAATCACTTGCGTCACATCAGAGACGTGCTGAGAACTCTACAGACCGTTGGATTAACAGTCAATCTTAAAAAGTGCGAGTTCGGTAAAAAACAAG